>HG993124.1:97242803-97842803 GCA_905231855.2 Eristalis tenax | reverse complement strand
TTCATAAGTTATAATCGTTTGTATATACACCAAATGGAATAAACAATCTCTCCAGATTTCGTGCACTAACCCTGCACCGACAATAATATAATATCGTCGCGTCGGCGGGTACCCTGATTACTTGTCACGTCATAACAACCTACTTTGGCGTCGACTGTTTTTCATCACCGTCGGTCACGTTTCGAAACGTCTCCAATTTAAAAACACACTGTTGGCCCATTAATTAATGAGCGCAAATTCGAATCTGCAGAACTGAAAGATCAAATTTAGATCGATATACGTGTTTAAGTTTATCGTATAATCATGTAATAATATCCCACTCTGTCCACGAGCGTGGGACCAGACACAAAAGTGGAAATTCACGCATATCTTGTTCCCACAGCGAAATGTCGCGAGTCATATTTCGCAAGGTGTATTTTCTGATAAGCGTCTGTTCTCACACTCGTGGAGGAAAGAAACAATATTGTAAAACCCGTTGAGGTAAATAAAATGAGTTGAATGTAATCCGTCGTCACAGCACGACCTAAGAAATTTGTATTAAATTTATTTAGCATAACTTTTGCTAGAGTTTAGCAACACCTGCGGTAACAGTGCAAGTGCGTGAAAAGTGTAGTGCAGTAAGAGTTTAGAACAAAATAGCAGAAAATACAAAATTTTCAAAGCGTCAGAGGAAACCAAAATAGAAGAGCATGCGAAGCAGCAAGAAATAATTGGCGAGGAATTATGTCGAATCGTGCGGAACTATGGGAAAGACGCGGATGACAGGAAAACTCCATCATACTTAGCTGAGCGTCAGGAAAAATTAGAAAGGCTGTGGAAGGAATTCGATGATACTAACAGTAAGATTCGAGAGGTTTTTCCTTGTGAATTGGAGCACCCCTACTTCAAGAAGGATTTCTACGAGGCAGTACACAAGGTGGTAGAGCGTATGCGAAGTGACATCGAGCGTCGACTCACAGTAGAATCGAAGCAACAATCAGAATCCGAGCAAATTCATGAAAGAAAGCAGGCAAGTGGTGGAATGACAATCGGTGGAGCCAAGCAGCAGGGTGCTGTTCCCAAGCAGAAAGTAGCAATACCGACCTCTGACCCATTTTCATCACAACAAGCCACAAGGAGCTCCATCAATCACAAGGATAGATTTCATTTGCTAATGAAAATTCTTAAAAGATCATTGGACAAGTGTGTAGCGGAAACGGCAGGGATGCGTACGGAACATTTCTGTCAGATGAAATCAAAAACAATTCAGCAGAATTGGGATGAGATAACACTTCTCTACAGAAAGGTTGAAATGTTGTTATCAGTTGAGGAGCTCTAGTGCTATTACAACATGCAAGAGCGAGTAGAAGAAAGTTTATTAATGTTGTTTGAAAGTGCAACACCAGCACACCGTCCACAGCAGACGCAATAGTTAATACCACGATGAGATTACCAAAAATAGAACTTCCGAAGTTTGACGGAAGTTATCTCAATTGGCGACAATTCTACGATCTCTTCAAACAACTAATTCATGACCAGCCAATACCAGCGGCTCAAAAACTGTACTTTTTGAGAGCAAACGTTACTGGAGATGCACATAGCCTGATTCAGCATTTCCAAGCTACCAACGATAATTACGATATTGCTTGGAATACTCTGGTGGAGCGTTATGACAACAAGAGACTTTTGCTTACTGCTCAATTCAATAGATTACTCCTGCAACTATCAACAACTGGAACCGCAACTAGCCTCAGAAAGTTACACGATACAACAAAAGAGGTTATGCAGGCAATTACTAACTTGGGATTCAACGTCAACAACTGGGACCCAATGGTAGTTCATTTGATGCTGCAGAAAATGGATAAAGACAGTAGAACGCTTTTCGAACAGTCCCTATATGATCCAAGGAGCAGTCCTTCTCTGGAAGAATTTCTAAGGTTCGTAGAGTCCAGATTCCAAACATTGGAGGCCATCAGCAGACCAGGAGAGGGGAGGAAGACTGCAAGTGTTGCAACACGTTCCGATGGTATCGTTAATTGCTATATGTGCAATTCAGGTAAGCATAAGATATTCAATTGCTCGAATTTTCTTACTCTCTCAGGTGAAGATCGTGAGAAAGCTGTGCGACGACTGGAGCTGTGCAGAAACTGTTTGAAGCCGGGTCACTTGTCCCAATCATGTCAGTCACTAGGATGCCAGAAGTGTACCAGTCGACATAATACTCTTCTTCATCAAGGGCAGCACCAGCAGAAGACAAAATTCAGCCGACAGCAAGAACCTATTCAGCAAGCAGGTCAGCAAAAACCCGTTCAGCATCAACTCAACAAGGGAAATGATCAAAATGTGCATCAGTCTGGTAAGTCTTGTAAAGACAATAATAAGTGATATGCAGATCAGCCATGGAGCTCTCCTGCCAATGCAGCAATTGGTTGCAGGATGAAAAACCGTCAAGTCTATCTCGCTACGGCTGTCATTAATGTCATTTCGTCATTTGGAACACGAATTCCGTGCCGCGTGCTCCTAGATTCGGGGTCGCAGTTACATTTTGTCACCACAACGCTGGCTCAAGCCTTGGGAATCAAGAAGCGTCGAATTGATGTACCTATCAGCGGAATTGGTGGTCAAGAATGCAAAGCCGAATATGTGACCTCAATTACATTCGAATCCAGAACATCGGCATATAAAGCAACAATTGAGGCAACCATAATTCCCCGAATAAGCGAATACCAACCTAGTTGCGAGGTTGAAATGTCCTGGGAGATACCAGCCCACATTCAATTAGCAGACCCTTCGATCTATAAGTGCCAACGGATCGATATGCTAATAGGAGCAGAAATCTTCTTTGATTTGTTTTTACCTGGAGATTTTATGTCATCAAACGATCTTCCAATTTTACGCAACACCAAGCTGGGATGGATTGTTGCAGGTAGTACTTCAGCTAAAAGTGCAATCGCATACTGCAACATAGCGTCGCAGCCCTCGCTCACATTCTTGGAAAAACTAGAACGAACATTTTGGGAATCGGAAGGACATGAAACCCCAGTAAAGAGCTTGAGTAGAGAAGAACATCAATGTGAGCAACATTTTAAAAACAACGTCAATATCACCCCAGAAGGTCGATTTGTAGTGAGGCTGCCATTCAAAAATGAACCAGGAATGTATCTGGGAGACTCATTCGATATGGCAAGGAGACGATTCTTAGCTCTAGAAGGGAAGCTGGAGAAAAACACAGAGCTTAAGAAAGCCTACGTGAAGTTTATGGATGAATATGAACAGCTGGGTCATATGACCTCGATTTCGGGGAAGGAAATGCCGACAACTCACTATGTACTTCCTCATCATTGCGTGATGAAACCTGATAGCTCATCAACAAAGCTACGGGTGGTTTTTGATGCCTCGGCAAAAATAACATCTGGGCATTCTCTGAATGACCTACTAATGGTAGGCCCGACGGTGCAACCAGATTTATTTTCCATCATAGTGAACTTCAGAGCTCATAAATACGTTTTTACCGGGGACATAACAAAAATGCATCGCCAAATTTTAGTAAGCCCTGAAGATCGACCATTTCAGTTCATTCTTTGGAGAGCAGAACCTGATCGTCCTTTGCAGATTTATCAGTTAAACACCATCACTTACGGAATGGCATCTGCTTCATATCTAGCAACGAGGTGTCTTTTGAAATTGGCTGAGGACAACCGAGACAGATACAGCCGAGCCTCTATGGCACTCAACCACAATATATATGTTGACGACTGTCTTACAGGAGCTGACACAGTCGAAGATGCTCAAGAGCTCCTGCAGGAAATCATTCTTTTGCTAAAATCTGCCGGCTTCGAATTAAGGAAATTTTGTGCTAATAATCCAGCGATTTTGAAGAACATTCCTGAAGAGCACAGAGAGAGGCTTGTGACTTTTCATCAATCAGAGATCATAAGAACATTAGAAATGATTTGGGATCCCTCATCAGACGGATTCAGATTCAGCACCGATTCGAAGAAATTCCACATCGCAGCCTCAAGAATATGTAAGCGGACTGTTCTTGCTGATCTTGCCCGACTATTTGATACTCTGGGACTGCTTGGACCACTTATAGTGATCGGCAAATTATTTCTGCAAGAGCTCTGGAAGTCTAGCCTATCTTGGGATGAACAGATCCCTAACGACCTAGCGCACAAATGGACAAATTATTTGGAGCAGTTTGAATCTTTAAGCGAGCTTAACATCCCACGCAATGTATTAATTCCATCGGCGAAGGTAATTGAGTTACATGCATTTTCAGATAGTAGCCTAAGTGCATTTGGCTCGTGTGTATACTTAAGATCTATAGACGAGGACGGCAATATCTACGCTCAATTGTTGTGTTCGAAATCCAGAGTTGGACCCTTAAAAAGCACAAGCATTGCTCGATTGGAACTTCAGGGTGCAGTTCTCATGGTGGAACTAGTTGAAAGGACCATGCAACTATTTCCAAAAAAGATTAATAAAGTTTGTTACTATACAGACTCAACAACAGTGTTAGCTTGGATAAGAGCCCCTTCCTACACATGGGAAACCTACGTCGCGAACAGGGTAGCAAGAATTCAGTCTGTGACGGAAGCTCGTCAATGGAATTATATAAAGGGAGCTATTAATCCAGCTGATCTCGTATCCAGGGGCTCAAGCCTTGCAGCACTTCGCAGATCTACGATTTGGTTTACCGGGCCTGAGTTTCTCTCGCTACCTGAGGAGTCATGGGTAAACCCAGAGTGTAGCATGCCTGAGGATGTTCCAGAGCGACGCAAGGTAAAATCTGTGCTAAAAGTTTCTCAGTCTTACGATGAGTGCCTCCTAAAAGGTGTCAACCATAAAAATTAATTTTTTGCGCTGCAAAAACTCTTCGCATGGTGCTTCCGATTTGATAAGAATTCTCGAAAATCGGAATCATTGAGGAGCACAGGAAAATTGACAGTAGAAGAACTGCTGCAGGGCTCGTTTGATTTTCTTGTTTACTCAAAGAACAGCATTCCCAGAAGAGTATCATGAATTACAAAGAAGCGGGAATGTGAATAAGAACTCGAAGCTCGCGAACCTGGTCCCATTCTTTGATGAGAAAACCGGGTTAATTCGAGTCGGAGGACGATTAAAGAATGCGTCCATTCTACCAGATGCTAAGCATCAGGTTTTGATGTCGAAGAACAACATCGTGACGACTCTGTTGCTTGATAATCTACATCGAACACATATGCATGCATCGCACAGGGCGTTAATTGCAATATCAAGACAACAGTATTGGATTTTGAGCGTAGGCAGAATGGCTCGTCAAATAATTGGTAGATGCATGTTTTGCTTCCGATTGAAACCAACTACCATAGAACAACTAATGGGAAATCTACCAAAGGAAAGAGTGAATCCGGCCCGTCCTTTTTACCATTCTGGGGTAAACTTCTGTGGACCAATTAAAACACACTATAAAGTCAGAGGAAAGACTCCCACTAAATCCTATTTAGCAGTATTTGTGTGTTTTTCCACTAAAGCAGCACATATCGAAGTGGTAGTAGATTTGTCATCGGAAGCATTTATCAATGCGTTGAAACGTTTTATAGGGAGAAGAGGCATATGTAATACCATCTTCTGCGATAACGCAACCAACTTTGTCGGTGCAAAATCTAAACTTGCAGAGCTGAAAAGGGCATTCCACTCTGAAATACGATCTGCAGTTGAATCGATGTGTCTTCAAGATGGAATAAACTGGAAATATATACCGCCCAGATCCCCTCACTTTGGAGGCTTGTGGGAAGTGGCAGTGAAATGTGCAAAAGGAATATTAATTCGCCATCTGCGTGAAGCCTCGTTAACCTATGAGCAACTGCTTACAGTGGTCATTCAAGTAGAAGCCATCTTAAACTCACTTCCTTTGACTCCAATATCAGCGGATCCCAATGACATCGAAGCTTTAACTCCTGGTCACTTCTTAACTGGCGCACCTTTAACAGCTTTACCGGAGCCCGACGTTACAGATAACAAATTAAGTTGCCTCAACAAATTTCATCAAATGCAGCACATTCAGCAACACTTTTGCAAACGATGGTCCTTAGAATATTTGCATCTCTTGCAACAGAGGATGAAATGGAACACCGAATCAAACAATGTAAGTCCTGGGACACTAGTTGTCATAAAGAAAGATAATATCCCACCTATGAGATGGAAACTGGGACGCGTTGTAGAAGTGTTTGAAGGAAGCGATTCTTTAGTACGAGTGGCAAAGGTTAGAACGCAAACTGGAACATATCAACGAGCAGTACATAAATTGTGCCCTTTGCCATTGGTTGGATGATTCTGAGCCTAGTGAAGAAAAGCGTTATACAAAAATCCAAAGTGAACATACTCGGCCAAGGAGTACCCGAAATAGAAAATTAACCAAAGTTTCTCTACTATCTGCGGTATTGTTAGCATTCCTCATCATACCCACATCAACGGCAGAGATAAATGAAGACATTGTGGTAAGCAAACTAGACGACGTAGGACTGTATTTCGAGGATATTGGAAGAATTCACACAATCAATAGCTTCTGGAAGATAAATATCTATTACAACTTAACAGCCTATTGGCATGAGTTAGAAGAAATAAAGTCATATCTCAAGCTATTTGATACAATATGCAGAAAGGAACGCAACACGCAAACTGTAGCCCGATAATCGAAGCAATCAGTCACAGGATTCTCGTCATTGAACACAACAACAAGCTCTTGCATGACTCCCACTCATCGAAACACGATAGAAACAGGTTAGCAAGATCTCCGTTCGACTTCATTGGTACAGTGGCTCACAGTTTATTTGGGATTTTAGTCCAAGATGATGCAAAGCACATAGAAAATGAAATAATATTTGCGAAGAAAAACGAACAACACAAAGTTCTATTATATAGCAAAGTTCTATTGCGGATTCCACCACAAATATTCTGAAACGAAATACAATGGAAATAAATCAACAATTTCAGGTTCTCAGAGAACATCTCTCTCAAACAGTAAACGTCATTCGCAAGACCCAAGGGATAAATGAGATAATTTTAAACTTGTCCTCACTAACGTCTTATTTGACTTTAATGATCACAAATTTCGAACGCGTTCAATATGGTTTGTTGGATATTCTGCTAGATCTAAACCATGCTAAAATATATCCGCGATTAATAACGCCGGATCAGCTTGCCCTCCAGATGCAGTTGATACGGAACAACCTGCCACCAACATTGAGCCTACCCAAAGGATCCGTTACCGACATCTACAAAATAGCGACAGTCAAGGGCCGTAGTCTGAATGAATCAATTGTATTTGAGATGCAGTTTCCACTCACCAATACGCAAGAATTTCAAGTTTTTAATTTAATAAAGATTCCCATACGCTACCAAAATTCGAGTTACATGGTCGACAGCAGTCACCTTAGCGAGAGATAAATTCTTTTCATTAACAGAGATGGAATTAGCGTCGTGCACATCTCTTCAAATTGGGAACTATTTCTGTGCTCAGATGCATACAAAATCCATACATCGCTATAGAGGTAATTCTCATATTTGTGAAATAGCTTTATTGAACAACGATCGAAACGCACTGTCAGAATGCATCCTGAAGCCAGTGCCAGCTCAAGATCATTGGAGAAATCTCAAGGCATCCAATGCCTGGATATTTTCAATAGTATCGAGCATAACTGGTCACCTCATTTGTCAAGGCAATTCCCGTTGAATACAGCTGATTGGGAACGTCTTAGTTGAGTTCAAAATGGCATGTGTATTAAAACTGCCCGCCGTCATCATTCACTGGCGGATTCAATACAGCAGTCGTATAACAGGCTCCTTTATACCAACTGTAAACATCTCCAACTGGATAATGCATCAAAATTTGACTAAAGACATTGCGGAGCCACCCGAGATAATTGACATTGACTTTTCAGATTTTAAGAAACTTAAGGACAAGATAGACGATGTCATTGATCAAAGCAAGAATCTTCCGGAAACCGATGGTATGAACATGCACGATTATCACCACTATGGGTTCACCTACTTTCTGTTGGCTGGCATGATTGGGATGATCTTTGCGTATAGATACCACCACAGGAGACCAAAGCCGATGCCTAGACGTAATTTTTAAGTTAATGTTCAAGATTTAGGTTTAGAGGGTTAGGGACCCTCAAGAGGGGGAGTATGTTTAAGTTTATCGTATAATCATGTAATAATATCCCACTCTGTCCACGAGCGTGGGACCAGACACAAAAGTGGAAATTCACGCATATCTCGTTCCCACAGCGAAATGTCGCGAGTCATATTTCGCAAGGTGTATTTTCTGATAAGCGTCTGTTCTCACACTCATGGAGGAAAGAAACAATTTTGTAAAACCCGTTGAGGTAAATAAAATGAGTTGAATGTAATCCGTCGTCACAGCACGACCTGAGAAATTTGTATTAAATTTATTTAACAATACGAATCACCGAAACGATCGAGAAAGATCCCGTGTTTTGCTTCTTTTTTATAATCTAAATAATTTTGAGTAAAACTTCAAGACAGGGCACTACTGTCAAAGAAGCAGCCAATAATGTGCTAGGTTTGACGGCAACATCATGGTTTGATGACGAGGCAGACAGACACATGCAGCCAAATAGGGAGCCTGCAACGCAACGCTGCATCGAACCATGAGCTCTACGAACAGAAGAGAAGGTAAGAGAACCGGCTTCTCAGAAGGAAAAAGAAAGAGCACGAGAAGCGCGTGGTGGAGGAGATGGAGGGGTGTCACGATGACGACACAAGTTCCGCTGTCGGGCTGTATGTTTTACCTAATTTGAATGAAGATGAACAAGATTTCCGTCCGAAGTCAAACATATATGCTGGAGGCTATTGACTGTTAGCGGAACTATTTAAATCTGCTGGAGGTGATTGGGCGCATACACCAGGTTATCTGTAAGATATGGTGGAATCTCTGTGTCGGTTGTCCGGTCCACAAGAAAGGAGACCCCTTTGGCTGCGCCAACTATCGTGGGATCAGGCTCCTTAACATCGCGTACAAGATGCCATTTTGTTTGAACGCCTGAAACCATTCGTGATAATCAGGTCAAGAAACACTCATTCACGACCAAATCTTCACACTACGGCAGATTCATGAAAAGGCCAAAGAGATGCAGACCCACGTGCATAGAGACGAGCTATACCGAAACTCAAACGTCAACATCAGAGTCAAGATCTTCTAAAAGTCCTTTGAACTGCTTGCGAGACAACCGTCAATGAGGCGTTTGCTGACATTAAAGCGGAAGCGGCTAAAATGGGTCAGACAGTGAATCAGGGCAAAACTAAGTACATGCACAACATCGACATTTCGGACAAAGCGTCATAATTTGCGGCATAATCTTTGAGGTAGTCAGTCAGTCCGTAGAGCGGATGGAACTGTGAATCCTGCCCAAAGAATCGTCTATTCCGAACCAATGGGACAACGCAACAAAGGACGTCCTCAACCAACTTGGTGTGCGCAACTGGGGGCAGCTGGCTAAAGATTGTGCTGGCTGGAGAGCCTTGTGAGTTGAGGCCCGGTCCACCTCAGGAGCTGTTATTTATGATCTTTGCACTACAGTTTTTTTATACCAATAATTTTTTTCAATATCCTCTCTCTGATGTAGCGCCATGTACTCTTTGCTATTGTACATCAAGTTTTTTAAAATATACTCTCTTCCATTTGGATTTCACGCTGAAGGTAACAAGTATTTTCTTCGTACACTACTCGATCTTATCATATATAATTCTGGTACAAATGCGAGCCGGATTCTTAGTTTCTTTTCTCTTTCATAGCATTGTGATTTGGAAATTCTTTTGTTTTGATTTATTGTTATAATCGTGTTATTTACGATCTTTGAGAACATGTAAATATTCGAAAATATTTCGTGCTCTAACTTCTCGTTGCGTAACAAATGAAATATTTGAATGTCGAAGTTTTTTGTGCTGCACAAAAAAAAATTAAGTGATTTCTCTTTTATTTCAACGTGGTACGTTTTTACGAAAATAGTATGTCGGCAGGTTCTTTATAAGTGGTTCCTCGAACACGTGTTCGTTTACCGAATCAATCAGTGATGCAATTCTGGCTGATCTTGAAGTGCGGTTCGAAAAGGCGACTGATTTGTGGAAAGATTTCAACGCTTCACAATCTTCAATGCATTCACCGATATGGATGGTTTTGAAGATCTTGGATGATGATTCTCATTTTAATTGAGTCACACATCATCCGAGTTTCTAGAAGATGATCCTCTAGAAACTCGGATTTATTTTTATCTGCAATTCGTATTAAACCATTTTCGGGAAACTATCGAGGGTGGCCGGCATTTCGCGATAAAAAGCCTTTACAAAAAGAAACTGAAACTAGTCAGGCGCGGTCAGAGGAATGTGTTACAGAAGATTACCTTACAATAAGTATGTTCCCAGAGAATCGGAGCTGAGCTGCAAGGTCAAAGTTTCAGAAGTTATAGTTGCAATTTGACCAAAGTGTCTCATGGTCTTTCTCAATGTTCAGATTTCTTAGGAATGGATGCCAATTCTCGGCGAGAGCTTGTAAGATTAAGCTTTGCTTTAACTTTTTGCGAACTGTGCATCCTTCAGCCCACTGCTCATCAAAGTTTCGTTGCAGGCCGTGAAACACACGTTCACCATAGTTTAGTTCACGATCATTTATCACTAATTTACCTAATTCGTACATAATTCGGGAGTTTTTTCCTTGAAATACTTCGGTTGATTCAGATATCGCTACTTCATCCACCAAGCCAACTACGCTTACAACAAACGTTCATACTTCGCATTCGATACAACATATCGCCAACAATCATTCAATCAATGTTTTGTATCGCATTCCGCAGGTTTTTTTATCAACCGCCACTGGACAAATTTTGGATGTCAACGGCAAGTATCAGCAGGTTCGCATTTTGTTAGACTCAGGTTCACAAGTCTCTTTCGTTACCGAGTCCTGTTTTCAACGACTTGGACTCAAGCGACGAAATGCACATAGCCGGTATTGGATTCACCAGTACCGATAACTCCTCGTTTCATTGGTAATTGGTTCGCGCAATGATTTATTTAGTTATCAGTCGATACATATATTTTATCATGCGTTACTGAAAATTTACCACTAACTCGTTCACCTTTTAGGATTGGGATCAACTGCAACAATTAACTTTGACTGACCCTCTGTTCTATCAGTCAAACGCTGTAGACATATTGCTAGGAGCCGATAAGGTTTGGGAGGTATAGAGTTGCTCGAAGTAGCAGGGGTCATCCTATACCACATGAAATTATTTTTGGTGGCTTTAGATACCGATGCGATTTTGCAATAATTTTAGACCGTCGATGAAGTGAATCCCAAATAAATCGTCTCCGCGAAAGACCAGTTAATAGAGGAACATTTTCTAAGAACTCTTCGTCGCGATTCGGTCCGTAGATACGTCGAGAGGTGCTGTTTCGTATTTAAGATCACTGGAAAGGAGATCTCTGAAAAACGCCGATCACTTCAAGAACTATACTAAGTTGTTAAGACAAATCTGGGTCTCGGACTCCGGACTCCGAAGGACTCCGATTACCAGCGAATAGTTTGGCGGAAAACAGAATCAAGTCCTCTAGAACACTTTCGGTTGGGGACTGTAACATACGGTACAGCATGAGCTGTTCTAAAACCCGCACTGAAAAATGTTAAAACCTCTTCTCAAAAAAGTGCTTCGTTGGACACTGAAGCCGATACATGGACAAAAGTACTCGGTCTCTTTTGGAACCCAAAGTTAGATACCTTTAGTTTTCGTTTAAACTATGTCGTTCATTCTTAAAGATATGGCACGCATTTTCGATATCCTCGGGTTTGTTGCCCTATCGGTCGTGCAGTTAAAGATTCTTTTTCAAGAGCTATGACATTTAAAATTCGACTGGGATGATACGCTTCTGGAGTACATAAACGCACAACGATATCGTGCCGAACTACCAGTTCTAACACAAATTGCAATACCCAGAATCATCGCTCTTCTCTCACACGGCTTTTCGGAAGTGTCCATCTCTGCACAGCTTTGGGGGGAAGATGGCGAAGCACAGTATTAGGTATACCATCGATTCCCACTGACTTTTTCTTCTTCAGCGAGTTAAAGATACCCTGGAGATCTTATTTGGAAATCACGATGTGATTTCCATTATTGGCGATGGCACTATTTGCCATGTAATCGTCATTGAACATGGTGAAAAATAGGTTTTCAGATCGCCATTGTCTTATCTCATTACGAAGATTGTTGTGGTTCTGTTAGAAATATTGAATTAGTCTTTTGAAAAAAGACAGTTATTCTTTGATTAACTCAGCTTGGCAACACTGTTTCTCACTGGAAATTATATGTAATAATAAAGTTTGTCACATTTGAAACTTCCCAGAAGTCGGTCGTCTTTTTTAGTTCTTTCGGTTCAACAGGTTATGGGCCCAGAACACGTGCAAATTTAAAAGAATTCTCGTTTATATTTATATAGTACATTATATTTTCTTCGATTTTCATTTTGAGTGTACGAAATGGATTCTGAAAGTTTTAAAATTGATAAACTCCAAAATTCAGAGCAATATGCAGTCTGGAAATTTCAAGTAAGCAGTTTGCTCAATGCCTCCGGTTTGTTCGATCAGGTAAATGGCTTGAATGAACGACTAGTAAAAGAGGAAAGTGAGACTCAGACTGCATATAACGATCGTTTAACATCGTGGATGAAAATCAACAGTAAGGCTCAGCGAATCATTGTTACAAGTGTAGGTACAACACCGCTCAGCAACATTGTTAACTGTACCACTGCAAAGGAAATACGGGCGAAGTTAAAGGCGGTGTATGAACAAACTTCAAGTGCAAATGTCCACCTGTTGCTTCAGCGATTTTTATGGTTTCGAGAAGGAGCCTGATGATGATCTTGCAACCCATATTTCGAAGTTAGAAAACATAGTCAGGCAACTCAGAGTAATCGGGGAACAAATTTCCGACAGCATGGTCATAACAAAAATCTTAATGACTCTTCCAGAAAGCTTTCAGCATTTCTTTCTGCATGGGAGTCTACAGTTAAAGATGAACAGACGTTGGAGAATCTGACGCCACGTCTAATAATGGAGGAGACAAGAGTGCTTTCAGATTCATCAGTCGGATGGTACCACCACGGCGTTGCTCACAAAACACAAACATCGAAAGCAACAACAAGCAAAGGACTCCAAACCAGGAAAGTGCTTTCGATGCAATGAGTTTGGTCATTGGAAGCGAGAGTGCCCAAAAAAGCTCGTTGATCAGCGGAAGAGTGGTAACCGAAGCGGGGCACAAAGGGAGGATGCGCTCATGTGCAGTATGAGCAAAGTTTTCGGAGAGACAATGGACTGGAAGTAAAAGTGAAGTAGCGGCGGGGATGAATAATGTTGCTGTGGGTGATCGACTGAGGACTGGAAGTGGAAGTGAGGTGAAAGCGGGAAGGATGCTTTCGGTAGAAGCTGACCGACAGAGGATTGGAAATAGAAGTGAAACGAAAGTGGAGATCTCTATGGCTGAGGACAACAATCGGGTATGGTCTGGCAGTAGAAAACATTTACAAAAGGTGCATTTGCGGACATGCAAGCATTAATTGTTAATGATAAGCATATGGAAGACAATTGGTATCTTGACTCAGGAGCTAGCGACCAGATGACGTGGAAAAAAGATTGGTTTGTGCGATATGAGATTTTTTCCAATCCAATTGATATTAAGGTAGGAAGTGGTGAAAACATTTTAGCGCTAGGAATTGGTGATATCAATATATTGGCATTTAATGGAAATATGTGATGTGAAAAGCATCTATCGAATGTTTTGTATGTGCCAAAAATTTCTGTGCATCTTTTTTCTCAAAGTCGTGCCTCGGACAAAGGGTTAAAATTTAGATCTGACAGATTGAGGTGTGAGTTTGCAACAGATGATGGAACGGTTGTCGCAGTGTAATAGCGACAGGAACAGCTGTTCAAGATGTGTTTTAATATGCAGTCACCGATGAGACAAAGCGGGAACTTGGCGACCACTAGAGATTTGACATTGAAAATATGGCATGAGAAAATGGGTCATCAAAACATTGCATTTGTACGTGCCCAGTTGCAGCGTGAAGGCATTCGTTTCATAGATGATCAACATTTTTCATGCGATGCTTGCATATATGGAAAATAGCATAGATTACCATTTCCAAGGAGCGCGTTTCAAGCGAGTCAGCCGGGTGAGCTTGTACATGCGGATGTATGTGGGCCTATGGAACAAACTTCTGTTGGTGGGTCCAGGTATTTCGTTCTTTTTAAGGACACTTTTTACACTTCAAAGCAGTGTATTTTATAAAGAACAAGACGGAGGTTTTCTCTTCGATCGAATATTTTATTTCTCGTGCTAGCAGTGAAAGTCGTCATCCGGTTAAAACGTTGGGCACAGACAACGGAACAGAGTTCGTCAATGCAGATGTTAAACTACTTCTTGGCAAACATTCTATCCGTCATGAAACCACCGTATGAAACCACAGTATTGAGCGGGAAAACTTATCAAAGAAATTTTATGCTGAAGCTACAGCTACTACAAGTACTCTAAAGGGCAAATATCCATATGAGATGTGGTGTGGCAAAAAACCAAACATTAGAGAGTTCCAAGTTTTTGGCATTGAAGCGTTTATGCATATACCGAAGCAGAAATGTAGAAAATGGGACAAAAAGGCGGAGAAGGGGCTGCTCATGGGGTATGCAGAGAACACCAAGGGGTACCGCATCTGGATACCAGCTAGACAAAAGGTGGAAATTGTAAGGGATGTTACATTCTAGGAAGTTGACCATCGGAATGTTGAAGAAACTGCAGAACCAACTCATTTTCGACTCACTTATAATGAAACTTCGAGAGAAAGTTCAGATGAAGGCGAAGAAGAGGAACCACCAAGAGAGGTACTTCAGTCAGCTGAAAAAGCGGAAGCAGAAGAAGTGTTAACAGAGGATGCTAGCAATGAGGATGATGATGGTGAGTCTTTAAATATTCCATTGAAAGATCGATTGCGTAGTCGGAAAAATAAAGTTGATTCGGCCACCTGCAATTTCATGGAAAGGCATGCCTGTATATCATTGGGAGAGCCACAGACATACAAAGAAGCAGTTACAAGTAAAGATGCAGTTGCTTGGAGAGGTGCAATGAAGGAGGAAATGAATAGTCTACATCAAAATCACACTTGGGACTTGGTTCGGTGTTCAGTAGATAGGAAGGCCATAAGCAACAAGTGGGTTCTTAAAATAAAAAGTTTGGATGCCAAAGGACGGCAAAAGCATAAAGCCAGATTAGTCGCACGGGGATTTAACAAAGAGCGAGGAATAGACTCCGATGAGACTTTTTTGCAATCGCGGTAGATGAGGGGGTGAGTCTCACCCAATTTGACGTGAAAACGGCGTTTTTAAATGAAGACCTGAGCGAAGGCATATACATGCAGACACCTCAAGGCTCTGACGATAGCACTGGTCGAGTTTCCAAATTCAAAAAGAGCCTTTATGGCTTAAAGCAAGCGTCTCGATGCTGGAACAAGAAGTTTACTGCAGTTCTAAAGGAATTTAATTTAAGACCCAGCTTAATGGACCCGTGTGTTTTTATCTCGAAGGATGTTAAAAGGCGTATAATTCTAGCAATATATATCGACGATGGATTGATTGCAGCTAGGGATGAAGAGGACGACATGAGCTTGATCAGGATTTTAAAGATGCAGTTCAAAATAACAACATTGCATGCAGAGTGGTTCCTGGGTATGGAGATCACTGTGAGTCCGAATGGTGGACTTCACATCAGTCAATCGAGATATTTTGAAAATGTACTAAGAAGATTCAATATAGTGATGTTGTACCTCTCTTGTGTGCAACATTTATCATAAAAATTCGAAATAAAAGAGAGTAATAACATTAATACACTTTATTGGTCAACTCCAAACTTAAGACTAACTTAATACTAGACGCCAACAAGATTGACGTGTCTTGTCTCTTATCTTTGTCTTCTCGCTAAAGACAAGGATAGAGACCATTTCCATAGTAAATAATACATAGTACATGTAGTACATTTATTATATGACACCTCCCACCCGTAAGTTTTTGGTCCACCAAAAACAGAATACAATAATATAATTATACATAGGAGTTGAAGTTGAATATTTAATAATGATACAAATTAAATGTTCTTTAATTCATAATACGGCACCAAAATTTACATTTATTACAAATTAGTGAATGGTGCTTAAACTAAATATTAACAGGAACATACTTTTAAGTATGTAACAAACGTGTTAATTATTTTATTATTAATTTGTAATTTAAGTAAAATATTAACATAAATAACTCAAATTGAAAAACAAAAACATTTTTTTTAGTAACAATCATCTTCAAGATGTAATCTAATATTTTGTTATTAATTTTGTTGGTGCTTAAACTTTCTTTTTCTTTGTCTCTTATAATATTTGGTAAGTCTTTGATTGCTTGTATCTGTGATATAATTTCCATCTAGCTTATATTTTGTCAATCTTTTATACTTAGGCGTACACTTTGAAATATCTCTGTTTACTACAATATCTTCACATAAATTATAAGTGTTATCTTTGTTTTTATTTAATTTTTCTATTCTTTTAGTTTTTTGTATTTGAAATGTATGTGCTAGTTGTTCTATATCATCTTTGCTTAAGTTGTTATTTATGAAATCAATTGGTCGTAATCTGGTTGTTGAATGTATTGTCGCATTGTACATCAATATAACACTAAAATTTGTTCGTCTATGTTATCTAAATCAGTTTTGTTTTTGCTTGCGTTAATTAGTCTCAAGTGTTCGTTAAGAATTCCATGTAGCCTCTCAATATCAGAATTTCCTGTCTTATTAAATGCTGTTGTTTGATGAAAAGTTATGCAATTATCTTTCAAAAATTGTTCTACAACATTGTGGATAATACATGTTTAACCATCGGAAATCAATTTTTTCATTCTACCTAAATAGATTAATCGTAATACTTCAGTCAGCTGAAAAAGCGGAAGCAGAAGAAGTGTTAACAGAGGATGCTAGCAATGAGGATGATGATGGTGAGTCTTTAAATATTCCATTGAAAGATCGATTGCGTAGTCGGAAAAATAAAGTTGATTCGGCCACCTGCAATTTCATGGAAAGGCATGCCTGTATATCATTGGGAGAGCCACAGACATACAAAGAAGCAGTTACAAGTAAAGATGCAGTTGCTTGGAGAGGTGCAATGAAGGAGGAAATGAATAGTCTACATCAAAATCACACTTGGGACTTGGTTCGGTGTTCAGTAGATAGGAAGGCCATAAGCAACAAGTGGGTTCTTAAAATAAAAAGTTTGGATGCCAAAGGACGGCAAAAGCATAAAGCCAGATTAGTCGCACGGGGATTTAACAAAGAGCGAGGAATAGACTCCGATGAGACTTTTTTGCAATCGCGGTAGATGAGGGGGTGAGTCTCACCCAATTTGACGTGAAAACGGCGTTTTTAAATGAAGACCTGAGCGAAGGCATATACATGCAGACACCTCAAGGCTCTGACGATAGCACTGGTCGAGTTTCCAAATTCAAAAAGAGCCTTTATGGCTTAAAGCAAGCGTCTCGATGCTGGAACAAGAAGTTTACTGCAGTTCTAAAGGAATTTAATTTAAGACCCAGCTTAATGGACCCGTGTGTTTTTATCTCGAAGGATGTTAAAAGGCGTATAATTCTAGCAATATATATCGACGATGGATTGATTGCAGCTAGGGATGAAGAGGACGACATGAGCTTGATCAGGATTTTAAAGATGCAGTTCAAAATAACAACATTGCATGCAGAGTGGTTCCTGGGTATGGAGATCACTGTGAGTCCGAATGGTGGACTTCACATCAGTCAATCGAGATATTTTGAAAATGTACTAAGAAGATTCAATATAGTGATGTTGTACCTCTCTTGTGTGCAACATTTATCATAAAAATTCGAAATAAAAGAGAGTAATAACATTAATACACTTTATTGGTCAACTCCAAACTTAAGACTAACTTAATACTAGACGCCAACAAGATTGACGTGTCTTGTCTCTTATCTTTGTCTTCTCGCTAAAGACAAGGATAGAGACCATTTCCATAGTAAATAATACATAGTACATGTAGTACATTTATTATATGACACCTCCCACCCGTAAGTTTTTGGTCCACCAAAAACAGAATACAATAATATAATTATACATAGGAGTTGAAGTTGAATATTTAATAATGATACAAATTAAATGTTCTTTAATTCATAATACGGCACCAAAATTTACATTTATTACAAATTAGTGAATGGTGCTTAAACTAAATATTAACAGGAACATACTTTTAAGTATGTAACAAACGTGTTAATTATTTTATTATTAATTTGTAATTTAAGTAAAATATTAACATAAATAACTCAAATTGAAAAACAAAAACATTTTTTTTAGTAACAATCATCTTCAAGATGTAATCTAATATTTTGTTATTAATTTTGTTGGTGCTTAAACTTTCTTTTTCTTTGTCTCTTATAATATTTGGTAAGTCTTTGATTGCTTGTATCTGTGATATAATTTCCATCTAGCTTATATTTTGTCAATCTTTTATACTTAGGCGTACACTTTGAAATATCTCTGTTTACTACAATATCTTCACATAAATTATAAGTGTTATCTTTGTTTTTATTTAATTTTTCTATTCTTTTAGTTTTTTGTATTTGAAATGTATGTGCTAGTTGTTCTATATCATCTTTGCTTAAGTTGTTATTTATGAAATCAATTGGTCGTAATCTGGTTGTTGAATGTATTGTCGCATTGTACATCAATATAACACTAAAATTTGTTCGTCTATGTTATCTAAATCAGTTTTGTTTTTGCTTGCGTTAATTAGTCTCAAGTGTTCGTTAAGAATTCCATGTAGCCTCTCAATATCAGAATTTCCTGTCTTATTAAATGCTGTTGTTTGATGAAAAGTTATGCAATTATCTTTCAAAAATTGTTCTACAACATTGTGGATAATACATGTTTAACCATCGGAAATCAATTTTTTCATTCTACCTAAATAGATTAATCGTTCTTTTATAGCCTTGAGGATAGATACCCAAGTTCTGTCACCAAGTTTATGTATTGTAGCATGTTTCGAAAACTTATCTATTATTGTTAGATACATAACATTTCTACGAGGATGCCAAATGTCCATGTGCACAATATCATTAAGTCCTGTTGGTGATTCGGTATGTTCAAAACGAAAATTTCGAGGGTGCCTATCATATTTACCTACGTTGCACAGATCGCAATTATTGATAAATTTATGTATCAATTTAACCATGTTAGGGTAGTAGTAGAGTAGTTTTAATTCATTGAACACTTCAGAGATCCCTCAGTGATTGTTTTTTAAGTGTTCGTTTTTTATAATTTGTAACATTTCATCTTTGTCAGTTATATCATATAGAATATTTCACATAATATATATAAATATTTCACATAAGTATTTTGAAATTTAAGAAACAACTGCGTGTTCTCACAATAGATACACATCAAACCTCTATCAATAATGAATCTTTTCATTATCTCCAACAAATCGTTACCTTCTGTTACGTAGATAAAGTTTTTGCATTTCTTGTTGACAATCTTTGCAATAAGTTTTTCCTTTGGGCCAATTTCTAAAAATATCTGGTTTTTGTAAATGTTTATTGAATTTTCAGTGATATGTATATAGTGCGAATCGTCTTCCACTGCGCTATGAATTGTTGCATCGGTGGACATGATATCATTATCATTGCCACTTAGACGTTCGTTATTATATAATTCAAAATTTGTCAAGTCGCGTTGTTCGTTTTCTTTTTGGCTTGTAATGTTATCTGGTGTGTCATTGCGAAAAAGTCTACTTAGTCCATCGGCTACATAGTTATCCTTGCCTTTTATATAATTTATATCAAAATCATACTCGTTGAGCTGCATTTTCCAGCGTTGTAGTTTCATGTTTGGAAATTTTAAACTATTGAGCCAAATAAGTGGTTTATGGTCTGTTTGAATGACAAATTTTCTACCGTACAGATATGTATGAAAATTCTTTACGGACCAAACAATTGCCAAAAGTTCTTTTTCTATTGTATCTAACAATAATAGATAAGTTTTCGAAACATGCTACAATACATAAACTTGGTGACAGAACTTGGGTATCTATCCTCAAGGCTATAAAAGAATACCGAATTTCATGATCATTAAGTGTGCGTGACGCATAACAAACTGGTCGAGAATTTTGACTTAAAACAGCGCCTAACGCAAAGTTTGAAGCATCGGCTGTTAAAGTGAACAATTTTGTGAAATCTGGATTTTGAAAAATTGGCTCTGAAACAAGTATTGATTTGAGTTTGATGAATGCTTCGGCATATTCGCTGTCGTTTTTCATCATAAAATTTTTATTTTTCTTTAAATATTTTACCATTGGGTAAGCAACTTTAGCGTAGTCCTTCACGAACTTACGATAATACCCAGTAATGCCCAGGAATGACTTAATTTCTTTGATGTTACGCGGAAGTGGAATGTTTTGAATGGCCATCGTTTTGAGTGGGTCAGGTTTAATGCCTCCTTCTGTAATTAAGTGACCTCGAAACTTAGTCGACTTTTTAGCGAAATTACATTTACTTATTTGTAATTTCAAATTGGTCTCTCTTAAGCGTTCAAACACTTTTCTTATTGAACATAAATGCTCTTCTAATGAGATGGAAAAAATTAAAATATCGTCCAAATATACGACGCATATTTTGTTAATGAAATCTTTAAGCACGAAGTTCATGAGGTGCTGGAAAGTGGAATTAGAATTCTTTAGGCCGAATGGCATACGAGTGAACTCATAATGGCCATTTGCCGTGGAGAAAGCAGTCTTATATCTGTCATCAGGGTGGACTTCAATCTGATGAAATCCTTTCGCCAGATCAATTGTGGTGAAATACTGACACCTACCCAACTTGTTGAAAAGCTCATCGATGTTCGGAAGAGGAAACTTATCGTCAACCGTGTTATCGTTTAGTTTACGATAGTCAATCACAATTTTCCATTTTTGCTCTCCGGAGTTGTCAGTTTTTTTCGGAACAACCCAAATTGGAGCGTTATATGGAGAACTGCTGTTGACAACAATGCCTTGTTCAAGCATTTCGTGAATCTGTCGATCAACCTCTTCTCGGTGTATTCAGGGTAACGATAACTCCGTGTATAGATTGGAATCTCATTTTTTGTTATGATCCTATGTTTAATGTTGCTAGTAAAGGTAAGTTTGTCTTTGTCGTTATAAAAAATGTCTTTAAAAGAATTCAACAAATATTTCATTTTTAGAATGTCAGTTTTGTTAAGGTGAGAAGCGAAATTAAAGTCCAAAACATTCAATTTTGTAATTTCATTAGTAAATAAGTTGAAAGATTCATCAGAATGACTTTGGTTGTAATAAAATTCTTCGTATGCATTTAGAAAAAGAGGTATTTTTGCATTGGGTGTTATTAGTAATCGTTCTTTATAACTTATTATTGCATACAGTGGCACTAAAATGTTGTTACCGATTATGCCATCAAAATTATTATGAAACGGGTATTCCAAAAATTCAACTAAATAATTTTGTAAGTTAAATTCTTCAAACAGAGGAAACTTGCACTTCATGTTGCAGTTAATAAGTTTGTCAAATGCTTTTAGTGTTTTTGTTTTTATTTGTGTTTTCCACTTTGGTTGACAAAGACTACTGTTAATTATGCTGAACTCAGCACCAGTGTCTAAAATAAATTGAAGTTTTTTAACTTTTGTGTCTATTGTTATATAGGGTAACTGCTTAGTCCGTCCCTGTGAAAATTTTGGGTTGAATCTGTCCTATTATTAGTATGAATGTCCATTGGTGTTTCGTGATAAACTTGGTAAGATTGTCGGGTTTGCCTGGTTTGTTGGCTTGGAGTAAAAACACCACGGTAAGCTCCGCGACGGTTGTTAGAAATGCTTCTATTGTTAAACGTATTTGTTTGGCGACTTTGGACGGTAAAGTCCATTGGTTCGGTGCAATTTGTATTACTATTGTTGCCTAATCTTTGTTGTGAGCTATAGTTCTGTTGCGTATTATAATTTTGTCTGTTCAAGTAATAACTGTTTTGAAAATCGGTATTGTTATCTGGGTTCGAAATATATTGCTGACTGTTAAAATTTTGAATTTGCGGACGTCTTTCGGTATCATTATTCTGGCGGTTAAAATGTCTACGTCTAAAATCAGAGGTTCGTGGATATTGCTCATGGTCATCGTTCGAAGTTGAGTATTGTCTATTTGTATTGGTATACGTAGAATAACCGTTAGTTAGAATGATGCTAAAGGCGTCCTCCATTGTAGAAGATCTCTGACAACAATGATTCCTTTTACTGGTTCTGGCAAATTTGATTTAAAACAGTCTAGAACTATTCTTTTATTGCATGTGACTTGATCCTTTGTAAGCTGATCTTTCAGTGAATAAGCGTTGTTAAGTCTTATCAACAAGCCACTTAGTTGGTTGTAAAACTGTTCAATGGTTGCAATACAACGGCACAAGGCTATTTTGTCAAGAAGCGTCGTTATTGGAGTCGCTTCACCATGGAATCTTCTTAAAACATCTTTCAGTTCTGTCCAGGTCTCAACTTGTCCATGTTTTAACATAGTGTCTCTCGCTCCGTTAGTTAGTCTGTCTTGTACGTAACCCACTATTATTTTTTGTAAGGGTATGTCTAATGTGTTTATCATTGGAGTCAGTGCGTCTATTCTATTTATAAAATTGGGCAATTGTTTTTCCTCACCGTCAAACGGCTGAATACGTGCAATGCACTTAACAAGCAACTCAAAGACTTCCATTACAATATCATCTATTATATGAATGCGTGTATGATATATGTATATACGTACTTAAGTAACTGAACTAGTAGACTAATAATCTTAATAAGATATGTAAAGAAGTATGTAAATGATATATAAGGTATAAAGGGGTTATAGTTTATAATAAAGAAACAAGATATAGTAGGAATATATAATAATGCAAAAATTAAATGTATATCGCAAACCAGCTTCAAATAGTTCAGTAGATAGACATCTTCGGATAGTCTACAAAATTCCGTATGATGAATGTACTGTTGTTGTTTGGTATGATGAAACAGATTTATGTATGTGTGTATTGCTATGTTATGTCTCACTTCAGTAAAGCAATTGTAAGCGTGGTTACAAGTTTTTTTTTTGTTGTATGACCAAGTTGGCGTCGCTTTTATAACTGTTTTCTTTTCGCTTGTTATATGAAGCATACTTTTTTTAAAATGGATTTCGTTTTTTTTTTATTTTATTTGCTCTCACTGTTTTGTTTTTAAATCAATTATATTGATTAAATTTAAATTCAATTTCTGGTTCTGTTGAAATCTATTTTTCATTTTTAATTCATGTTTTGACAATTGTAAATATGTAGTATATTTTATACTGTACACTTTAAACTTTTACGTAATATGTCTTAATATATTGGTTTCCACAAATTGAAGTTGTTTCACTTTCACTATTTTACATTTATTTAAATTAATTGTACGCGGCCAAAATCTTCATAGATTTTGAAAAAAGCGGTTTTTGTTTTGCGTTTACCGACTGCGCCAGTGATGTTGTACCTCTCTTGTGTGCAACATTTATCATAAAAATTCGAAATAAAAGAGAGTAATAACATTAATACACTTTATTGGTCAACTCCAAACTTAAGACTAACTTAATACTAGACACCAACAAGATTGACGTGTCTTGTCTCTTATCTTTGTCTTCTCGCTAAAGACAAGGATAGAGACCATTTCCCGTTTCTGTGTGGCATGGTGGAAAGTGTTGCCATAGTAAATAATATATAGTACATGTAGTACATTTATTATATGACAATATGGACTGCTGTAAGTCGGTGTCAACCCCAGCTGAAACATGCACGTATGCAGATTCATTGTGTCCAGAAGATGTACAGTTCCCGTACAGGGAGGCCGTAGGATGTCTGATGTACTTGGCAGTTGCCACTCGTCCGAACATAGCATTCGCTGTGGGAATAGGTTCACGGTATTTGGACGCACCCACTAAAGCTAATGTGAATGGAGTCAAAACGATACTCAAGTATCTTTCCGGGACCAGGGAAATTGGTATATTCTGTAAGAAATATAAATGCATGTCTTTAGTTTGTTACAGCGACGCTGACTATGCGAGCGATCCTTTAACTAGACGTTCTACCACTTGTTTCGTTTTTACACTTGGAAATGGACCAGTGTCTCGGTCATCACATAGGCAAAAGTGTGTGTCCTTATCGACTACCGAATCGGAGTACATTGCAGCTTCGCAAGCAGTGAAAGAAATGGTATGGCTTAGAGAGCTGCTCCTCGAGTTGGTTCCAACCGGCATTGGCTAGGTGATAGTTAACATGGGTAACCAATGGGCAATCAAACTAGTGAAAAATCCAGAGTTCCATAAACGGACGAAGCACATAGACGTCCGTTTCCATTTCATACGAGAGCGGTATGAGATAGGTGAATTTTCAATAAAGTACATTCTATTCGATCTTCAAAATGCAGATATTTTCACAAAAGCACTTACAAAAAAAAATTTGAAAGTTTTCGTTCTTTAATTGGAGTAACTAATTTATGATGTATGATAATGTTTGAATTATTTGAAATATTGTAAATTAATTCAAAAGTGGGAGTGTTAGAAATATTGAATTACTCTTTTGGAAAAATTTAATTGTTCTTTGATTAACTCAGCTTGGCAACACTGTTTCTCACTGGAAATTACATGTATTACTACTATATGTAATAATAAAGTTTGTAACATTTGAAACTTCCCAGAAGTCGGTCGTCTTTTTTAGTTCTTTCGGTTCAACAGGTTCAGCAGGGCTTCGTTCTCCAGTTCGCGATTCGGCCTACTAACCTCGTTAACTACTAACCTCGTTATACACTCGCTGGAACACAGCACCGATTGCTTTCACCTTCTCCTAGATCTTCAACCACGAAGAAGTCATTGTCTAGCACTGCCCCATCTGGATCTATGCCAACTGAAGTCAGTAACTGTTCGATATTAGTCTTCCTAGGGAGTCTAACGGTCTGAATGTCGTTTTGATCTTTTTCTTCCCAAAAATTTTCTTTACTTAAGGGAACATACCCGGGTTGTTAGAAGGTACAGCCCGGATTTCATTGAAGGGCTTAACCCCAACGAACTGGACATCGTCGCTCTGCACTTTGCGCAGTTCTGTGAGGATCTCCTTGGGCTCAGTGTCAGGATCCACGCCCTTGAGGAGCATGGTCTGCACCTTCTCCCCTTTTGGGGTATATGAGAAAAACTCGTCCTCCGCCACCGCTAGCCTTTCTTTAATAGCTTGATAGTCTGCCACTGATAAGCAGTGGACAGATAGCCTTAAGGGCCCTTTATATTTAATAAAAAAGGAGTTTTCAGTGGCCAACTTACATAGTATATCAACATCCTTAGTCTCCATTGCGAAAACGTTTATTGGCAGGCATCTCTCTGCTTTCGGTGTTCTTGTTTGCTGCTGTTGCTGTTGCTGTTTCTTGATGCTGTTAGTTCTTCTGCTGCTGTTGTTTATGCGGCCGTTGTTGTAGTTGCTGCTGTTGTTGGTCTTCCTGCTGCTGGTGTTTTTGGTGTTTGGCAGCTGACTTACGCTGTCCCTCTGGCAGTTGTTGAAGTTGTTGCTGCAGCTGTGGCTGCTGTTGTTGTTGTTGCTCATGTTGTTAGTGCTGCTGTTGCTGTGCAGCTTCTTTGGCCGCTCTTCTGAATTGTAATTTATCCAGCTCCTCTCTTTTTCTTTGGATTTGAGCAGTTGCTCTCTGTCCTCCTCTTCGTCTTCGGACTCGGATGACACTAGGGAACTAAAGGGGTTGCCTTTACCTCCGTAGGAGAATCTCCCTTCGCCCTCTGCCGACTCGTATAGGACGTCGTCTACTGATTGTTGCTGTTTTGTTGTTGCTGCTACTTCTGTGTTGGCTGCCGCTATTGTTGTTGTTGTTGCTGCTATTGTAGTTGCAGTTGCTGCTGCTGCTTGCCATTCAAAAATGAACCAGGAATGTATCTGGGAGACTCATTCGATATGGCAAAGAGACGATTCTTAGCTCTAGAAGGGAAGCTGGAGAAAAACACAGAGCTTAAGAAAGCCTACGTGAAGTTTATGGATGAATATGAACAGCTGGGTCATATGACTTCGATTTCGGGGAAGGAAATGCCGACAACTCACTATGTACTTCCTCATCATTGCGTGATGAAACCTGATAGCTCATCAACAAAGCTACGGGTGGTTTTTGATGCCTCGGCAAAAATAACATCTGGGCATTCTCTGAATGACCTACTAATGGTAGGCCCGACGGTGCAACCAGATTTATTTTCCATCATAGTGAACTTCAGAGCTCATAAATACGTTTTTACCGGGGACATAACAAAAATGCATCGCCAAATTTTAGTAAGCCCTGAAGATCGACCATTTCAGTTCATTCTTTGGAGAGCAGAACCTGATCGTCCTTTGCAGATTTATCAGTTAAACACCATCACTTACGGAATGGCATCTGCTTCATATCTAGCCACGAGGTGTCTTTTGAAATTGGCTGAGGACAACCGAGACAGATACATCCGAGCCTCTATGGCACTCAACCACAATATATATGTTGACGACTGTCTTACAGGAGCTGACACAGTCGAAGATGCTCAAGAGCTCCTGCAGGAAATCATTCTTTTGCTAAAATCTGCCGGCTTCGAATTAAGGAAATTTTGTGCTAATAATCCAGCGATTTTGAAGAACATTCCTGAAGAGCACAGAGAGCGGCTTGTGACTTTTCATCAATCAGAGATCATAAGAACATTAGGAATGATTTGGGATCCCTCATCAGACGGATTCAGATTCAGCACCGATTCGAAGAAATTCCACATCGCAGCCTCAAGAATATGTAAGCGGACTGTTCTTGCTGATCTTGCCCGACTATTTAATACTCTGGGACAGCTTGGACCACTTATAGTGATCGGCAAATTATTTCTGCAAGAGCTCTGGAAGTCTAGCCTATCTTGGGATGAACAGATCCCTAACGACCTAGCGCACAAATGGACAAATTATTTGGAGCAGTTTGAATCTTTAAGCGAGCTTAGCATCCCACGCAATGTATTAATTCCATCGGCGAAGGTAATTGAGTTACATGCATTTTCAGATAGTAGCCTAAGTGCATTTGGCTCGTGTGTATACTTAAGATCTATAGACGAGGACGGCAATATCTACGCTCAATTGTTGTGTTCGAAATCCAAAGTTGGACCCTTAAAAAGCACAAGCATTGCTCGATTGGAACTTCAGGGTGCGTTCTCATGGTGGAACTAGTTGAGAGAATCATGCAACTATTTCCAAAAAAGATTAATAAAGTTTGTTACTATACAGACTCAACAACAGTGTTAGCTTGGATAAGAGCCCCTTCCTACACATGGGAAACCTACGTCGCGAACAGGGTAGCAAGAATTCAGTCTGTGACGGAAGCTCGTCAATGGAATTATATAAAGGGAGCTATTAATCCAGCTGATCTCGTATCCAGGGGCTCAAGCCTTGCAGCACTTCGCAGATCTACGATTTGGTTTACCGGGCCTGAGTTTCTCTCGCTACCTGAGGAGTCATGGGTAAACCCAGAGCGTAGCATGCCTGAGGATGTTCCAGAGCGACGCAGGGTAAAATCTGTGCTAAAAGTTTCTCAGTCTCACTCATCGTAAGTGCCTCCTAAAAGGTGTCAACCATAAAAATTAATTTTTTACGCTGTAAAAAATCTTCGCATGGTGCTTCCGATTTTATAACAATTTTTAATTAAAAAAAATTAAAAACATTTTATAACAAATTCGAAAATCGGAATCATTGAGGAGCACAGGAAAATTGACAGTAGAAGAACTGCTGCAGGGCCGTCGTTTGATTTTCTTGTTTACTCAAAGAACAGCATTCCCAGAAGAGTATCATGAATGATGCTAAGCATCAGGTTTTGATGTCGAAGAACAACATCGTGACGACTCTGTTGCTTGATAATCTACATCGAACACATATGCATGCATCGCACAGGGCGTTAATTGCAATATCAAGACAACAGTATTGGATTTTGAGCGTAGGCAGAATGGCTCGTCAAATAATTGGTAGATGCATGTTTTGCTTCCGATTGAAACCAACTACCATAGAACAACTAATGGGAAATCTACCAAAGGAAAGAGTGAATCCGGCCCGTCCTTTTTACCATTCTGGGGTAAACTTCTGTGGACCAATTAAAACACACTATAAAGTCAGAGGAAAGACTCCCACTAAATCCTATTTAGCAGTATTTGTGTGTTTTTCCACTAAAGCAGCACATATCGAAGTGGTAGTAGATTTGTCATCGGAAGCATTTATCAATGCGTTGAAACGTTTTATAGGGAGAAGAGGCATATGTAATACCATCTTCTGCGATAACGCAACCAACTTTGTCGGTGCAAAATCTAAACTTGAAGAGCTGAAAAGGGCATTCCACTCTGAAAAAATACGATCTGCAGTTGTGACGTTAGGCACGGCAAACAACGTCGAGTAGATGAGGTCTACCCGCGCTGCTTGCTCCTGAAACTGCTTTTGGAGCTGAGTGATCTGCCCCTGGATAGAGAGCAGGACCGCCTTCAGATCCATTTCAGCTTCGGGTTGCCTGGTCTGTTGTACCGATCGCCTACCTGATGCCATTTGGGCATAGGAGACTGCCCGTGTAATAGTGGTCGATGCAGCACGATGCGCTTCTACCATTTTTGTTTTCTTTTTAGCCTCTATGATTTTTCTGAGTTCTTGGACTCTAGGGCATCCCCGATAGTTTGCCGGGTGTCCATTGGTCTTGCAGTTCACGGACATTAGCTTACTCCTGTCGACTGCATGTTGCAGTTCGCCGCGGCATGCCCAAACCTTTGATAACGAGCACACTGAAGTGTGTGCCGTGTCTTTTTTAATATTTCCCATTTCACACGGATGGAGCATAAACGATTAATACACTTTAGGCTGTGATCTGGATTAGGAAGAACGGAAGTTTCCTGTTCTCCCTTTTCGCTGCCGCGGTGATGAAGGGCTTAACCCCAACGAACTGGACATCGTCGCTCTGCACTTTGCGCAGTTCTGTGAGGATCTCCTTGGGCTCAGTGTCAGGATCCACGCCCTTGAGGAGCATGGTCTGCACCTTCTCCCCTTTTGGGGTATATGAGAAAAACTCGTCCTCCGCCACCGCTAGCCTTTCTTTAATAGCTTGATAGTCTGCCACTGATAAGCAGTGGACAGATAGCCTTAAGGGCCCTTTATATTTAATAAAAAAGGAGTTTTCAGTGGCCAACTTACATAGTATATCAACATCCTTAGTCTCCATTCCGAAAACGTTTATTGGCAGGCATCTCTCTGCTTTCGGTGTTCTTGTTTGCTGCTGTTGCTGTTGCTGTTTCTTGATGCTGTTAGTTCCTTTTACCTCCGTAGGAGAATCTCCCTTCGCCCTCTGCCGACTCGTAGAGGACGTCGTCTACTGATTGTTGCTGCTACTTCTGTGTTGGCTGCCGCTATTGTTGTTGTTGTTGCTGCTATTGTAGTTGCAGTTGCTGCTGCTGCTTGCCATTCAAAAATGAACCAGGAATGTATCTGGGAGACTCATTCGATATGGCAAAGAGACGATTCTTAGCTCTAGAAGGGAAGCTGGAGAAAAACACAGAGCTTAAGAAAGCCTACGTGAAGTTTATGGATGAAGATGAACAGCTGGGTCATATGACTTCGATTTCGGGGAAGGAAATGCCGACAACTCACTATGTACTTCCTCATCATTGCGTGATGAAACCTGATAGCTCATCAACAAAGCTACGGGTGGTTTTTGATGCCTCGGCAAAAATAACATCTGGGCATTCTCTGAATGACCTACTAATGGTAGGCCCGACGGTGCAACCAGATTTATTTTCCATCATAGTGAACTTCAGAGCTCATAAATACGTTTTTACCGGGGACATAACAAAAATGCATCGCCAAATTTTAGTAAGCCCTGAAGATCGACCATTTCAGTTCATTCTTTGGAGAGCAGAACCTGATCGTCCTTTGCAGATTTATCAGTTAAACACCATCACTTACGGAATGGCATCTGCTTCATATCTAGCCACGAGGTGTCTTTTGAAATTGGCTGAGGACAACCGAGACAGATACATCCGAGCCTCTATGGCACTCAACCACAATATATATGTTGACGACTGTCTTACAGGAGCTGACACAGTCGAAGATGCTCAAGAGCTCCTGCAGGAAATCATTCTTTTGCTAAAATCTGCCGGCTTCGAATTAAGGAAATTTTGTGCTAATAATCCAGCGATTTTGAAGAACATTCCTGAAGAGCACAGAGAGCGGCTTGTGACTTTTCATCAATCAGAGATCATAAGAACATTAGGAATGATTTGGGATCCCTCATCAGACGGATTCAGATTCAGCACCGATTCGAAGAAATTCCACATCGCAGCCTCAAGAATATGTAAGCGGACTGTTCTTGCTGATCTTGCCCGACTATTTAATACTCTGGGACAGCTTGGACCACTTATAGTGATCGGCAAATTATTTCTGCAAGAGCTCTGGAAGTCTAGCCTATCTTGGGATGAACAGATCCCTAACGACCTAGCGCACAAATGGACAAATTATTTGGAGCAGTTTGAATCTTTAAGCGAGCTTAGCATCCCACGCAATGTATTAATTCCATCGGCGAAGGTAATTGAGTTACATGCATTTTCAGATAGTAGCCTAAGTGCATTTGGCTCGTGTGTATACTTAAGATCTATAGACGAGGACGGCAATATCTACGCTCAATTGTTGTGTTCGAAATCCAGAGTTGGACCCTTAAAAAGCACAAGCATTGCTCGATTGGAACTTCAGGGTGCGTTCTCATGGTGGAACTAGTTGAGAGGATCATGCAACTATTTCCAAAAAAGATTAATAAAGTTTGTTACTATACAGACTCAACAACAGTGTTAGCTTGGATAAGAGCCCCTTCCTACACATGGGAAACCTACGTCGCGAACAGGGTAGCAAGAATTCAGTCTGTGACGGAAGCTCGTCAATGGAATTATATAAAGGGAGCTATTAATCCAGCTGATCTCGTATCCAGGGGCTCAAGCCTTGCAGCACTTCGCAGATCTACGATTTGGTTTACCGGGCCTGAGTTTCTCTCGCTACCTGAGGAGTCATGGGTAAACCCAGAGTGTAGCATGCCTGAGGATGTTCCAGAGCGACGCAAGGTAAAATCTGTGCTAAAAGTTTCTCAGTCTCACTCATCGTAAGTGCTTCCTAAAAGGTGTCAACCATAAAAATTAATTTTTTACGCTGTAAAAAATCTTCGCATGGTGCTTCCGATTTTATAACAATTTTTAATTAAAAAAAATTAAAAACATTTTATAACAAATTCGAAAATCGGAATAATTGAGGAGCACAGGAAAATTGACAGTAGAAGAACTGCTGCAGGGCCGTCGTTTGATTTTCTTGTTTACTCAAAGAACAGCATTCCCAGAAGAGTATCATGAATGATGCTAAGCATCAGGTTTTGATGTCGAAGAACAACATCGTGACGACTCTGTTGCTTGATAATCTACATCGAACACATATGCATGCATCGCACAGGGCGTTAATTGCAATATCAAGACAACAGTATTGGATTTTGAGCGTAGGCAGAATGGCTCGTCAAATAATTGGTAGATGCATGTTTTGCTTCCGATTGAAACCAACTACCATAGAACAACTAATGGGAAATCTACCAAAGGAAAGAGTGAATCCGGCCCGTCCTTTTTACCATTCTGGGGTAAACTTCTGTGGACCAATTAAAACACACTATAAAGTCAGAGGAAAGACTCCCACTAAATCCTATTTAGCAGTATTTGTGTGTTTTTCCACTAAAGCAGCACATATCGAAGTGGTAGTAGATTTGTCATCGGAAGCATTTATCAATGCGTTGAAACGTTTTATAGGGAGAAGAGGCATATGTAATACCATCTTCTGCGATAACGCAACCAACTTTGTCGGTGCAAAATCTAAACTTGAAGAGCTGAAAAGGGCATTCCATGAGTTAGAAGAAATAAAGTCATATCTCAAGCTATTTGATACAATATGCAGAAAGGAACGCAACACGCAAACTGTAGCCCGATAATCGAAGCAATCAGTCACAGGATTCTCGTCATTGAACACAACAACAAGCTCTTGCATGACTCCCACTCATCGAAACACGATAGAAACAGGTTAGCAAGATCTCCGTTCGACTTCATTGGTACAGTGGCTCACAGTTTATTTGGGATTTTAGTCCAAGATGATGCAAAGCACATAGAAAATGAAATAATATTTGCGAAGAAAAACGAACAACACAAAGTTCTATTATATAGCAAAGTTCTATTGCGGATTCCACCACAAATATTCTGAAACGAAATACAATGGAAATAAATCAACAATTTCAGGTTCTCAGAGAACATCTCTCTCAAACAGTAAACGTCATTCGCAAGACCCAAGGGATAAATGAGATAATTTTAAACTTGTCCTCACTAACGTCTTATTTGACTTTAATGATCACAAATTTCGAACGCGTTCAATATGGTTTGTTGGATATTCTGCTAGATCTAAACCATGCTAAAATATATCCGCGATTAATAACGCCGGATCAGCTTGCCCTCCAGATGCAGTTGATACGGAACAACCTGCCACCAACATTGAGCCTACCCAAAGGATCCGTTACCGACATCTACAAAATAGCGACAGTCAAGGGCCGTAGTCTGAATGAATCAATTGTATTTGAGATGCAGTTGCCACTCACCAATACGCAAGAATTTCAAGTTTTTAATTTAATAAAGATTCCCATACGCTACCAAAATTCGAGTTACATGGTCGACAGCAGTCACCTTAGCGAGAGATAAATTCTTTTCATTAACAGAGATGGAATTAGCGTCGTGCACATCTCTTCAAATTGGGAGCTATTTCTGTGCTCAGATGCATACAAAATCCATCGAAAACACACTGTCAGAATGCATCCTGAAGCCAGTGCCAGCTCAAGATCATTGGAGAAATCTCAAGGCATCCAATGCCTGGATATTTTCAATAGTATCGAGCATAACTGGTCACCTCATTTGTCAAGGCAATTCCCGTTGAATACAGCTGATTGGGAACGTCTTAGTTGAGTTCAAAATGGCATGTGTATTAAAACTGCCCGCCGTCATCATTCACTGGCGGATTCAATACAGCAGTCGTATAACAGGCTCCTTTATACCAACTGTAAACATCTCCAACTGGATAATGCATCAAAATTTGACTAAAGACATTGCGGAGCCACCCGAGATAATTGACATTGACTTTTCAGATTTTAAGAAACTTAAGGACAAGATAGACGATGTCATTGATCAAAGCAAGAATCTTCCGGAAACCGATGGTATGAACATGCACGATTATCACCACTATGGGTTCACCTACTTTCTGTTGGCTGGCATGATTGGGATGATCTTTGCGTATAAATACCACCACAGGAGACCAAAGCCGATGCCTAAACGTAATTTTGAAGTTAATGTTCAAGATTTAGGTTTAGAGGGTTAGGGACCCTCAAGAGGGGGAGTATGTTTAAGTTTATCGTATAATCATGTAATAATATCCCACTATGTCCACGAGCGTGGGACCAGACACAAAAGTGGAAATTCACGCATATCTCGTTCCCACAGCGAAATGTCGCGAGTCATATTTCGCAAGGTGCATTTTCTGATAAGCGTCTGTTCTCACACTCGTGGAGGAAAGAAACAATTTTGTAAAACCCGTTGAGGTAAATAAAATGAGTTGAATGTAATCCGTCGTCACAGCACGACCTGAGAAATTTGTATTAAATTTATTTAACAATACGAATCACCGAAACGATCGAGAAAGATCCCGTGTTTTGCTTCTTTTTTATAATCTAAATAATTTTGAGTAAAACTTCGAGACAGGGCACTACTGTCAAAGAAGCAGCCAATAATGTGCTAGGTTTGACGGCAACATCATGGTTTGATGACGAGGCAGACAGGCACATGCAGCCAAATAGGGAGCCTGCAACGCAACGCTGCATCGAACCATGAGCTCTACAAACAGAAGAGAAGGTAAGAGAACCGGCTTCTCAGAAGGAAAAAGAAAGAGCACGAGAAGCGCGTGGTGGAGGAGATGGAGGGGTGTCACGATGACGACACAAGTTCCGCTGTCGGGCTGTATGTTTTACCTAATTTGAATGAAGATGAACAAGATTTCCGTCCGAAGTCAAACATATATGCTGGAGGCTATTGACTGTTCGCGGAACTCTTTAAATCTGCTGGAGGTGATTGGGCGCATACACCAGGTTATCTGTAAGATATGGTGGAATCTCTGTGTCGGTTGTCCGGTCCACAAGAAAGAAGACCCCTTTGGCTGCGCCAACTATCGTGGGATCAGGCTCCTTAACATCGCGTACAAGATGCCATTTTGTTTGAACGCCTGAAACCATTCGTGATAATCAGGTCAAGAAACACTCATTCACGACCAAATCTTCACACTACGGCAGATCCATGAAAAGGCCAAAGAGATGCAGACCCACGTGCATAGAGACGAGCTATACCGAAACTCAAACGTCAACATCAGAGTCAAGATCTTCTAAAAGTCCTTGGAACTGCTTGCGAGACAACCGTCAATGAGGCGTTTGCTGACATTAAAGCGGAAGCGGCTAAAATGGGTCAGACAGTGAATCAGGCAAAACAAAGTACATGCACAACATCGACATCTCGGACAAAGCGTCATAATTTGCGGCAGAATCTTTGAGGTAGTCAGTCAGTCCGTAGAGCGGATGGAACTGTGAATCCTGCCCAAAGAATCGTCTATTCCGAACCAATGGGACAACGCAACAAAGGACGTCCTCAACCAACTTGGTGTGCGCAACTGGGGGCAGCTGGCTAAAGATTGTGCTGGTTGGAGAGGCTTGTGAGTTGAGGCCCGGTCCACCTCAGGAGCTGTTATTTATGATCTTTGCACTACAGTTTTTTTATACCAATAATTTTTTTCAATATCCTCTCTCTGATGTAGCGCCATGTACTCTTTGCTATTGTACATCAAGTTTTTTAAAATATACTCTCTTCCATTTGGATTTCACGCTGAAGGTAACAAGTATTTTCTTCGTACACTACCCGATCTTATCATATATAATTCTGGTACAAATGCGAGCCGGATTCTTAGTTTCTTTTCTCTTTCATAGCATTGTGATTTGGAAATTCTTTTGTTTTGATTTATTGTTATAATCGTGTTATTTACGATCTTTGAGAACATGTAAATATTCGAAAATATTTCGTGCTCTAACTTCTTGTTGCGTAACAAATGAAATATTTGAATGTCGAAGTTTTTTGTGCTGCACAAAAAAAAATTAAGTGATTTCTCTTTTATTTCAACGTGGTACGTTTTTACGAAAATAGTATGTCGGCAGGTTCTTTATAAGTGGTTCCTCGAACACGTGTTCGTTTACCGAATCAATCAGTGATGCAATTCTGGCTGATCTTGAAGTGCGGTTCGAAAAGGCGACTGATTTGTGGAAAGATTTCAACGCTTCACAATCTTCAATGCATTCACCGATATGGATGGTTTTGAAGATCTTGGATGATGATTCTCATTTTAATTGAGTCACACATCATCCGAGTTTCTAGAAGATGATCTTCTAGAAACTCGGATTTATTTTTATCTGCAATTCGTATTAAACCATTTTCGGGAAACTATCGAGGGTGGCCGGCATTTCGCGATAAAAAGCCTTTACAAAAAGAAGCTGAAACTAGTCAGGCGCGGTCAGAGGAATGTGTTACAGAAGATTACCTTACAATAAGTATGTTCCCAGAGAATCGGAGCTGAGCTGCAAGGTCAAAGTTTCAGAAGTTATAGTTGCAATTTGACCAAAGTGTCTCATGGTCTTTCTCAATGTTCAGATTTCTTAGGAATGGATGCCAATTCTCGGCGAGAGCTTGTAAGATTAAGCTTTGCTTTAACTTTTTGCGAACTGTGCATCCTTCAGCCCACTGCTCATCAAAGTTTCGTTGCAGGCCGTGAAACACACGTTCACCATAGTTTAGTTCACGATCATTTATCACTAATTTACCTAATTCGTACATAATTCGGGAGTTTTTTCCTTGAAATACTTCGGTTGATTCAGATATCGCTACTTCATCCACCAAGCCAACTACGCTTACAACAAACGTTCATACTTCGCATTCGATACAACATATCGCCAACAATCATTCAATCAATGTTTTGTATCGCATTCCGCAGGTTTTTTTATCAACCGCCACTGGACAAATTTTGGATGTCAACGGCAAGTATCAGCAGGTTCGCATTTTGTTAGACTCAGGTTCACAAGTCTCTTTCGTTACCGAGTCCTGTTTTCAACGACTTGGACTCAAGCGACGAAATGCACATAGCCGGTATTGGATTCACCAGTACCGATAACTCCTCGTTTCATTGGTAATTGGTTCGCGCAATGATTTATTTAGTTATCAGTCGATACATATATTTTATCATGCGTTACTGAAAATTTACCACTAACTCGTTCACCTTTTAGGATTGGGATCAACTGCAACAATTAACTTTGACTGACCCTCTGTTCTATCAGTCAAACGCTGTAGACATATTGCTAGGAGCCGATAAGGTTTGGGAGGTATAGAGTTGCTCGAAGTAGCAGGGGTCATCCTATACCACATGAAATTATTTTTGGTGGCTTTAGATACCGATGCGATTTTGCAATAATTTTAGACCGTCGATGAAGTGAATCCCAAATAAATCGTCTCCGCGAAAGACCAGTTAATAGAGGAACATTTTCTAAGAACTCTTCGTCGCGATTCGGTCCGTAGATACGTCGAGAGGTGCTGTTTCGTATTTAAGATCACTGGAAAGGAGATCTCTGAAAAACGCCGATCACTTCAAGAACTATACTAAGTTGTTAAGACAAATCTGGGTCTCGGACTCCGGACTCCGAAGGACTCCGATTACCAGCGAATAGTTTGGCGGAAAACAGAATCAAGTCCTCTAGAACACTTTCGGTTGGGGACTGTAACATACGGTACAGCATGAGCTGTTCTAAAACCCGCACTGAAAAATGTTAAAACCTCTTCTCAAAAAAGTGCTTCGTTGGACACTGAAGCCGATACATGGACAAAAGTACTCGGTCTCTTTTGGAACCCAAAGTTAGATACCTTTAGTTTTCGTTTAAACTATGTCGTTCATTCTTAAAGATATGGCACGCATTTTCGATATCCTCGGGTTTGTTGCCCTATCGGTCGTGCAGTTAAAGATTCTTTTTCAAGAGCTATGACATTTAAAATTCGACTGGGATGATACGCTTCTGGAGTACATAAACGCACAACGATATCGTGCCGAACTACCAGTTCTAACACAAATTGCAATACCCAGAATCATCGCTCTTCTCTCACACGGCTTTTCGGAAGTGTCCATCTCTGCACAGCTTTGGGGGGAAGATGGCGAAGCACAGTATTAGGTATACCATCGATTCCCACTGACTTTTTCTTCTTCAGCGAGTTAAAGATACCCTGGAGATCTTATTTGGAAATCACGATGTGATTTCCATTATTGGCGATGGCACTATTTGCCATGTAATCGTCATTGAACATGGTGAAAAATAGGTTTTCAGATCGCCATTGTCTTATCTCATTACGAAGATTGTTGTGGTTCTGTTAGAAATATTGAATTAGTCTTTTGAAAAAAGACAGTTATTCTTTGATTAACTCAGCTTGGCAACACTGTTTCTCACTGGAAATTATATGTAATAATAAAGTTTGTCACATTTGAAACTTCCCAGAAGTCGGTCGTCTTTTTTAGTTCTTTCGGTTCAACAGGTTATGGGCCCAGAACACGTGCAAATTTAAAAGAATTCTCGTTTATATTTATATAGTACATTATATTTTCTTCGATTTTCATTTTGAGTGTACGAAATGGATTCTGAAAGTTTTAAAATTGATAAACTCCAAAATTCAGAGCAATATGCAGTCTGGAAATTTCAAGTAAGCAGTTTGCTCAATGCCTCCGGTTTGTTCGATCAGGTAAATGGCTTGCATGAACGACTAGTAAAAGAGGAAAGTGAGACTCAGACTGCATATAACGATCGTTTAACATCGTGGATGAAAATCAACAGTAAGGCTCAGCGAATCATTGTTACAAGTGTAGGTACAACACCGCTCAGCAACATTGTTAACTGTACCACTGCAAAGGAAATACGGGCGAAGTTAAAGGCGGTGTATGAACAAACTTCAAGTGCAAATGTCCACCTGTTGCTTCAGCGATTTTTATGGTTTCGAGAAGGAGCCTGATGATGATCTTGCAACCCATATTTCGAAGTTAGAAAACATAGTCAGGCAACTCAGAGTAATCGGGGAACAAATTTCCGACAGCATGGTCATAACAAAAATCTTAATGACTCTTCCAGAAAGCTTTCAGCATTTCTTTCTGCATGGGAGTCTACAGTTAAAGATGAACAGACGTTGGAGAATCTGACGCCACGTCTAATAATGGAGGAGACAAGAGTGCTTTCAGATTCATCTGTTTCGGATGGTACCACCACGGTGTTGCTCACAAAACACAAACATCGAAAGCAACAACAAGCAAAGGTCTCCAAACCAGGAAAGTGCTTTCGATGCAATGAGTTTGGTCATTGGAAGCGAGAGTGCCCAAAAAAGCTCGTTGATCAGCGGAAGAGTGGTAACCGAAGCGGGGCACAAAGGGAGGATGCGCTCATGTGCAGTATGAGCAAAGTTTTCGGAGAGACAATGGACTGGAAGTAAAAGTGAAGTAGCGGCGGGGATGAATAATGTTGCTGTGGGTGATCGACTGAGGACTGGAAGTGGAAGTGAGGTGAAAGCGGGAAGGATGCTTTCGGTAGAAGCTGACCGACAGAGGATTGGAAATAGAAGTGAAACGAAAGTGGAGATCTCTATGGCTGAGGACAACAATCGGGTATGGTCTGGCAGTAGAAAACATTTACAAAAGGTGCATTTGCGCACATGCAAGCATTAATTGTTAATGATAAGCATATGGAAGACAATTGGTATCTTGACTCAGGAGCTAGCGACCAGATGACGTGGAAAAAAGATTGGTTTGTGCGATATGAGATTTTTTCCAATCCAATTGATATTAAGGCAGGAAGTGGTGAAAACATTTTAGCGCTAGGAATTGGTGATATCAATATATTGGCATTTAATGGAAATATGTGATGTGAAAAGCATCTATCGAATGTTTTGTATGTGCCAAAAATTTCTGTGCATCTTTTTTCTCAAAGTCGTGCCTCGGACAAAGGGTTAAAATTTAAATCTGACAGATTGAGGTGTGAGTTTGCAACAGATGATGGAACGGTTGTCGCAGTGTAATAGCGACAGGAACAGCTGTTCAAGATGTGTTTTAATGTGCAGTCACCGATGAGACAAAGCGGGAACTTGGCGACCACTAGAGATTTGACATTGAAAATATGGCATGAGAAAATGGGTCATCAAAACATTGCATTTGTACGTGCCCAGTTGCAGCGTGAAGGCATTCGTTTCATAGATGATCAACATTTTTCATGCGATGCTTGCATATATGGAAAATAGCATAGATTACCATTTCCAAGGAGCGCGTTTCAAGCGAGTCAGCCGGGTGAGCTTGTACATGCGGATGTATGTGGGCCTATGGAACAAACTTCTGTTGGTGGGTCCAGGTATTTCGTTCTTTTTAAGGACACTTTTCACACTTCAAAGCAGTGTATTTTATAAAGAACAAGACGGAGGTTTTCTCTTCGATCGAATATTTTATTTCTCGTGCTAGCAGTGAAAGTCGTCATCCGGTTAAAACGTTGGGCACAGACAACGGAACAGAGTTCGTCAATGCAGATGTTAAACTACTTCTTGGCAAACATTCTATCCGTCATGAAACCACCGTATGAAACCACAGTATTGAGCGGGAAAACTTATCAAAGAAATTTTGGGCTGAAGCTACAGCTACTACAAGCACTCTAAAGGGCAAATATCCATATGAGATGTGGTGTGGCAAAAAACCAAACATTAGAGAGTTCCAAGTTTTTGGCATTGAAGCGTTTATGCATATACCGAAGCAGAAATGTAGAAAATGGGACAAAAAGGCGGAGAAGGGGCTGCTCATGGGGTATGCAGAGAACACCAAGGGGTACCGCATCTGGATACCAGCTAGACAAAAGGTGGAAATTGTAAGGGATGTTACATTCTAGGAAGTTGACCATCGGAATGTTGAAGAAACTGCAGAACCAACTCATTTTCGACTCACTTATAATGAAACTTCGAGAGAAAGTTCAGATGAAGGCGAAGAAGAGGAACCACCAAGAGAGGTACTTCAGTCAGCTGAAAAAGCGGAAGCAGAAGAAGTGTTAACAGAGGATGCTAGCAATGAGGATGATGATGGTGAGTCTTTAAATATTCCATTGAAAGATCGATTGCGTAGTCGGAAAAATAAAGTTGATTCGGCCACCTGCAATTTCATGGAAAGGCATGCCTGTATATCATTGGGAGAGCCACAGACATACAAAGAAGCAGTTACAAGTAAAGATGCAGTTGCTTGGAGAGGTGCAATGAAGGAGGAAATGAATAGTCTACATCAAAATCACTCTTGGGACTTGGTTCGGTGTTCAGTAGATAGGAAGGCCATAAGCAACAAGTGGGTTCTTAAAATAAAAAGTTTGGATGCCAAAGGACGGCAAAAGCATAAAGCCAGATTAGTCGCACGGGGATTTAACAAAGAGCGAGGAATAGACTACGATGAGACTTTCAGTCCAGTGGCTAAGTTCACATCTATACGTTGCATATTTGCAATCGCGGTAGATGAGGGGGTGAGTCTCACCCAATTTGACGTGAAAACGGCGTTTTTAAATGAAGACCTGAGCAAAGGCATATACATGCAGCAACCTCAAGGCTTTGACGATAGCACTGGTCGAGTTTGCAAATCCAAAAAAATATATAATGAATATATATAATGAAACTTCGAGAGAAAGTTCAGATGAAGGCGAAGAAGAGGAACCACCAAGAGAGGTACTTCAGTCAGCTGAAAAAGCGGAAGCAGAAGAAGTGTTAACAGAGGATGCTAGCAATGAGGATGATGATGGTGAGTCTTTAAATATTCCATTGAAAGATCGATTGCGTAGTCGGAAAAATAAAGTTGATTCGGCCACCTGCAATTTCATGGAAAGGCATGCCTGTATATCATTGGGAGAGCCACAGACATACAAAGAAGCAGTTACAAGTAAAGATGCAGTTGCTTGGAGAGGTGCAATGAAGGAGGAAATGAATAGTCTACATCAAAATCACTCTTGGGACTTGGTTCGGTGTTCAGTAGATAGGAAGGCCATAAGCAACAAGTGGGTTCTTAAAATAAAAAGTTTGGATGCCAAAGGACGGCAAAAGCATAAAGCCAGATTAGTCGCACGGGGATTTAACAAAGAGCGAGGAATAGACTACGATGAGACTTTCAGTCCAGTGGCTAAGTTCACATCTATACGTTGCATATTTGCAATCGCGGTAGATGAGGGGGTGAGTCTCACCCAATTTGACGTGAAAACGGCGTTTTTAAATGAAGACCTGAGCAAAGGCATATACATGCAGCAACCTCAAGGCTTTGACGATAGCACTGGTCGAGTTTGCAAATCCAAAAAAAGCCTTCAACACGTTTCTAGCACTTGAAATCTTCGCACTTCACTGCTATACAAGACCTTATGACATAGGCCTTTTTTGATTAGGAGAGCAACTCCTCCCCCTTGCAAGGATTGGGGCCGGTCTCTTCAAATTATGTGGTAATTCTTGTACCAGAGTTTGCGCGTATGGTTCAGCTTAGTTTCGCTGACCATCAACACATCTGGATTGTGGATTTGCAGAAGGTTACCGAGCGTTAGTTTTCGTTCAGTCCTAATCAGTGAATTCACATTCACTGCTAGGATCTTAAGGTTACTGGCTTCCCGCGCACCCATTAGGAAGTTGTGACGTTAGACACGGCAAACATCGTCGAGTAGATGAGGTCTACCCGCGCTGCTTGCTCCTGAAACTGCCTTCAGATCCATTTCAGCTTCGGGTTGCCTGGTCTGTTGTACCGATCGCCTACCTGATGCCATTTGGGCATAGGAGACTGCCCGTGTAATAGTGGTCGATGGAGCACGATTCGCTTCTACCATTTTTGTTTTCTTTTTAGCCTCTATGATTTTTCTGAGTTCTTGGACTCTAGGGCATCCCCGATAGTTTGCCGGGTGTCCATTGGTCTTGCAGTTCACGGACATTAGCTTACTCCTGTCGACTGTATGTTGCAGTTCGCCGCGGCATGCCCAAACCTTTGATAACGAGCACACTGAAATGTGTGCCGTGTCTTTTTTAATATTTCCCATTTGACACGAATGGAGCATAAACGATTAATACACTTTAGGCTGTGATCTGGATTAGGAAGAACGGAAGTTTCCTGTTCTCCCTTTTCGCTGCCGCTGTGATGAAGGGCTTAACCCCAACGAACTGGACATCGTCGCTCTGCACTTTGCGCAGTTCTGCGAGGATCTCCTTGGGCTCAGTGTCAGGATCCACGCCCTTGAGGAGCATGGTCTGCACCTTCTCCCCTTTTGGGGTATATGAGAAAAACTCGTCCTCCGCCACCGCTAGCCTTTCTTTAATAGCTTGATAGTCTGCCACTGATAAGCAGTGGACAGATAGCCTTAAGGGCCCTTTATATTTAATAAAAAAGGAGTTTTCAGTGGCCAACTTACATAGTATATCAACATCCTTAGTCTCCATTCCGAAAACGTTTATTGGCAGGCATCTCTCTGCTTTCGGTGTTCTTGTTTGCTGCTGTTGCTGTTGCTGTTTCTTGATGCTGTTAGTTCTTCTGCTGCTGTTTTTTATGCGGCCGTTGTTGTAGTTGCTGCTGTTGTTGGTCTTCCTGCTGCTGGTGTTTTTGGTGTTTGGCAGCTGACTTACGCTGTCCCTCTGGCAGTTGTTGAAGTTGTTGCTGCAGCTGTGGCTGCTGTTGTTGTTGTTGCTCATGTTGTTAGTGCTGCTGTTGCTGTGCAGCTTCTTTGGCCGCTCTTCTGAATTGTAATTTATCCAGCTCCTCTCTTTTTCTTTGGATTTGAGCAGTTGCTCTCTGTCCTCCTCTTCGTCTTCGGACTCGGATGACACTAGGGAACTAAAGGGGTTGCCTTTACCTCCGTAGGAGAATCTCCCTTCGCCCTCTGCCGACTCGTATAGGACGTCGTCTACTGATTGTTGCTGTTTTGTTGTTGCTGTTACTTCTGTGTTGGCTGCCGCTATTGTTGTTGTTGTTGCTGCTATTGTAGTTGCAGTTGCTGCTGCTGCTCTTGTTGTCGGCTTTCCCGCAACGTACATGTCGCCTGAGGTCACCTCAGTGACAGTAGTTCGGCGTTTCAACGTGGTTGGCTGTGGTAACAGCTTCTTCCTCCTCTTCTTCCTCTCTTCGGCTAGGCTTGGTACGCCAGCTTGGTGGCCTGATGTGCCCGCTACCGGTTCACTATTTCTACCCGTGTTTGGGAGCGCGGGTTGCTCCTCTGCGTCCATCACGCCACTCACCAGTATATTCACCTTACATGTATTTGTTTTAATTGTTAATTTTTAAAAACAAAGGATCTTTACTTTCCACTGGACTCGAACCCGGCATCATGAATTAACCGGCGGTTACTCTACCGCGAGGTTACTGGTTCTTAATGATTGTATGCTTCACTTTATGCACTTTACTAAAATTGAATACTCGCACTAAGTCGAATCACGTCTGATCTGTTTGGAGGTCTGTGAACGACTGAGAGCGATGACGCTACCCACTGAGCTATCGACACTATATAATTTGCCGTGTTATTTTGTGCACTTGAAAAATAATACTCCGAACTGAAGCCGATCACGTCTGCACTGTGTGGAGGTCTATGAACGACTGACAATGCTGATGGGTTTCTGTGGATCGATGATGGATCATTTGGCTTATTAGTCGTTGGGATATCGAAGTCGATAGTTCGGAGAAATATTTGTTTGCAAAATAATTTGTTAGTTAGTAATTAATGTAATAAAGGTTTCATGATCAGTTATTTTCCTTTCTCTTTCGTTTCCATTCGTTCAAATTAATTGATATTCTCTTACATAAATTGGTTGGTCCTTCTCATCCGGATATTTGTTTTAGTTTGATCCAGTGAACTTTGTGCTAACTCCAACGTTATAATCCATCATGGCTCTCATTTCGGGATACGTACTTGGGTACCGTTGAAGCTCAGAAGAAACTATCGGCAAAGCAAAAGTTTCATTATCTGAAATTCTTTCTTCGATGAAGCGGCCAATCTAATTAAACACCTACCAGTTTCCAAATCGAATTATGTCAAAGCATGGGATCGATTAGAACATCGGTACGACAGAGTACATTTGATAGTGAAGTCTTACATTCAGACGGGGAGTGCGGGAAATGGTAGTGTGCAGAATTAGCGTATGATTGCAGATGGGGCAGACGAAGTCATACGAGGACTGAATGCTTTTCAAGCAAATCGCCGAAATCCTTGGCTAATTTATTTCCTATTGGAAAAGCTTGATATTGATAACTTTCCTCGAATCCCGATGTGACGCTTTGAAATAGTGTCAACCTCTAACCCGTTCCAGTGTATCGAGAAACAAACTCATTGTGCTTCAATTGTTTTCGTATTGGGCATTCTGCAAACACATGCCGTTCGTCGTTTCGCTATCGGGTTTGCAAGTCGCGACACCATTTGATGGTGCATAAATCAGAAATAACTATTAATACCGCAGCTTCAACCAACTCTTAGCTAATTCAACATCGTCGAACCAATCAATACCATTCATCGCCGGTTCCTCCACCTGTAGTCAACCATTCATCGCTTCCGAATGTTTGTCTACTCGGACAAACCATCTTTCCCACGGTTATTGCAAACATTCAGGACTATTCTGGTAAATCAATTAATTGTCGGCTACTGCTTGATTCCGGATCTCAACTCTCATTCATGGTTGAATCATTCGCTCAACGACTTGATCTCCCTCATAGGCATGCGCGAGTTCCAGTTCTTGGGCTATCTTCTACTAACGCTGGACAAACTCGTGGCTATGTATCCATTGTATTGCGTTCGCAGTATAATGAAACACACCTACTGGTCGACGCACAATCCTTCGATGCATCGGATTGGTCACACCTTCGAAATATAGACCTCGCCGACCGTAATTTCAGCACTCAAGGCCCTATTGGAGTTGACAAGCTACGGTGTATCCTGAAAGGAAAACAGATTCGAGGGCGAGACGATCTACCGGTAGCACAGGAAACGTCGTTTGTATGGGTGATATCGGTACACGCTCTTGATAATAAACAACCACAAGAACCAGTTGCGTCTCTCCACACTACTATTGATGTCAACATTTTGCTGCAGCGGTTTTGGGAGCTAGATGATGTCACACCCTCGCGCGGCGAAGCATTAGAAGACGAAGCCGGAACACATTTCCGAATGACATTTTCACGTGCAGCGGACAGAAATTATCTCCCGTTCCTGATTTCGGTAGTAGTCTCAATAACGCTGTAAACCGTTTACGTTCGATGGAACGACGTTTCGCAAAGGATCCAAAGCGGTATGAAATGTACGTCCAGTGTATGCGTGAGTATCAGAACCTGGGTCATATGGTTCCTATTCCCGATGCCGCGCTGCGAATCAATTCAGGACAACTCTTCTACTTACCGCACCACGCAGTATTGAAGTCGGATAGTCCTTCAACCAAGTTACGAGTTGTTTTCGATGGTTCTACACGAGACTCCTTAGGAAACTCGTTAAACAGCCGATTGTTGGTGGGACCTCCTATTCAACGCGATTTAATTGTCGTTCACCTACGTTTTTGACAACACGCGTACGTTTTTACGGCAGATGTTGTAAAGATGTTTCGCGAAATCTGGGTTGACGTCGCTTATCAAGATTTTCAGGGGATTGTTTGGCGTAATAAACCTCCGATGATATTAGTCATTTCCGTCTATGTACAGTGACCTACGGAACCTCCACACCCTTCTTGGCTGTACGTGTGATGAAACAAATCGCGATGGGTTATAAAACGCAGTTTCCAAATGCTTCGCGGATCTTATTGAATGACGTGTATGTGGACGATGTAATGACTGGAGTAAAGTCACCTCTAGAACGCAGGCCTGGAGCTTGGTAAGTGGAACACGAATTGCTGGCCTCTGTGGATGTGGTTGTCTATGAGTGAATCGAACCATGCAAGTTGTAATACGCCACATGAAAACCTAATAACCAAAGTGTTGGATATGTGCTCTTTGGCTGACGAATACTTTTTTCGCTTGTCCAACTGTAATTTAAATCAGATTCCAACGAGACTCTTTGTTGTCAGAAGTCTCTCGTATTTTTGATCCTCTAGAATATCTGGCAGCATCGGTTGTTCTATTCAAGATGCTTTTCCAGGAGACGTGGTCGGCTGAGCTCAATCTGGGCTGGGATGATCCACTGCCATCGCAACTAGCTAGCAAGTGGAAGCGTTACCAGGAAGAGCTGCACTGTCTGGAGTAGATACAGGTGCCACCCATTATCTTTAATTCATGCGATGACGTTGAACTTCATGGCTTTGCAGATGCGTCAACTTTGGCTGACTCAGCTGTTGTGCCTGCTCGTTGTAAGCTTCCTTCAGTTCCGTGTCGTTTTAATGTAACAAAGGAAGCACCAATAAAACCCGTCTCGGTTCCTAGGTTGAAACTATGTGCAGCCTTACTACTTAGCCGTCTGCTAGCGTTAATTAAATCGTCGATTCCGGTGCAATTCAGAGTATTCGCGTGGAGCGACTTTCAAATCGTGATCCATTGGCTGTCTTCTTCACTTCGTCGCTGGACTACATTTGTTGCCAATCGCACATCAGCAATTCTCGACATGATTCCACGATATGCATGGCATCATATCGCATCGGAATATAATCCCGCTGACTGTGCGTCCTCTCCGGGCTCAAATCTCATACTCTTTGGTGGTGTGGTCTTCAATTTCTATCGTTGCCACAAGAACATTGGCCAACACCAAGATTCTCTGAGACATCTCCGGACGAGGAAGTAATAAAGCTGGAAGAAAAATCTACACCGAGAGATATTCTTGTCATGTCGGCTGACACTAATCGAATAAATCATTTAGCATCGAAGATATCCTCGTGGACTCGGTTAATACGAAGCTTAGCCTATTTTTTTTAGTTTCATAAACAACTGTAGACCCACTCGGTTCGATAGACAAACTCGCGGTTTAACCTACTCGGAATTTCTTTACTCAGAACTCTGTCTCGTTAAGTCGGTTCAAAAGGTCACATTTGAGAATGAAATTCGTGATATTGAGAACAATCGTGCCATAAACATTAAATCAAAACCATTAAAATATACCCCATTCCTTGACAAGGACGAAATACTTCGTGTTCGTGGTAGTATTAAACAGGCGGTCTTATTGTTTGAAATAAAACATCCCATAATACCTAATATATACCCATAATACCTAATAACCGAATTTCCTGACTTTTAGTCCAGTATCTTCACGCAAAATATCTCCATCCTGGTGTCCTGGTGTTTGCAATAGTGCGCCAGCGATATTGGATATTAGGCAGTCGCAGTCTAATTTGCAGAATCATCAATGCAGAATGTGTTTCCGAATACTGAAGCTAATCAGCAAGCAACTAATGGGCGATCTACCACCAGAGCGAGTCAGCCAGAGTCGGCCATTTTTAAACTCAGGCTGTGACTACGCGGGTCCCTTCACAATCAGAATATCCCGCGGCAGAAACCCGCTTTATTTGTATGCATAAGTACGAAGGCTATCTACTTAGAATTGGTAAGTGATTTGACAACTGACGCCTTCCTTGCAGCATTGAGGCGATTCACTGCGCGTCGCGCTCGATGTTCAAACATATTGTAACGTTTAGGAGAAATGGGTTCGCAAGATTATCTAAAAGTTAAGTTCTCTTTATTACTCGTAGTTTATTTTATTAGTAAAAACTTCAATCGTAAGGAAACAAAACAAAAACTGTATCGTTCACAAGCTCCTTTTCTTCTCTGTCACAATTCACGCCCTGGTAGCGATGTATGCGATCGACATGTACTACTTTCAACTTGCCTCTCAGCCCTCGGATACGGTAGACAACGTCATTGATACGGGTGACTACTTTGTAGGGATCCTCCCATTTCGGCTGCAGTTTCGGCGACTTCCCTTTTTTCGATTTGGGGTGTATAGCCATACAAGGTCCCCTTCCTTGAATCTAGATGCATTGGCCATCACATCATATCTGGTCTTCATTCGATCACTCGCTATTTTAATCTTAGTCCGGGTTCATTGGTGTATATCTCTGATCCGTTCCCATAGCTCTTTGACGTAATCGCTTTCGTTATTGTGTTCGTCTTTAGGGGATCCAAATTTCATTTCACTAGGTAGTCGAACCGTCCGACCAAACAATATCTCGTACTGGGTATGTCTAGTAGTGCTATGTACCGCTCCTCGGTAGGCCATCAAGAACAAAGAAATATGTCGGTCCCAGTGTCGTTTATGATCGCTGACGACTTTCGGGGTTGACGAAAGGTGTTCATTTAGGGTTCTATTAAACGTTCCACCATTCCGTCTGATTGTGGATGAAGTGGCGTTGTCCTTGTCTTTTTAATCCGCAATAGCTGGCACATCGCCCTTGGTCAGAATGTAGTTCCAAGAGCACACCAAACTCACCCAGTTATTCACGATCTGGTCAACTACTGTTTTTGCTTCTTGGTTGGGAATAGCAAATGCTTCAGGCCACTTACTGAAATAGTCCATAATGACGAGAATATACCGATTGCCACTATCTGTTTCTGGAAATGAACCTGCGATGTCAACTGCAATCCATTCAAAAGACGCTCCGACGTTGTACAGATGCATCTTACCTCGCGTTTTCATGTGTGGTCCCTTACAGGCTGCGCAAGTACTGCATTTTCTGCACCAATTTTCTACGTCGGCCTTTGCATGGAGCCAATAAAATCGTTCTCTTACTTTCTCCAGAGTCTTATTTATCCCTAGGTGGCCTCCAGATACTCCCCCGTGCATTTCTTGAAGCACCTCCCTAACTTTGGACCGTGGCACGACAAGCTGCATTACGAATGAATTTCCATTCGAGGTTTTCCATTTTCTTCGCAAGACTCTGTTCTGCACATAAAGTGAGTCCCATTTGACTCTAACGCTTCGGTCTGAGATGTCTTGCCAGTCAGTTTTTTCCGCATTCTCCTTCCATGCAAGGATCGGTTCAATATCTGGATCTTCCTTCTGCGCTTTTCGAATTTCTTCTGCAATCCATCCGATAATATGTTCGGCTCATAGTCTTTATGCGGAAACTGTCTCTTTTCCTTCCTGGTGCACGCAATGTCTGCAGTCTGCTTTACAGGGTCTTCGAGAGCGCATCCGCATTGAAGTGAAGTTTCCCTTTCCGATGTTGTATCTCGTAGTCATATGCTTGCAGCCGTTCGATCCACCTTGCAACTTAACCTTCAGGGTTCTTAAATTAAAGTAACCATTTAAGATCTGCATGGTCAGTGCGAAGAAGAAACTTTTGTCCATACAAGTATTTGTGAAAGTGCTTCGTCGTCAAAAACATAGCTAACAGTTCTCGTCTAGTCATGCAATAATTTCTTTCCGTCTTAGAGAGTACCTTCCTAAAGTACGCCACTACTTTCTCTTCTCCATCATGCATCTGGGAAAGCACGGCTCCAATTCCCACATTACTAGCGTCTGTGTCCACAATAAACATCTTCTCGGGACAGGGATAAGCTAGTATCGGTGCGGTACACAGTCGATGCTTAAGTTCTTTAAAGCTCTTTTCGCACTCACCCGACCATATAAATCGTCTTCTTTTTTCAGTGAGTTGATGTAAGCTTTTCGCGATCCCAGCAAAATCCTTCACGAATTGCCTGTAGTATGTGGCAAGTCCCAAAAAATTTCTTAGTTGATGTTTATCTTCCGGGATTGGCCAGTTCTTTACTGCTTCCACTTTATCTGGATCAGTCCTCACTCCTTCCAATGAAATAATGTGCCCCAAGTATTGAACTTCTGATCGAAATAGCGCACATTTCTTCGGATTGAGTTTCAAATGAGCACTGCGAAGTCTTTGAAAGACGTCCCTCAGGTTGTTCCGATTTTCTTCACAGGTCTTTCCCACAACAATGACATCGTCAAGATACACTAAACAAGTTTTCCATGCTAACCCCTGTAGAACACATTCCATTAATCGCTCGAACGTTGCAGGAGCGGTGCACAGCCCAAATCATCACCGTGAACTGCCATAATCCATTCCCTGTGGTGAAGGCTGTTTTCTCACGTGGATGAATCTCGACCTGCCAGTAGCCGCTCTTTAAGTCGAGGGTGGAAAACCATCTTTGTCCTGATAATGTGTCTAGTGTGTCATCGATTAGTGACAAGGATAGCTATCTTTCTTGGTGACGTCATTAAGCTGTCGATAATCCACACAGAATCGGGTACTGCCATCTTTCTTTTTAACGAGTACAAAAGGTGAAGCCCACGGACTTTTAGAACGTTCAATCAGTCCATCTTTCTCCATGGTAGACACGATCTCTGGTAGACAACCTCCGTCTGCTTTGCCAATGGGAGTCGCCTTGCGGCTTGACATATTGGTCTGGCGTCTCTGGTGTCAATTCGATGTTAGACTAAGTGCTTTCGGCTATACTCGTCGTCTTCTAATGCGAACACATCAGCGAACTCATTTATAAGATTTTCTGCAATAGTTATTTGCTCCTGGTTTAATTCACAGGGATTTAGAAGTGTCTTCCTAATTTCTGGCATCCTGATTGGTAACGACAGTTTTCGCGGATTTTGTTCATTTATCGTTGTTATTGCGTATACTGGTGAGCATTGATTGATTTTACATTCAGAACTCTAACTGGAACCATGTTGTCTTTTGGTATCGCCAACATTTTTCCTAAGTTATAGCTTCGGTAGTTGTTTCCGTCGTCAGGCTCTAGAATGTAGAAAGGATGACTCCCAAGCTTGCCTTCCAGCTTAGTCCAAATCATTCTTTCCGAAAAAGGCGGTAGGACTTTGTCTCTACTGACAACTATCTTGAGGACTGCAGCTTTTTGATTTCCGTACACCATAGGGTCTGGGTAAACGCCTCAGTTGCTAACTTGTTGATCAGTTCTTCGCCAGCATTCGGGTAAGACAAATGCGAAAGTTTCTCTATGTCCGCTTGTAATTGCTGGAGTGTCTCTCCCCTCTTCTGTATTCTGCTGCGAAGTTGAGCTCTATATACTGTTTCAGTTTCTTGTCCCCAGAGATAGTTTGAAGCAGTTCTGCAGCTGAATATCGAAGGGAGAGTGTTAACGCAATTGTCTTGTCTTCATCGTCCCAGTGGTTGTCATTGCGACAGCTTCAAATTGCTTCCTGTATATTGGCCATGGTGTTTGGCCATCAAATGTTGGAGGATGCATTTATTTTCGTCTTGGGCAATCTGTGTCTCGAAGTTTATGTTTTCTTACATTGCCGAGTTCCTCGGCAAGATCTTCGACTTTTTCTTGAATCGTGTTTCGATATTTTCGAATTGGGATCCGACTTTCATTTCAAGAATTGCCATGTTGTTTTCTACATTGTCAATATTGCGTTCTATTATTTCGAATATTGGTTCGAGAGCATTTTAAAGGCTTCTAAATAATGTTTATGTTCTTCCAGAGCATTCTTTTGCTCTGCGACCAGAGACTTATTTTGTTCTTCAAGCATACACATCATTTGTTTTAGCATTGTTTCCATATCAATTCCAGAATTTGGTTTTTCCTCCTCTACCTCGAACAGAGTCGAATCAGGATCTTCACCGTCCTGTCTCAAAGCTTCTTGCAACCGAATCGTCAAATCACTCTTTCCTCCGGATGTAACGAGGTTCCTTTTACCCAACTCTGCCTTCAGTTGAACCAGAGTTAGATTATCCAATTTACGAGGAATTTTCTTGAAAAAGTTGTATATCACTTCTGACACCAATGTAACGTCTAGGCCAAATGGGTTCGCAAGATTATTTAAAAGTTAAATTCTCTTTATTACTCGTAGTTTATTTTATTTACTAAAAACTTCAATCGTAAGGAAACAAAACAAAAACTGTATCGTTCACAAGCTCCTTTTCTTCTCTGCCTTTTTTTCAGTATTCTAGAACTCTCGCCTTTTATTCGGCTGCTCATTTCCTAAATTTTGTTTGTATCCAGTTATTCTGTACAGTGTTCTAATATATTTGTTACCAACCGTTACAATATATACGGGCAATGGAACTAATTTCGTAGGGGCTCGACGCGCGCTTAATGAAATGCTGCAGTTGGTGTTGTCCAAATCCTACTACGAGGACATCAAATGCTCTTTGGTGATGGAGGGAATCACCTGGCATTTCCTTCCGCGCCACATTTTGGTGGCTTGTGCGACGCTGGGGTGAAGTCAGTGAAATTACAGCTACGAAGAGTAATTGTGTTTGTTTCCACAAACCGGCTGTCGCATTGGCATCACTTGCAATGTATGGTCCAAGGATTTTGGAAATGGTGGCAAACCGAAGACATAACCAGTCTTCAGGAGCGCCTTAAGTGGAAGACAGTCGAACCGTTCAAGAAAACAATATGCCACCATCAAAATGGCTTCTTGGTCGTGTAGAAGCTGTGCACCCTGGGTCCCATAAGCGAAAGATAGTGGTTACTGTTCGGACAAAACTAGGACTAGTGATTTTATTACCAAACTAGCAACACTGCCATTGTCCTGAAATTCGTTCCAGGGGGCCCGGGATATTTGTGTTTGATATGAATGAAATACAGTAATGTGTAAAGTTCAGATTTCTTGTACAACACCCATAGGAACTATCATATTATTCCTAATAACAGCAATCCCAGCCCAGCAGTAAAAACAGCATCGAACCATCGTACCATCAGTACACCAGCACCATTCGCACATCGTACCATCAGTACACCAGCACTATCCACACATCGTACTATCAGTACACCAGCACCATCCGTACACCAGTATCATCATCGAGACTCGGACCATCGTCTGCAAGAACAATTTGCTCCATTGCAGAGGTGATTGCATGAACTTTATTTAGAGCGGAAGGCTCCCAACCGCTGAGTTGACAAGTCTGCAGTTCATGCGATCACCTGTGCAATCACATCGATTTTGGTAAAATACAATAAGTGTGATTCCGCTGACACTGCATCCGGACAGGTAGCAGACGTAACTCCTCCCCCTTAGAATAGAGCGACGGCCAGAGTGAAGTATGTGGGGCTGGAGCGATAGACTGATTATGGCGGCTATTGAGAAGATGACCAGGAGTGAAGATGAAGGGTTCTGGTTCCGAGTGTTGATAGTTCTGCTTCTGTTCTGAAGTCAAATTCCTTTAATTTCTGCAGACTTAGTACGTCGGTTGTTGAAGCTGCATGTACGGCATTGCTTGGTGGTGGTGGAATATAGACTTCATCCCAAATCGTATTGTACATTAATAAATAATATGAAATTCGGCTCCGGCTCAGAAATGCTCCTGATCTTGCCCACATTATTTAGTGGACAATGTGCGGATGCAGTTACTTCCTCTTCGTATTGTTGTTGGGGGCAATAGTATGAACCTGCTACTTTGAGGCAAAGTGCGCTGTGCTGTCGTATGTACTTAGTGTTATATATTATATAAGGTTTAGTAACTACAAGTTTGGTTTCGTTAATTGGTAGTGGGATAATATGATACATTTGATATTTTGTTGGTGTTAGGTATGGTATTTGTGTATTAAATATTAAATTCTTACCATTATAATAGGCTTGCAATCTTAGGAAGTCGTAGATTTGTTCGGTGGAAATTGTTTTAATATTTTGTTCGTCTAGTTTCTTTTGAATTAATTTCAATTCAACTGGGTTTAGTATGTATTTTTGCATGATATTCATTTTACGTAGGATTACCGCTTCAGCGAGGTCGGAAAGGTGATTAGTTAGTAGGTCAATATTGTAGTTAATTTGATCTTCCTCACGTCGGGCCTTGGCTGTCAGCTCGAAGTATTTATCAATAGCTTCTTGTTCTTGCTTAATATGGTTAGTGGTATTTCTAAATCGCTCTATCATATGGAAATTTAAAGTATTTCGGTCAATCATTATGTTAGTAAGATTATTTATGTTTGATTTGATGTTTTCAATATTTTCGTTAATATTTTGGGCGTCTTGGACATACAAGTTTCCGGTTATAGTTTTAATGGCAGATCCCAGTCCGTTGAACAAGCCTCTTTTGTTCCGGACGGTGGGATACATTGTTAGTAATTTAGTTTCCAAATCCTTGAGTTTCAAGAAGGTAACGTAAGTAGCGGTGTTTATTCTAGCTCTCTTTTTTAAAATGTTCAATGATCTGACTATGCGTTGTATACTAGGTGTGTATTCTTCGAGGTTAACAACGTGGATGATGTTGTGGAAGTTCGAGATATTTCTTGCAAGTTGAGAGGATACGGATTGGAAACTGGAAAGGGATAAAGGTTAGAAGGCTGCTGAAACAGTATTCTATTATTTACAAAATAAAACAGATTAGCCTCCGTAAACATATGATTTTATTAACTTTGTTTTTAATTATTTCTTTTGATATAAAAAATTACATAGTTACTTATTCATTCTTTGATTCATATTTGCATGTTTGGTTTGTATTATATTTGTTATGTTAATTTGTTTCTTTTCCTTAATTTCCATTAATGAAGTTTTTTGTTGGCTTTTGTAATTATAACGAATTTATCGTTCCTTTTGGGGGGGTATATTTCATCAAGAAATTCGTTAAGCTTGATGAGATAGTCATGCTCATTTGAAAAGTCTAAATTTTTACAAAATTTGTAAGGTCTGCCGAAAAATATTTCATAAGGGGTGTGTTTTGTGCTTGAGTGAATGGCGTTGTTATACGTGATGAAGGTTTCTGATAGTATTTCCTCGTGTTCTGTTGTAAGTGTTTGTTCTTTTCTCTTTGACAAGATGAGTCTGTAGATTTCCGTCAAAGTAGAATGTAGCCTTTGCACAGGGGCATTACTACTTGACTGCTGGAAAGATGTGAAGTGCAGTTGTCAGAGCTCTGGTCACATACAAATTTTTTCGGAATACCATATAGACTTATGAAAATTTTAAGGGATCGAAGGATAGTGATGCTTCTTCTACACGTCAAAGTGTACCCGCAAGCGAAACGAGACAATTTATCTATTATGGTCAGAATTTGTTTATTGTTTATCGTATATATATCTATGTGAATAATTTCTAAAGGCTTTTCAGGGAATTTCGAGTTTTCTGAATTTGGGTATCAGGGGATTTCGATCATATTTGAGGAGTCTACACATCTCATGTGATTTATTATTTTCGTGACTATATTTTTCATGTTAGGGAAGAAATATTCACGCTCTAAATGAAAATATGTTTCATTTATACACCGGTCGGTATAAATGGTCACGGATGATTTTTTCCTGTTCATCGTCAGTTCTTACATCTGTGAAGATTTTAGTGCATCGTATGAGGCGAAAAGTTTTGCTATGAGAGAAGTATTTCGAAAATGATGATTTAACAACTGAGAAAATTTGGTCATTTGTGTATATAGCCGCTAATTTCCTACATGGATCAACGAAGATTAGTCTACGTATAACGCGCCGTTGTTTATTCCAGAATATTCTTTCGCGTGTTATCGGGCAACCTCGGTCAGTGGATTCTAAGATAATCTGCAAATTAAATTCGTTCAAGGGTTTCTCGGATATGCTTATTAAATCATTCAGATTTTCTTGGGCAATGTGGGTTGTGTCCATGTCTTCGTCGTTGTTATAGATTTCTTGTTCTTCTGTCGGGTCCGAAATTTTTATTCTACTTAGGACATCTGCGTTTGTGTTTCTTTTGATTAGCGCTCACTGCAATATTACTGGCGTCTGTTGTTAGAATGAAAGGTTGATTAAAGTCTGGATATTGGAGGATAGGATCGTTAGTGAGTAATGTCTTACAGATGTCAAAGGCATCAAGATAATTTTGATCTAATTTTATCTCTGATCCTTTCTTTAGGCAGGATGTTAATGGCTTAGATAGCTTAGCGAGGTCTTTTATAAATTTCCTATAGTAACATATTACTCCCAAGAAACTTTTTGTCTCAGTGTGGGATTTGGGAATAGGAATTTTTTTTTATTGTTTCTATATTCGCAGGGTTGGGTTTAATACCCTCGGGGGTTATGATATGCCCTAGGAACGCTATTTCCGACGGTAAATGTCGTTTTTTGGATATGCCTGTCGTCCATCTTGATCTGATGGAACCCACCCGCCAGATCCAATGTGGTAAAATACAAACACTTGCCTAGTTTGTCCAGAATTTCTGTAATGTTGTGTAGTGGGTAACGGTCAGATATAGTTTCCTCGATCACCTTCCTGTAGTCAATAATTAGTCTCCATTTCTGTTTTCCACAGGCATACAGTTTTTTGGGACAATCCATACGGGTGAACTCGATAGAGAATAGCTATGTCTTATGATTCCTTGTTCCAACATTTTAGAAATCTGTTCTTGCACTTCCTCTCTATGTACAAACGGGTATCTGTATGATTTAGTGTAGATAGGGATATCGTCCGTTGTACTAATTTTATATTTTATTTGATTTGTGGACGTTAGTGGTTCGCCTTCTCTGTATATTATATCGTTATATTCTTTGCAGATTTTGAGCACCCTTTTACGCTCTTCCGAATTAAGATGGTCTATTCTAATCAGGTCTTTGAGATACACAGGTCCATTGTTTATGTTTACAGGCAGTTTGGTTAAAAGTTTTGATTTTCGGGGAATAGTTACTATGTTGGATAAATGGCTGAATTCAATGACTAATGTATGTAAGTCGAGATTGGCGTCTAATTGAAGAAGGTACCTATGAGACCGTCAAAGAATTTATGGAACTTGAATAACAGAAAATTAAGGAATCCATCTTGACTGAATTCGGGAAAGATAGGTAGGACGAAGTAGAAGAAAGAGATATGTTAGATGTTTGTCTTCTAGAATTAAGTTTAAACTTTTAGATAGTCGCTTGAGATTGTATGGAAAATATCTTATCTTTATTTTGGATTTATCTGACATTAGAAAGGTAAAATGTGTGTTCACAAAGGTTATTCTCTCTTTTTTTGTTTGTATTCTTATTTTATCTCTAAGTAACAGGTAGAATACAGTAATACAGTATAGATCTATAATAGAATAAATATTCACTACAACACCGCGACACTTCCTACAAGCAGCAGATCAGCAGTAGCATGCACATCATCTGAAGGTCCATTCTTTTGATAAATTTGGTTGACGTGGTAAAAGGTTAAGACCACCGGTCATGTTTCACAGTTTAAACTAAATGACCGTCCACGTATCCTACCTGCTGCGCCAAAAAAGTTCTCGATAGCTCGAGTTTTTAAAAAAAATACAACTTTATTGTGCGACTGCACTTTTTTAACTGACAAATTTAATCATACAATGCTTCAATGGAACTTCTCATTTGCAGAGGTGATAGCATGAACTTTATTTAGAGCGGAAGGCTCCCAGCCGCTGAATTAACAAGTCTGCAGTTCATGCGATCACCTGTGCAATCATATCGATTTTGGTAAAAATATAATAAGTGTGATTCCGCTGACACTGCATCTGGTAGGTAGCGACGAAGTAGCGACACGTGTAACGTATGACGGCTCAAGGGGCGAGGTGGGGACAGGTAGCAGACGTAAATCGTGCGTGTGCGTTTTAAAAAGTCAATGCTGATGGGTTTCTGTGGATCGATGATGGTTCATTTGGGCCATTAGTCGTTAGGATATCGGAGAAATATTTACTTGCTAAATAATTTGTTAGTTAGTAATTAATGTAATAAAGGTTTCATGTTCAGTTATTTTCCTTTCTCTTTCGTTTCCATTCGTTCAAATTAATTGATATTTTCTTACAATGTTTGTTAAAATATACTGCTTGATCGTTATCATACATCCTCTCTTAATTCGTCTATCCGAACATGCTGAGCAGAATGCGTCGTTAGCAAGCTTCTCTTTTCTTTTTTTTGCCTCTAAAACTCTATTCATCCATCATAAATTCCCACTGCAGTTCAGTACTTCCCATTTACAATATTTATCATCAAAGTTATATATTACATATTTATTATCTCAGTGCTTTGCATAAAAATTTAAAGAAGGGGACGTGCTGGCGTTTTTCCTTGATTGCAAGTCTTATGTACGTCACTTAATGATATTGGCACATAAGTAAGAAGTAGTTACCTAATTACTTAATTGGAAAATTAATAATTACTGAAACAAATAGAAATGAAATAAAAAAAAGCTAGGTACATGGTGAATAAATAAATAAATAAATACATAAATGAAAATATAAATAAATAGATAATAAAGAACTGAATATACAAATTAATAAATAAATAAATGAATAAATATATATATTGAGTGATAAATAACATGGATTCAATTAAATTCAAATAAATTCAATAAAAGGTATTTCAAAGAGAAAAAATTAACTACGTATAAATATAAATAGAATTCGCAACCAAATCTTACATACGAGTAAACGTATGGTTAGAAGACCATTTACATCGTTCAAATAACTTATTCGCTCTAATACAAACCTTTTCAATATTAGAAATTTTATGAAGCTCACGTAGAAAAATATCATCATTTGCACCAAATTGCAATTTGGTTACGATGTTACAACTAAACGTATCTAACGCAAACATAGCAGCTTCATAACTATCTGATAACGGAAAATTATGAGCAAAGATATTGTACAATATTGGAGCAAGTACATGATTCGTCTAGATAACGTTTTTACTAAATTCATAAATGCGATGTCTCTAGTTCTTACCAATCTGCGCCTGGCAAAATTTCTGATTTTAACTAAGTCGATGATGTAGCGAGCAAGCCCATTTGTATTGTTCTACTACATAACCGACCGATTGGTCGATACAGTCCAGCAACGAGTCAGCCAAATATTCCACTCCTGCATTAATATGGGCTGGTTCTATTTCACTCGGAAATATTTCCCGACAATTACTTATTTTGTGTCTAATTTTATTCATAAATAAGTTCCAGTTTTCATTCTGGTAATTCAACACTACGTTGTGGGATTGTCTGGGCAATAGCACGGTACTGCATTTGACTAGTAAATGATCTAAGCATTTATTACAGTAGGTTGGGTAAAAAGTTCTTACATCTTGGTAAGAAGAAAATCCAATGTTGTTGGGTAAGTTCTTTTGTTTGCAGGAATATATGCTGGGTGAAGGGGATATAAGATGTGGAAAGGGTGGCTTGAATGTGGGTTGTCAAGGACATCTCCCACGAATTAGCTCTGAAGCAGCCTCGGTTCCTATGTCTACAATTGAGATCGCCACCTATTAGAAAGATATCATTTAGTTTTAGAAGTTCAAGGAAATCATAATTTAAATGTAGACGTTTTTATGGGGTATCAGGAAAGTAAACACAGAATATTTTTAATGTACGACCATTTCCAAAAGGTATTTCTACTCCTATGTTCACAATTACTTTAGTTTTAACTATTGGAAGGACTTTATGAATTGTTTCATATATTTACTACCTTCTTTCATTACAATCTAAACGATACAGCTTATATTTACTATTTGACAATTTCTTAACATTTTGATCAAGACATGATTGAGTGACAATACCTACATCAATATTGTGGGACCTTAATAAAGCAAACAATTCCGTTATTTTATTCCGATCCAACGAATTATGTTAAGGCCAGCATTCATTCTTATTTATCTTGTTGATACAATTACTTAATAGCTAATTGTGCAATAGTATTAAATTGCTCAGCTTTCGGAGTATAACTAGAACGAAAGCTGGATGGATCTGTGGATTCAGTAAGTGTGACGTTTGGTGTTTCTGATAGGATTTTTTTGTGTACCGAGTCTAGACAATTGAGTGTTGTTTTTGTTAGCTAGTCGAGCTCGTATGTCTATAAATAATTTGCGGCTTTCACATGTTTCATCGTTTGACTTGTATGTTTTATTACAGCTCACACATTTAATGTTGGTGGATTTCCACTCTTTTGTGTGGTTTTTTCAGTGCAGATTCCGCAAAGTGTTTTAATATGACAATTTTCGGTAAATATGACAATTTATCCGGTTAATATATATAATTTTATTTAATATATTTATATAATATATTTACATCATTATATGGACCGTAGTTCTTTTTAATTATTTTGACATTTTAATCATTTAGCCCTAGATGTAAGTTCATTTTTAAGAGTTATGGTGGGCATTTCATCGAGGCCGTACAAAAGAAATTTGAGTGACCTTGCTGCTGGAAAGTCATGATAAACGAATTTTTAGTTTTTTGATTTAAGCACTTAACAAATTGCATTGTGGCTATCAGTGGTTTCCCAAATGATTTTACTGCCAATAGAGAAATTTTGTTTATGCATTAGTGGGAGATGTTCACATCCGAAATTTTGCAAAACACAGATCGACGGATTTACATTTTTTTTTTTAAATTTGTTTTGGTGTGACATGGTTCACTCATGGTTCACTATCATTGTCTGAATCGGAAAAATTTTCGAGAGGTGCTAAGAAGTTTTCACAAGTATTATCAACGCCAGAGTTAATTTTGGCACCTTTAGAAGACAGGTGATTGTCTTCAAAACTAATGGACCGACTTCTTTTGGAAATTTTGATTAGACTTCTTTTAACTTTTTGATTAGTTCCGCACAGGAGAAACGTCATGAGAATTCAGAGCGCCGATTAGGTCTTTGGTGCAAGTGATGAGTTTAGAATATGCTATTGATATATGAGTCACATTTTTGCTGATTCTGGAGTAGACATTATATGTGTATCAGAAACGTGGTTTAGACCTTATATTACGAATAGACACTGCCGTATTGCAGGCTAAAAACTGATATTGAATGACAGGATTACCAATACTCATAGACAGAATATCTTCTTGTTAAAGTCAGTGATGGATCCGTTAAGTGTGTTGTTGGTGCTTCATACAATCCTAATCGAAATTCAGCCCTTATTCTCTGAAATTCAGTGTTTGTCAGCAAACTACGAATACATAGAAGTTTTTCGGGATTGCCAATATTCATAGACAGAATAGCTTCTTGTTGAAGTCAGTGATGGATCCGTTATGTGTGTTGTTAGTGTTTCATATAATCCTAATCGAAATTCAGCCCTTATTCTCTGAAATTCAGTGTTTTTTAATGCTGATCTCTAAGAAACGGTTACTAGATCTTAACAACTTTTAGACTGTATTGCATCAAATTGATTGGTTGTGGTTAACTCTTATGCTACCCCTTTTTGCTCCCAACTGCTGTGACGTCTTAGTTAATGATCAAATATCTTTAAATTTCATCTTTCAACATAGATACTGTTCATCCACGAATTCTGACGTACTAAACCTCAACACCCAAACTTATACCATTGCATGACTTAGATAACATCCTCAATGCAAATGAAAAAGTTAAATACTTAGAGAATCAATTGTTCGAACTTCTTAATTAACAGGTCCCCATTAAAACAGTTGTAATCCGTAATAAAAACATCCCATGGTTAACCTCTGGAAGTCGAGAAGGAATTCTGATGAAACACACTGGAGAGATTATTGTCTGGTCCGTAATCAGGAAAGGTAAAAAGGAAAGGTACTTTTTACCCAAACTAAATCCCAACCAAGCAGCTAAGAGGCTATGGAGCAATCTGCGCACCATTGGCATTGGAAAGAGGAATATTGCATACCTAATTTAAATGTGTTAAACAACTCATTTCTATCATCTAGTGTAGAAAATAGTGAGTTTGTTCCACAAGCTCAGCTTGTACCCCAGTCTACAGATGAATTTAACTTACTGATTAAACTTCTGACTGTTACTGAAACTGAGGTTGTTGACAGCATTCGCTCGCTGCAGTCTGCAGCTGTTGGTTTTAATGGTATTCAACACCGCCTCATTAAAATTACTCCTCTTAATATTTTAACTCCGCTCACGCACGTCATTAATATCTGTATGTATTCTTGTACTTTTCCGATTTGCTGAAAGAGAGTATTAGTAACTCCCGTTCCTACCAAATCGGTTTCCGAGCTCGTCATAGTTGCAAGCAATGGTGATGATATTAGGATTTAGTTTGACAAAAATCATGTGACCATTTTGTGTTTATGGGATTTCTCTTAAACCTTCGATAATGTAGTTTATATAATTTTATGTCGGAAGCATAGCCTTAATTTTGGTTTCAGTTAACTTGCTAGTCGAATAAGTATGAGTTACTTGTGTAACAGAAGACAAAGAGTAAAGTATACAGATAGTTTCTCCGAATCCACGGATGTTCGCATTGGGGATTTCTTTTTCTCTTTCTATTGAATTTACAACTTCCGTTATTAAGATCATGCTCATCAAGACTTTACTTCTACCAATTATTAATAACATTGCCGTAATAAACTGCGAGCTTGACTCTCACTCATATCACAAGTTACTTGTGGCATTTAATGATATGGTTAGATATGCTTTTGGGCTTCGCAGGTATGAGCACGTATCTCACTATCACAGCCTTGTTCTTGGGTGCACTCTTAAAGATTTCTTAAGAGCCAGATGTTGTATTTTCATGCATAAAATTATCAACACGCATCTACCATTACATACGAGGGGCGTTCAATATATTCGGTATCGGGGTGAAGCTGTGGTTGTATATATAAATTGACCTATTTATCAAGTAATACTATTATTTTAGTGCAGTCATGTAAAATTTCATATAAATGTGATTATTAGTTCGGGTTTTATCTCTAGTTAAACAGAATCATAATGGCAACTGAGACGATAGTGAAAATTGAGCATCGCGCTGTAATTAAATTTCTCACTAAGCAAGGAAAAAGTCATCAAACTATTCATGAACAGATGGTGGCTGTTTACCAGGGTTCCGCACCTTCATTATCAACTGTACAAAAGTGGTCAAGTGAGTTCAAGAGAGGCAGAGAGAGCATTGAAGACGACCCCCGCTCCGGCGCCCCGTCTACTGCTTGTACGGGAGAAAGCATCAAAGAAGTCGAAAAACTTTTTCTTGAGGATGCCCGAATAAAGGTGAAAATGATGGCAGAGATCACCAAGCTTTCAATTGGTTCCATTCACACCATTCTTCATGACCATCTTAAAATTTCAAAGGTCAGTGCAAGGTGGGTGCCACGAATGCTCACACCGTCTCAGAAAAAAGTGAGGATCGCATGCTGTAGAGAGTTTTTGGAGATGTGTAGTGAGAACTTGGACCTTGTTATGGATCGAATTGTTACTGGTGACGAAACATGGGTCCACCACTATGACCCTGAAAGCAAACAAGAGTCCATGCAGTGGCATAAGAAAGAAACAGACCCCCCGAAGAAGTTCAAAGTCACTCCGTCTGCCGGGAAGCTCATGGCCACAGTTTTTTGGGACTCAAAGGGAATTTTGCTCATTGAGTACAAAAAAAAGGTGAAACCATCAACGCCTCCGCTTTGCATAATTTGTGGGAGGAAATTAAAAAGAAAAGACGGGGTAAACTCGCAGCGGGTTTGTTGCTTCTTCATGACAACGCTCCTGTTCACACGGCGTGAATTTCCAAGGCTGCTGGGCGAGATTGTGGAAGGAATCCAACAGCCACCCTATAGTCCAGACCTTACCCCTAGTGATTATTTCCTGTTTCCGGATTTGAAAAAATGTCTTCGTGGAAAAAGATTTTCGGATGATGAAGAACTCAAGTCGGCAATAAATGGGTATTTTGCAGAGAAAGAGGAAATTTATTTTTTTGAGGGTTTAAAAAAGCTCATCTCAAGATGTAACAAATGCATTGATGTAAGGAGAGATTGTATTGAAAAATAGAATAAATTTAAATTGAATTCGCATTTTCCATCATATCGATACCGAGAGCCTTTTGAACGCCCCTCGTATATGTATTCATATAATTTAAACATATAATCGAATCGAATTACTGATACAATTGAAACAAGTTAATTCGAATAAAAATTAGTTAGAAATAAAAAGCAAATTCATATTTTCGTGAAAAAAAAACCTTGTCAAATAGTTCTAAAGCTAGGCCGATTCTCCTAAAATTCCAAAATGTCCAAACCAAATATGCCCTATACCGGCCCCTCAACATCAGCGCGACCGCTCCAAGAAATTAATGCATCTCCAGAGTTTGAAACTTATATTACGGGAATCGTGAACAAAGTGTGTATTTCTCAGTGTAGTGAGCTTGTGCTGCTACATTAAAAGAAGTTGAACACGGTATCGATGAACAATATCGAAATGGATACCTGATATCGTTTGCTGTCTAAGAGAGCACTGGAACTCCAGGGAAATATAGTTCGTGGCGCAAAAGCGTTAAACGAGTCCTTAATCTTTACAATGGCCTGAAAGGAACGCCAAAATAATATGGCATTATTCATCTCATTAGAAACATAATTGTTGGTCATTCTAGAATCCTATAATACTCCCTTATCCAAATGGCTTACCCTTCATTTTGCAGATAAGAGAGATCTGGGTACACTTGAATACCTGAATACATGAATACACTTTTGAAGATAAAACTAAAACAACGAATTTGCCGAAGCTGTTAACTCAGTGGATATTAGAACTGATCACTTGTCTCAGAGCCAGAAATATAGATTAATCGATATAACCAAACATTTTCCCAAGTTGCTTGTAGATCCTGCGAAAAAACACAAGTTTGTAACAACAGTCATAGGTAGAATTCAGATAATCCTGTCTATTCGAGGTATTACCCTTGTCCATTTTCTCTCAAACACGAAGTCGATAAACAACTGAACCAACTTCTTTCTTATGGTCTTATACGACTTTTTCGATCTCCATACAATGTACCTATATGGATAATACCCAAGAAGCTAGACGCTTTAGGTGTAAAGAAATATCACATGGTGATCGACTACAGGAAATTATATTCTGTCACCATTGAAGATCAGTATTCCATACCTGAAGTATACCTGAAGAATGAAGCAAACATTTGAAAAGCGAATTTCACCAAATCCCTCTTCACTAGGATGTCATTGAGAAGACCACCTTCTCATTCAACAATGGAAAATACGAATTTGTTCGACTTCCGTTTGGATTGAAAAACGCGCCGTTTATTTCTCAAAGAGCTCTGGACGACATTTTGGGAGAGTATTTATCGTCTACATCGACATCGTTGTCCTCAGTAAAAATGTAAGCTCACACTTCCAAAATCTTTCAGCTATTTTCAAAACTTTGCAGGATGCAAATCTTAAGGTTCAAATCGACAAATGTGAATTCTTGAAAACGAGTGTCGAATTCCTCGGGTTTATCGTCTCAGATAAATAGATAAAAGCAAATCCAAAAGAGGTAGAAGTAATAGTTAATTTTCTATACCCAAGGACGTTAAAAGATCTACGGTCATTCTAAGGTCTGTCAGATTTTTACCGCAGGTTTATAAGGACTTACGCTAAGATCGCTAAACCCCTGACATCCCTTTTGAGAGGGGAAGATGGACGCACGTCGAAACATATGTCAAGCAGAAAAACCATACATTTGGATGATGAAGCCAAAAACACGTTCAACACAATTAAATATTCATAAGCTTCAGAAGATCAACATCTTCTTATTTTCCAGACTTCAATAAAGAATTCCATTTGTCAATAGAAGCTTCAGACTACGCAATAGGCGCAATTCTTGCACAAGATAGTATGTATATAACATTCATCTCTGGAACACTGTCAAAGACCGTGTGTGTGCTCTTAATGCTTTACGTGATTACCTTTACGGTCCAACAGTTATGACGATTTTATATATTATATTTATTATATTATATTTACTGACTACCAACCGCTGACCTATGCACTTACCAATACAAATTAAAACAACAAATTAAAACGATGGAAAGCTATACTCGAAGAGTATAATTATGAATTGAAGTATAAGCCTGGTAAATCAAATGTTGTTGAGGATGCTTTGTCAAGGCCACCCAGAACTAGCGAGGTAAATTCTCTAACAGCAACGCAACACAGTGACGAGAGTTCCAGACAACATCTTATCCCAATAGCAAATGAGCCTATCAATGTCTATACAAAGCACGTTTCGCAAGAAATCTAGTCACAGATTTAACTGACGAAACTCAACAAGAAGCCGAAATAATAAAAGAACATAATCGTGAAACTCTCGCGAAAAGAAATCTAAAAAGTCACTAAAATTCGCCGAATTTATAGAGCCGAAATGTATAGAGCAGAAATACGATCGGCATCCGAACAAGCCAATGTTGTTCATTAGTTCATAATAATTCAAATAGACATATATTTTAGCAATAAACACATAGTTCTCACAGCAATTGTTAAATTTACAAAATATGCTCAGGCAAGAATACTTAAGTCAAGATCAGCGGAAGACATCAAACACCCGCTCAGAAAACTTATCATATCATTTGGCGTACCAGAAACAATAGTAGTTGACAATGAGAAATCTCTTAACTCTAATTCAATATTATTCATGATTGAACTTTTTTCCAATACTAAAATTTATAAAAGCCGTGCTTATACCAGTTCCGTAAACGGTCCACTCGCCGCTCTCAGAAGTTATGAGATGTAAAAAGCAGAAAAAACCTATTACACTGAAGAAATTAAAGCAAAACAAACATCAAAATAACTTTCCCACGTTCGACAGCCGCGCATGAAACATGCCGGTTTGCCCGTGGCCGATTTTATTTCTTGATATTCATTTATTTTCTTTAAATAATCATGTTTGTTACTAATTCTAATATTTTTATTGAAATCATGAGTTCTTCCATAGAAAAGCTCGAAGGGAGTTAAGATTGCAGTTGAATGGATTGCATTATTATATTTAGTAATTGTTTCTGCAAGAATTTCCTTTTGGTCAATAAGTGATTTTCTTTTCATTACTTAAAATTTGCCGTGTAGACTGAAAAAGTATTTAATAGATTCGGATACGATTATGCTGTTTCTGGAGGAAAGCTTATATGCTGAGGCAAATTTGGAGAACTTATCTATAACTGTAAGAATGTTTAGATGACTTATAGTGTAAACATCTATGTGCAAAATATCTAATGGTTTGGACGGGGATTCAGGTTTTCGAATTGGGGGGACAAAGGGAATCTTGCTCATTGAGTACAAAAAAAAGGTGAAACCATCAACGCCACATCCTACGCTTCCACTTTGCATAATTTGCGGGAGGAAATTAAAAAGAAAAGACGGGGTAAACTCGCAGCTAGTTTGTTGCTTCTTCATGACAATGCTCCTGTTCACACGGCTTGAATTTCCAAGGCTGCTGCGCGAGATAGTTTAAGAAATCCAACAGCCACCCTATAGTCCAGACCTTGCCCCTAGTTTGAGTGTTTAAAAAAGCTTATCTCAAGATGTAACAAATGTATTGATGTTAGGAGAGATTATATTGAAAAATAGAATAAATTTAAATTGAATTCGCATTTTCCATCATATCGATACCGAGAATATATTGAACGCCCCTCGTATATGTATTCATAAAATTTAAACATATAATCGAATCGAATTATTGATACAGTTGAAACAAGTTAATTCGAATAAAAATTAGTTAGAAATAAAAAGCAAATTCATATTTTCGTGAAAAAAAACCTTGTCAAGTAGTTCTAAAGCTAGGCCGATTCGACCCCTCAACATCAGCGCGACCGCCCCAAGAAATGAATGTATCTCCAGAGTTTGTAACTTATATTACGGGAATCGTGAACAAAGTGTGTATTTCTCAGTGTAGTGAGCTTGTGCTGCTACATTTAAAGAAGTTGAACAAGGTATCGATGAACAATATCGAAATGGATACCTGATATCGTTTGCTGTCTAAGAGAGCACTGGAACTATAGGGAAATATAGTTCGTGGCGCAAAAGCGTTAAACGAGTTCTTAATCTTCACAATGGCATAGGAATACATGTCATAAGAAACATAATTGTTGGTCATTCCAGAATCCTATAATACTCCCTTATCCAAATGCCTTACCCTTCATGTTGCAGGTAAGAGAGATCTGGGTACACTTGAATACCTGAATACATGAATACACTTTTGAAGATAAAACTAAAACAACGAATTTGCCGAAGCTGTTAACTCAGTGGATATTAGAACTGATCACTTGTCTCAGAGCCAGAAATATAGATTAATCGATATAACCAAACATTTTCCCAAGTTGCTTGTAGATCCTGAGAAAAAACAAACCTTTGTAACAACAGTCATAGGTAGAATTCGAACCTACTCAGATAATCCTGTCTATTCGAGGTATTACCCTTGTCCATTTTCTCTCAAACACGAAGTCGATAAACAACTGAACCAACTTCTTTCTTATGGTCTTATACGACTTTTTCGATCTCCATACAATGTACCTATATGGATAATACCCAAGAAGCTAGACGCTTTAGGTGTTTATATTTTGTCACCATTGAAGATCAGTATTCCATACCTGAAGTATACCTGAAGAATGAAGCAAACATTTGAAAAGCGAATTTCACCAAATCCCTCTTCACTAGGATGTCATTGAGAAGACCACCTTCTCATTCAACAATGGAAAATACGAATTTGTTCGACTTCCGTTTGGATTGAAAAACGCGCCGTTTATTTCTCAAAGAGCTCTGGACGACATTTTGAGAGAGTATTTATCGTCTACATCGACATCGTTGTCCTCAGTAAAAATGTAAGCTCACACTTCCAAAATCTTTCAGCTATTTTCAAAACTTTGCAGGATGCAAATCTTAAGGTTCAAATCGACAAATGTGAATTCTTGAAAACGAGTGTCGAATTCCTCGGGTTTATCATCTCAGATAAATAGATAAAAGCAAATCCAAAAGAGGTAGAAGTAATAGTTAATTTTCTATACCCAAGGACGTTAAAAGATCTACGGTCATTCTAAGGTCTGTCAGATTTTTACCGCAGGTTTATAAGGACTTACGCTAAGATCGCTAAACCCCTGACATCCCTTTTGAGAGGGGAAGATGGACGCACGTCGAAACATATGTCAAGCAGAAAAACCATACATTTGGATGATGAAGCCAAAAACACGTTCAACACAATTAAATATTCATAAGCTTCAGAAGATCAACATCTTCTTATTTTCCAGACTTCAATAAAGAATTCCATTTGTCAATAGAAGCTTCAGACTACGCAATAGGCGCAATTCTTGCACAAGATAGTATGTATATAACATTCATCTCTGGAACACTGTCAAAGACCGTGTGTGTGCTCTTAATGCTTTACGTGATTACCTTTACGGTCCAACAGTTATGACGATTTTATATATTATATTTATTATATTATATTTACTGACTACCAACCGCTGACCTATGCACTTACCAATACAAATTAAAACAACAAATTAAAACGATGGAAAGCTATACTCGAAGAGTATAATTATGAATTGAAGTATAAGCCTGGTAAATCAAATGTTGTTGAGGATGCTTTGTCAAGGCCACCCAGAACTAGCGAGGTAAATTCTCTAACAGCAACGCAACACAGTGACGAGAGTTCCAGACAACATCTTATCCCAATAGCAAATGAGCCTATCAATGTCTATGCAAAGCACGTTTCGCAAGAAATCTAGTCACAGATTTAACTGACGAAACTCAACAAGAAGCCGAAATAATTAAAGAACATAATCGCGAAACTCTCGCGAAAAGAAATCTAAAAAGTCACTAAAATTCGCCGAATTTGTATAGAGCAGAAATACGATCGGCATCCGAACAAGCCAATGTTGTTCATTAGTTCATAATAATTCAAATAGACATATATTTTAGCAATAAACACATAGTTCTCACAGCAATTGTTAAATTTACAAAATATGCTCAGGCAAGAATACTTAAGTCAAGATCAGCGGAAGACATCAAACACCCGCTCAGAAAACTTATCATATCATTTGGCGTACCAGAAACAATAGTAGTTGACAATGAGAAATCTCTTAACTCTAATTCAATATTATTCATGATTGAACTTTTTTCCAATACTAAAATTTATAAAAGCCGTGCTTATACCAGTTCCGTAAATGGTCCACTCGCCGCTCTCAGAAGTTATGAGATGTAAAAAAGCAGAAAAAACCTATTACACTGAAGAAATTAAAGCAAAACAAACATCAAAATAACTTTCCCACGTTCGACAGCCACGCATGAAACATGCCGGTTTGCCCGTGGCCGATTTTATTTCTTGATATTCATTTATTTTCTTTAAATAATCATGTTTGTTACTAATTCTAATATTTTTATTGAAATCATGAGTTCTTCCATAGAAAAGCTCGAAGGGAGTTAAGATTGCAGTTGAATGGATTGCATTATTATATTTAGTAATTGTTTCTGCAAGAATTTCCTTTTGGTCAATAAGTGATTTTCTTTTCATTACTTAAAATTTGCCGTGTAGACTGAAAAAGTATTTAATAGATTCGGATACGATTATGCTGTTTCTGGAGGAAAGCTTATATGCTGAGGCAAATTTGGAGAACTTATCTATAACTGTAAGAATGTTTAGATGACTTATAGTGTAAACATCTATGTGCAAAATATCTAATGGTTTGGACGGGGATTCAGGTTTTCGAATTGGGGGGACAAAGGGAATCTTGCTCATTGAGTACAAAAAAAAAAGGTGAAACCATCAACGCCACATCCTACGCTTCCACTTTGCATAATTTGCGGGAGGAAATTAAAAAGAAAAGACGGGGTAAACTCGCAGCTAGTTTGTTGCTTCTTCATGACAATGCTCCTGTTCACACGGCTTGAATTTCCAAGGCTGCTGCGCGAGATAGTTTAAGAAATCCAACAGCCACCCTATAGTCCAGACCTTGCCCCTAGTTTGAGTGTTTAAAAAAGCTTATCTCAAGATGTAACAAATGTATTGATGTTAGGAGAGATTATATTGAAAAATAGAATAAATTTAAATTGAATTCGCATTTTCCATCATATCGATACCGAGAATATATTGAACGCCCCTCGTATATGTATTCATAAAATTTAAACATATAATCGAATCGAATTATTGATACAGTTGAAACAAGTTAATTCGAATAAAAATTAGTTAGAAATAAAAAGCAAATTCATATTTTCGTGAAAAAAAACCTTGTCAAGTAGTTCTAAAGCTAGGCCGATTCGACCCCTCAACATCAGCGCGACCGCCCCAAGAAATGAATGTATCTCCAGAGTTTGTAACTTATATTACGGGAATCGTGAACAAAGTGTGTATTTCTCAGTGTAGTGAGCTTGTGCTGCTACATTTAAAGAAGTTGAACAAGGTATCGATGAACAATATCGAAATGGATACCTGATATCGTTTGCTGTCTAAGAGAGCACTGGAACTATAGGGAAATATAGTTCGTGGCGCAAAAGCGTTAAACGAGTTCTTAATCTTCACAATGGCATAGGAATACATGTCATAAGAAACATAATTGTTGGTCATTCCAGAATCCTATAATACTCCCTTATCCAAATGCCTTACCCTTCATGTTGCAGGTAAGAGAGATCTGGGTACACTTGAATACCTGAATACATGAATACACTTTTGAAGATAAAACTAAAACAACGAATTTGCCGAAGCTGTTAACTCAGTGGATATTAGAACTGATCACTTGTCTCAGAGCCAGAAATATAGATTAATCGATATAACCAAACATTTTCCCAAGTTGCTTGTAGATCCTGAGAAAAAACAAACCTTTGTAACAACAGTCATAGGTAGAATTCGAACCTACTCAGATAATCCTGTCTATTCGAGGTATTACCCTTGTCCATTTTCTCTCAAACACGAAGTCGATAAACAACTGAACCAACTTCTTTCTTATGGTCTTATACGACTTTTTCGATCTCCATACAATGTACCTATATGGATAATACCCAAGAAGCTAGACGCTTTAGGTGTAAAGAAATATCGCATGGTGATCGACTACAGGAAATTATATTCTGTCACCATTGAAGATCAGTATTCCATACCTGAAGTATACCTGAAGAATGAAGCAAACATTTGAAAAGCGAATTTCACCAAATCCCTCTTCACTAGGATGTCATTGAGAAGACCACCTTCTCATTCAACAATGGAAAATACGAATTTGTTCGACTTCCGTTTGGATTGAAAAACGCGCCGTTTATTTCTCAAAGAGCTCTGGACGACATTTTGAGAGAGTATTTATCGTCTACATCGACATCGTTGTCCTCAGTAAAAATGTAAGCTCACACTTCCAAAATCTTTCAGCTATTTTCAAAACTTTGCAGGATGCAAATCTTAAGGTTCAAATCGACAAATGTGAATTCTTGAAAACGAGTGTCGAATTCCTCGGGTTTATCATCTCAGATAAATAGATAAAAGCAAATCCAAAAGAGGTAGAAGTAATAGTTAATTTTCTATACCCAAGGACGTTAAAAGATCTACGGTCATTCTAAGGTCTGTCAGATTTTTACCGCAGGTTTATAAGGACTTACGCTAAGATCGCTAAACCCCTGACATCCCTTTTGAGAGGGGAAGATGGACGCACGTCGAAACATATGTCAAGCAGAAAAACCATACATTTGAATGATGAAGCCAAAAACACGTTCAACACAATTAAATATTCATAAGCTTCAGAAGATCAACATCTTCTTATTTTCCAGACTTCAATAAAGAATTCCATTTGTCAATAGAAGCTTCAGACTACGCAATAGGCGCAATTCTTGCACAAGATAGTATGTATATAACATTCATCTCTGGAACACTGTCAAAGACCGTGTGTGTGCTCTTAATGCTTTACGTGATTACCTTTACGGTCCAACAGTTATGACGATTTTATATATTATATTTATTATATTATATTTACTGACTACCAACCGCTGACCTATGCACTTACCAATACAAATTAAAGCAACAAATTAAAACGATGGAAAGCTATACTCGAAGAGTATAATTATGAATTGAAGTATAAGCCTGGTAAATCAAATGTTGTTGAGGATGCTTTGTCAAGGCCACCCAGAACTAGCGAGGTAAATTCTCTAACAGCAACGCAACACAGTGACGAGAGTTCCAGACAACATCTTATCCCAATAGCAAATGAGCCTATCAATGTCTATGCAAAGCACGTTTCGCAAGAAATCTAGTCACAGATTTAACTGACGAAACTCAACAAGAAGCCGAAATAATTAAAGAACATAATCGCGAAACTCTCGCGAAAAGAAATCTAAAAAGTCACTAAAATTCGCCGAATTTGTATAGAGCAGAAATACGATCGGCATCCGAACAAGCCAATGTTGTTCATTAGTTCATAATAATTCAAATAGACATATATTTTAGCAATAAACACATAGTTCTCACAGCAATTGTTAAATTTACAAAATATGCTCAGGCAAGAATACTTAAGTCAAGATCAGCGGAAGACATCAAACACCCGCTCAGAAAACTTATCATATCATTTGGCGTACCAGAAACAATAGTAGTTGACAATGAGAAATCTCTTAACTCTAATTCAATATTATTCATGATTGAACTTTTTTCCAATACTAAAATTTATAAAAGCCGTGCTTATACCAGTTCCGTAAATGGTCCACTCGCCGCTCTCAGAAGTTATGAGATGTAAAAAAGCAGAAAAAACCTATTACACTGAAGAAATTAAAGCAAAACAAACATCAAAATAACTTTCCCACGTTCGACAGCCGCGCATGAAACATGCCGGTTTGCCCGTGGCCGATTTTATTTCTTGATATTCATTTATTTTCTTTAAATAATCATGTTTGTTACTAATTCTAATATTTTTATTGAAATCATGAGTTCTTCCATAGAAAAGCTCGAAGGGAGTTAAGATTGCAGTTGAATGGATTGCATTATTATATTTAGTAATTGTTTCTGCAAGAATTTCCTTTTGGTCAATAAGTGATTTTCTTTTCATTACTTAAAATTTGCCGTGTAGACTGAAAAAGTATTTAATAGATTCGGATACGATTATGCTGTTTCTGGAGGAAAGCTTATATGCTGAGGCAAATTTGGAGAACTCATCTATAACTGTAAGAATGTTTAGATGACTTATAGTGTAAACATCTATGTGCAAAATATCTAATGGTTTGGACTCGCAGCTAGTTTGTTGCTTCTTCATGACAATGCTCCTGTTCACACGGCTTGAATTTCCAAGGCTGCTGCGCGAGATAGTTTAAGAAATCCAACAGCCACCCTATAGTCCAGACCTTGCCCCTAGTTTGAGTGTTTAAAAAAGCTTATCTCAAGATGTAACAAATGTATTGATGTTAGGAGAGATTATATTGAAAAATAGAATAAATTTAAATTGAATTCGCATTTTCCATCATATCGATACCGAGAATATATTGAACGCCCCTCGTATATGTATTCATAAAATTTAAACATATAATCGAATCGAATTATTGATACAGTTGAAACAAGTTAATTCGAATAAAAATTAGTTAGAAATAAAAAGCAAATTCATATTTTCGTGAAAAAAAACCTTGTCAAGTAGTTCTAAAGCTAGGCCGATTCGACCCCTCAACATCAGCGCGACCGCCCCAAGAAATGAATGTATCTCCAGAGTTTGTAACTTATATTACGGGAATCGTGAACAAAGTGTGTATTTCTCAGTGTAGTGAGCTTGTGCTGCTACATTTAAAGAAGTTGAACAAGGTATCGATGAACAATATCGAAATGGATACCTGATATCGTTTGCTGTCTAAGAGAGCACTGGAACTATAGGGAAATATAGTTCGTGGCGCAAAAGCGTTAAACGAGTTCTTAATCTTCACAATGGCATAGGAATACATGTCATAAGAAACATAATTGTTGGTCATTCCAGAATCCTATAATACTCCCTTATCCAAATGCCTTACCCTTCATGTTGCAGGTAAGAGAGATCTGGGTACACTTGAATACCTGAATACATGAATACACTTTTGAAGATAAAACTAAAACAACGAATTTGCCGAAGCTGTTAACTCAGTGGATATTAGAACTGATCACTTGTCTCAGAGCCAGAAATATAGATTAATCGATATAACCAAACATTTTCCCAAGTTGCTTGTAGATCCTGAGAAAAAACAAACCTTTGTAACAACAGTCATAGGTAGAATTCGAACCTACTCAGATAATCCTGTCTATTCGAGGTATTACCCTTGTCCATTTTCTCTCAAACACGAAGTCGATAAACAACTGAACCAACTTCTTTCTTATGGTCTTATACGACTTTTTCGATCTCCATACAATGTACCTATATGGATAATACCCAAGAAGCTAGACGCTTTAGGTGTTTATATTCTGTCACCATTGAAGATCAGTATTCCATACCTGAAGTATACCTGAAGAATGAAGCAAACATTTGAAAAGCGAATTTCACCAAATCCCTCTTCACTAGGATGTCATTGAGAAGACCACCTTCTCATTCAACAATGGAAAATACGAATTTGTTCGACTTCCGTTTGGATTGAAAAACGCGCCGTTTATTTCTCAAAGAGCTCTGGACGACATTTTGAGAGAGTATTTATCGTCTACATCGACATCGTTGTCCTCAGTAAAAATGTAAGCTCACACTTCCAAAATCTTTCAGCTATTTTCAAAACTTTGCAGGATGCAAATCTTAAGGTTCAAATCGACAAATGTGAATTCTTGAAAACGAGTGTCGAATTCCTCGGGTTTATCATCTCAGATAAATAGATAAAAGCAAATCCAAAAGAGGTAGAAGTAATAGTTAATTTTCTATACCCAAGGACGTTAAAAGATCTAGGGTCATTCTAAGGTCTGTCAGATTTTTACCGCAGGTTTATAAGGACTTACGCTAAGATCGCTAAACCCCTGACATCCCTTTTGAGAGGGGAAGATGGACGCACGTCGAAACATATGTCAAGCAGAAAAACCATACATTTGGATGATGAAGCCAAAAACGCGTTCAACACAACTAAATATTCATAAGCTTCAGAAGATCAACATCTTCTTATTTTCCAGACTTCAATAAAGAATTCCATTTGTCAATAGAAGCTTCAGACTACGCAATAGGCGCAATTCTTGCACAAGATAGTATGTATATAACATTCATCTCTGGAACACTGTCAAAGACCGTGTGTGTGCTCTTAATGCTTTACGTGATTACCTTTACGGTCCAACAGTTATGACGATTTTATATATTATATTTATTATATTATATTTACTGACTACCAACCGCTGACCTATGCACTTACCAATACAAATTAAAACAACAAATTAAAACGATGGAAAGCTATACTCGAAGAGTATAATTATGAATTGAAGTATAAGCCTGGTAAATCAAATGTTGTTGAGGATGCTTTGTCAAGGCCACCCAGAACTAGCGAGGTAAATTCTCTAACAGCAACGCAACACAGTGACGAGAGTTCCAGACAACATCTTATCCCAATAGCAAATGAGCCTATCAATGTCTATGCAAAGCACGTTTCGCAAGAAATCTAGTCACAGATTTAACTGACGAAACTCAACAAGAAGCCGAAATAATTAAAGAACATAATCGCGAAACTCTCGCGAAAAGAAATCTAAAAAGTCACTAAAATTCGCCGAATTTGTATAGAGCAGAAATACGATCGGCATCCGAACAAGCCAATGTTGTTCATTAGTTCATAATAATTCAAATAGACATATATTTTAGCAGTAAACACATAGTTCTCACAGCAATTGTTAAATTTACAAAATATGCTCAGGCAAGAATACTTAAGTCAAGATCAGCGGAAGACATCAAACACCCGCTCAGAAAACTTATCATATCATTTGGCGTACCAGAAACAATAGTAGTTGACAATGAGAAATCTCTTAACTCTAATTCAATATTATTCATGATTGAACTTTTTTCCAATACTAAAATTTATAAAAGCCGTGCTTATACCAGTTCCGTAAATGGTCCACTCGCCGCTCTCAGAAGTTATGAGATGTAAAAAAGCAGAAAAAACCTATTACACTGAAGAAATTAAAGCAAAACAAACATCAAAATAACTTTCCCACGTTCGACAGCCGCGCATGAAACATGCCGGTTTGCCAGTGGCCGATTTTATTTCTTGATATTCATTTATTTTCTTTAAATAATCATGTTTGTTACTAATTCTAATATTTTTATTGAAATCATGAGTTCTTCCATAGAAAAGCTCGAAGGGAGTTAAGATTGCAGTTGAATGGATTGCATTATTATATTTAGTAATTGTTTCTGCAAGAATTTCCTTTTGGTCAATAAGTGATTTTCTTTTCATTACTTAAAATTTGCCGTGTAGACTGAAAAAGTATTTAATAGATTCGGATACGATTATGCTGTTTCTGGAGGAAAGCTTATATGCTGAGGCAAATTTGGAGAACTTATCTATAACTGTAAGAATGTTTAGATGACTTATAGTGTAAACATCTATGTGCAAAATATCTAATGGTTTGGACGGGGATTCAGGTTTTCGAATTGGGGGGACAAAGGGAATCTTGCTCATTGAGTACAAAAAAAAAAGGTGAAACCATCAACGCCACATCCTACGCTTCCACTTTGCATAATTTGCGGGAGGAAATTAAAAAGAAAAGACGGGGTAAACTCGCAGCTAGTTTGTTGCTTCTTCATGACAATGCTCCTGTTCACACGGCTTGAATTTCCAAGGCTGCTGCGCGAGATAGTTTAAGAAATCCAACAGCCACCCTATAGTCCAGACCTTGCCCCTAGTTTGAGTGTTTAAAAAAGCTTATCTCAAGATGTAACAAATGTATTGATGTTAGGAGAGATTATATTGAAAAATAGAATAAATTTAAATTGAATTCGGATTTTCCATCATATCGATACCGAGAATATATTGAACGCCCCTCGTATATGTATTCATAAAATTTAAACATATAATCGAATCGAATTATTGATACAGTTGAAACAAGTTAATTCGAATAAAAATTAGTTAGAAATAAAAAGCAAATTCATATTTTCGTGAAAAAAAACCTTGTCAAGTAGTTCTAAAGCTAGGCCGATTCGACCCCTCAACATCAGCGCGACCGCCCCAAGAAATGAATGTATCTCCAGAGTTTGTAACTTATATTACGGGAATCGTGAACAAAGTGTGTATTTCTCAGTGTAGTGAGCTTGTGCTGCTACATTTAAAGAAGTTGAACAAGGTATCGATGAACAATATCGAAATGGATACCTGATATCGTTTGCTGTCTAAGAGAGCACTGGAACTATAGGGAAATATAGTTCGTGGCGCAAAAGCGTTAAACGAGTTCTTAATCTTCACAATGGCATAGGAATACATGTCATAAGAAACATAATTGTTGGTCATTCCAGAATCCTATAATACTCCCTTATCCAAATGCCTTACCCTTCATGTTGCAGATAAGAGAGATCTGGGTACACTTGAATACCTGAATACATGAATACACTTTTGAAGATAAAACTAAAACAACGAATTTGCCGAAGCTGTTAACTCAGTGGATATTAGAACTGATCACTTGTCTCAGAGCCAGAAATATAGATTAATCGATATAACCAAACATTTTCCCAAGTTGCTTGTAGATCCTGAGAAAAAACAAACCTTTGTAACAACAGTCATAGGTAGAATTCGAACCTACTCAGATAATCCTGTCTATTCGAGGTATTACCCTTGTCCATTTTCTCTCAAACACGAAGTCGATAAACAACTGAACCAACTTCTTTCTTATGGTCTTATACGACTTTTTCGATCTCCATACAATGTACCTATATGGATAATACCCAAGAAGCTAGACGCTTTAGGTGTAAAGAAATATCGCATGGTGATCGACTACAGGAAATTATATTCTGTCACCATTGAAGATCAGTATTCCATACCTGAAGTATACCTGAAGAATGAAGCAAACATTTGAAAAGCGAATTTCACCAAATCCCTCTTCACTAGGATGTCATTGAGAAGACCACCTTCTCATTCAACAATGGAAAATACGAATTTGTTCGACTTCCGTTTGGATTGAAAAACGTGCCGTTTATTTCTCAAAGAGCTCTGGACGACATTTTGAGAGAGTATTTATCGTCTACATCGACATCGTTGTCCTCAGTAAAAATGTAAGCTCACACTTCCAAAATCTTTCAGCTATTTTCAAAACTTTGCAGGATGCAAATCTTAAGGTTCAAATCGACAAATGTGAATTCTTGAAAACGAGTGTCGAATTCCTCGGGTTTATCATCTCAGATAAATAGATAAAAGCAAATCCAAAAGAGGTAGAAGTAATAGTTAATTTTCTATACCCAAGGACGTTAAAAGATCTACGGTCATTCTAAGGTCTGTCAGATTTTTACCGCAGGTTTATAAGGACTTACGCTAAGATCGCTAAACCCCTGACATCCCTTTTGAGAGGGGAAGATGGACGCACGTCGAAACATATGTCAAGCAGAAAAACCATACATTTGGATGATGAAGCCAAAAACGCGTTCAACACAATTAAATATTCATAAGCTTCAGAAGATCAACATCTTCTTATTTTCCAGACTTCAATAAAGAATTCCATTTGTCAATAGAAGCTTCAGACTACGCAATAGGCGCAATTCTTGCACAAGATAGTATGTATATAACATTCATCTCTGGAACACTGTCAAAGACCGTGTGTGTGCTCTTAATGCTTTACGTGATTACCTTTACGGTCCAACAGTTATGACGATTTTATATATTATATTTATTATATTATATTTACTGACTACCAACCGCTGACATATGCACTTACCAATACAAATTAAAACAACAAATTAAAACGATGGAAAGCTATACTCGAAGAGTATAATTATGAATTGAAGTATAAGCCTGGTAAATCAAATGTTGTTGAGGATGCTTTGTCAAGGCCACCCAGAACTAGCGAGGTAAATTCTCTAACAGCAACGCAACACAGTGACGAGAGTTCCAGACAACATCTTATCCCAATAGCAAATGAGCCTATCAATGTCTATACAAAGCACGTTTCGCAAGAAATCTAGTCACAGATTTAACTGACGAAACTCAACAAGAAGCCGAAATAATAAAAGAACATAATCGTGAAACTCTCGCGAAAAGAAATCTAAAAAGTCACTAAAATTCGCCGAATTTATAGAGCCGAAATGTATAGAGCAGAAATACGATCGGCATCCGAACAAGCCAATGTTGTTCATTAGTTCATAATAATTCAAATAGACATATATTTTAGCAATAAACACATAGTTCTCACAGCAATTGTTAAATTTACAAAATATGCTCAGGCAAGAATACTTAAGTCAAGATCAGCGGAAGACATCAAACACCCGCTCAGAAAACTTATCATATCATTTGGCGTACCAGAAACAATAGTAGTTGACAATGAGAAATCTCTTAACTCTAATTCAATATTATTCATGATTGAACTTTTTTCCAATACTAAAATTTATAAAAGCCGTGCTTATACCAGTTCCGTAAATGGTCCACTCGCCGCTCTCAGAAGTTATGAGATGTAAAAAAGCAGAAAAAACCTATTACACTGAAGAAATTAAAGCAAAACAAACATCAAAATAACTTTCCCACGTTCGACAGCCGCGCATGAAACATGCCGGTTTGCCCGTGGCCGATTTTATTTCTTGATATTCATTTATTTTCTTTAAATAATCATGTTTGTTACTAATTCTAATATTTTTATTGAAATCATGAGTTCTTCCATAGAAAAGCTCGAAGGGAGTTAAGATTGCAGTTGAATGGATTGCATTATTATATTTAGTAATTGTTTCTGCAAGAATTTCCTTTTGGTCAATAAGTGATTTTCTTTTCATTACTTAAAATTTGCCGTGTAGACTGAAAAAGTATTTAATAGATTCGGATACGATTATGCTGTTTCTGGAGGAAAGCTTATATGCTGAGGCAAATTTGGAGAACTTATCTATAACTGTAAGAATGTTTAGATGACTTATAGTGTAAACATCTATGTGCAAAATATCTAATGGTTTGGACGGGGATTCAGGTTTTCGAATTGGGGGGACAAAGGGAATCTTGCTCATTGAGTACAAAAAAAAAAGGTGAAACCATCAACGCCACATCCTACGCTTCCACTTTGCATAATTTGCGGGAGGAAATTAAAAAGAAAAGACGGGGTAAACTCGCAGCGGGTTTGTTGCTTCTTCATGACAACGCTCCTGTTCCTGAAGAAATCCAACAGCCACCCTATAGTCCAGACCTTGCCCCTAGTGATTATTTCCTGTTTCCGGATTTGAAAAAAAGTCTTCGTGGAAAAAGATTTTCGGATGATGAAGAACTCAAGTCGGTAATAAATGGGTATTTTGCAGAGAAAGAGGAAATTTATTTTTTTGAGGGCTTAAAAAAGCTTATCTCAAGATGTAACAAGTGCATTGATGTTAGGGGAGATTATATTGAAAAATAAAAACAATTTAAATTGAATTCGCATTTTCCTTTATAGCGATACCGAGAAGATTTGAATTGCCCGAAATCGACAAACTTAATGATATCTTCGTAGACAGTGTCATTGATATAAACAGAAATATACCTACTCTATAGTGTTGAAATAATAAAATTAAATTCAACATAATATCTTGATCCTGATCTTGAAAACATTATGGTACAAATGAACAGTAAAAGTGATTTCAATGGGTTAAGAACAAGCATGATTAATCTAGATTGTAAAGACGTTGTTCTGCCTAAATGTTCTAACTAAATGCATCTTATCAAGTTCTTGAAAGGAATCAATAGTAGTCCCGGTAGAAAAAGAAAAAAATGCAAGAAAACCTAAGGTGTTCCGGCTCTATATGATGACGCTATATGAAAAAATTCTTTTCTCTCTTCGAGGATGCAAAAAGTAAAGTTTGGCGAAGTATTCTCAAGTTCGAAGGAAGTGGATTTCGGCGGACCTCAAGGAACAGTTCTTGGGGTATTACTATTTTTAATTTATGTAAATGATTTAGTGAAGTGCCTAAAATGTTCAAGATTATCGCCGACGATACGCTTATAAATCAAATATATTGGTATAATTGTTGACAACAAACTTTAGTTTAATGCTCATGCTAATGTACATGTGGGAAAATAGGTACAAAATTATCTTTTTTTTTAGAATTAGAAATAAGACTTCGAAAAAATGTGCAATAAAAATATATAATTCAATTGTACTGCTTCATATTGAATATTGTTCGCCAGTAATATATTTATGTAATTAAACTAAAATTAATAATCTTCAAATTCTCCAAAACAGCGCGATCCAATTTATTCTAAAATGTGGATTAAGATCTCAACATCTCATATTAACATGCTTAATGAATTAAACTGGTTAAATATTGAACAAAAGTTGAAAACCAATTTACTAACTTTTATATTTAAATTAAAAAATGGACTTTATCCTACATATTTACAAAGAAATCTGCAATATGTAGGAAATTATTACAATTTAAGAAATGTAGGAGATTTTCGTCTACCCTTGTATGGACGGGAAAGATCGCAGAACGATATTATATATAAAGGAACTCAATTGTCTCCAGAATGAAACAAACGTTGTTCATTTTAAAAAGCTTATTGTTCGACATGCTATATGTTATTATTAAGTTATTTAAATTGAATTGTTAAGACTTTTTACTGAAACTAATAAATTCTATCCATCTATCTATTTATTATTATTGCTCTTTCTTATTCAAAACACTTAACCTTTTTTGTTTTATTTCTTTTATTCATGATTACACACTACAAAATTAACTGATTGCATATGTTTAATGTACATTTTATAAATCTATGTTATCTACGAAATATAATAATCGTGCAGAAAAAAACTAGTATACAATATATAAACAAGTTCGTTTACCATACAATGACTTTATGAACGTATATGTATGTATGTATGTGTTGAACAACGAAAAAGAAAAAATGCGACGAATTAAAATATTTCCTCGTGAAGGCAAATGAGTGATACTATTAAAGATAAATGTTACCAATAATGTTGTGTGTTGTCTCCACTGCTGCCAAAATCGAAAAGAAAGCCCGACATATTTTCCGGCGGCTCCAACAAGTGAAACGGTTCAAATAACTTACGTTGTAAAGAGTACAAAATAAACGATTTCAATGCTCAGAGATATTCGTTCTTTATTACCACTGATCCCTACCAACTTACAAAAACAAGTGCCCCAAGCACAACTCTAAAATACCTTACCCACATGATCCTCACGCAATATGCGAATCTTGCCCCAAGTGCAAGATATCGAACTGCAAGTTCATGACCATCGCACGATTGCTGACGACAACGACCGCTCGGTATTCCCCCAGTCAGCGGTTTAGGCAAAGGCGATCGCCACCGATTTGTTTACACAGTGGGACGCGATTGTGTTTTGCTGTGTTCGCTGCGATTTTTTCTTTGGTGTTGTTTTCGTTTTTTGATGATGTAGCAGATAACAATTAATATGGATATAGCACAGACAATTAGCACTGGATTCATTGCTACCTTCACCCCCATCTTCTTGATCTCGCTTTAGTTCTGTTGGTATATTTTGTTGAGGTAGTGCAAGCTCAAATTTTCCTGATGACCTGTTATATTCAGCTATACTGAAGCAGATGTTTCTGGTCGCCGCTTTCGGATGTTGTTGTAATTGATGAACAAAGTTTCGTTGACCCAAACTTTGTCGTCGAACATAATGGCATCATTCGCTTCCTTGACATTTATTGGTCTGTCATTTATTATGAGGATGCCTTCATCAACTATCATAATATGATCTAGGTGGCTGGGTTGGGTGCTGCAGTGTGCCACATTCCCTGAATGCAGTTTTTGAACGCAGATCACATCAGGTACTTCCGCGGTGGTGCAATAGCTAACAGCCATTATTCGGTTGCTGCATTCTGCTACTACGTTGTTGCCAAGGAATCGTAGGATTGTTCCATCATGGGGGACATGAAAAATAAAAATTCGCTTACAAACTAACTTAGGTTTAGGATACCTTACAATAAAATGTAATACTTCATCATTTTGTAAAATTTTAATACTAGCTATATTCATTAATTCAGATAAACTAATATTAATGGATTGCTCGTTAGTTATTTCTTTAAGTTCTCTATCGTCTAGAATAATTGAATTTTTTTAAATTTATCTTATGGACAGTATTAAACTTTCTATTTCTGTAAACATCATTCTATTTCTTGACAATATGGTTTCGTAGAGATGAATAGTCTGTACAGCGTCCGTTAATTTATTAATTTGTCCCTGTGTTTTGTGGTGATTAATATTTCTCTATCGTTTGATTGATTGAATAAATTTTATTATTCAAAATCATCAAAATGCGTTGTCCCAGCTACAAATTTCAAAGTAGTACCCAGAATGTTTAGACTCCTCGCGTGCCTATGATGTACATTTATTTTTATTATTTCCAAACTGAGTGTAGTCTATAACACTCGCGGATGCCATTGGAAGAAATGCAAGCAAAACCCTGGAGGATATGTTGTTTTCATTATAATTAAATATTGGAAAAAAAATTAGGTCCTACTCTAATCTATTTTACCTTAGGTTGCCCTTATGGACCACGCTCCCTCTAATGAGAACTGTCGAGCCTAAATCTGCTTCTACCTTTTCTTCGACATATAATGGTGTTAGCTTATTTTCTAACCTCTTATTGGTTTTTACCAATAATTTTTCTCCGACTCTAAAAGTCCAGTCCTGGTTTGATTAATTGTGGGTTGGCAAAGACATTTCAAGTGCCCTTTTAATTTTATTCTTCATTTCCTCTTTGAGTTCAGGTGGTTGATATTAGTAACGGAATGAATAGTCTTATTATATTTAATGGCAGCGTGAAGTATTAGATCTACACTTCTCGAGACAGTTTTGATTCCCACACTCGATAATTTAATGTATCACTTATTTTTGAGTCGTGCTGAGGAGTGTACGCGTAATACAATTAAGAATAATAAACTTTCCGTCAGTTTGTTTCATATAATCAGTAATTATACGAACATTTGGCGACCGTGAGAAGACACTACTTAAGAAGTTTAGTGACTTGCAAACAGTGCGAAGTGAACTGAGAAGTCAACGATGGTCCCTTCTTGGCTGTCTGTGTATCCCTTGCGCTCCTTCCTACCGGTGCTCCAACGTTGAGCTGCTGCATCTTCCCATGGCGCCTTGATTGCGGTCTTTGTACGCAGATATCACTTGCCTAGATCCCTTCCCTCACTGACTGCTGGCATCCAACTCTTGTGATTTTCCTCTGCACTCTCATATACACTCTTGTCTGGGACCCCAATCAAGTTTCCTGCTGCTTCACTGTATTTGCTTTCCCAGAAACGATGTAGCCAACGAAACGGACTCAGCTCCTTAGGCCAGTGTGACTCGGCGACAGCAATTTTCCTTGTCATTCCCTCGTGCGTCGGTTTGGCTCCATGTTCTATGCTCTCTAACGTTGCCGACACATCCGGATCGTTCTCCTGCTCCTTTCGGATCCGTTCCAACGATCACTGCTTCAACATTAGTGACTCTCTTTCATCGGCTTCTATGAAGGCTCTTCTGACGACTATGTTCGTTGGTGTTTGATCTTCGGCATCCACTGCCCTTGCAGTGACCTGCAGCCGTCATTACCTCTCATCGAATCCGACTGAAATTGTCTTGCCGGTGAGGACCTGACTTTCCTATGATCCCTACAATCGCATGTCGTGTGTAATATTCCCTCGCAGATGGACTAGGTCCTTAAATGTTTCTGGAGTAGATTCCGGCTCCAAATCTACTCTGCGGGCTTAATCCCGCTAGACACACACACTAAATCCGTTTCACTCAACCGTTTCCTAGAAGGTTCTCCGCGGTGACGACAAAGTTGTTCGCTTCGTCTCCAGATCCCTTATTCCATTTACGAACGCATCCGTTTTGACGTTTTCTATGAGCTCAATCGTTGAGCCGGCGTACGCCAAATGTGCCACTGCCCAACGATTGATCCATTTGACACATTTGTTCGCGCGACTGTTGTATTTCTTGCTTTTGTTCTTAGAACAAATTGTGCATCATGGTCATTACATGTGTCAAATCAACCGAGCCATACTTCCAGATGTTTCCGCAACTTCATATTCGAAATCGTCTGTTTCTGGATCTACTCTATCCTTCTGGAGAGCGTCACGCAGCCTTTGTTGCAATTTAGCAATTTTCCTCCGACTGTCGAAAGACTTCGCTGCGCCAGCCCTTTCTTAACCTGTTCAACTTTCAGACTAATAAATTTCACCATTATTTTGTCACAATCACGCTTCTGACACCAAATGTTACGTTTAGCCGAAATGAGTCTATGTAAGATTAATTAAACTGCCCACAAATACGGGTTCGATCACTGGGTTGTGACGAATGAAAAACAAAAGTTCACTATTCACGATTTACAAGAATTTATCGTTGATTTACCTCTTATACTTTAATACAATTTCAAAATTACTATTACTTCATTACAAAAAGCTTTGCTGCCTTTCAGGGTGAACCGATTAACACTTTGAACACAATAAAACACTAAAGGGTGATTTTTTAAAAGCTATAGGAAAGTTTTTAAAAAAAAAAAAACAAAAATAAAATTCAGAAAAATGCATGAAATTTTTATTTGAATCGATACAGGACAGTCCATATAATTTAATGTTTGAGGATGATTTCATGCAAATGTTGACCTAGACTGCGCCTAAAATGGTCCATCCGCTTAGTACAATTTTGGCATACTCTTTCCAACATTTTGGCCGGTATCTCACGAATAAATACTTCAATGTTGTCTTCCAATTCCGCGTCAATTGAAGCAGGCTTGTCTGTATAGACATGAGCTTTAACCCCAAAAAAAAATAGTCTAAAGGCGTTAAATAGCACGATCTAGGCGGCCAATTGACCAGTTCCGAACGTGAAATAAAACGTTCACCGAACTCGCCTCTCAATAAGTCCATTGTTGCGCGTGCTGTGTGGCATGTGACACCGTCTTGTTGAAACCACATGTCATGCAAGTCAAGCTCTTGCATTTTGGGCAAAAAAAGTTGGATATCATCTCACGGTAGCGCTCACCATTCACAGTTACGTTGCGATTCGCATCAACTTCGAAGAAGTACGGTCCAATGATGCCACCAGCCCATAAACCGCACCAAACTGTGACTTTTTCTGGATGCATTGGTAGCTCTTGCAATGCTTCTGGCTGATATTCACTCCAAAATCGTCAATTCTGCTTATTTACGTACCCATTCAGCCAAAAATGATCTTCTATTAAACTGACCATAAAATGTAAGAAGCGCGCGATGAACTTTCTTAACAGAGCACGCATTTTGATAATAAAATTGAATAATTTGCAAGCGTTGTTCGTTTGTAAGACGATTCATGGTTAATTTATAGACCAAACTGAAGATGTTTGACAGTGAAACAAAATACGAAACGTGCGTCAGCTGTTTAAACCAGTGTTGTCAAAAAAATAATAGCTAAAAAATCGCCTATTAATTCTTCGACTGAACTGTAATAATTCTCCCACTGAACTGACTCGCATCGATCACCGTGCTGATATTTATACTCCCAGTATTGGTTCTAGATGCTACTGTCGCCACGAGTCTATGGAAATTCCCCGCTGACTCTTATATACATGATTCTTTGTAGTCTATCAGTGTTTGGGAATACTCTTCGGAGATGATCGTATTGCGTATAGATGGCGTTGGTGGCCTGATTATCTCATCTTATACGCATTATACCATTCACGTCACAAAATGTTTTTACTGGCCACATAAGCAAAATGTACCGGCAGGTCTTGATAGATCCTAGGGACAGAATGATGCAATCATTTTTTGGGGAATCTTCAATTGGAAATGTATCAACTTAATACCGTTACGTGTGTAACAGCATCAGCGGTATGTTGCTACAAGATGTTTGACAAAGCTTGAGGATGATAACAGTGATGAACATGCTGTTCAAAATTATTTTTATATCGACGATTGTCTTACCGGCGCAGAAAGCGTGGAGGATGCCAAAAGGTTGTTAACTAAAATTTGCCTTCTGTTGGAAAAGAATAATTGAATTACGAAAATGTTGTGCCAACCATCCAAAAATACGAGAAAGATATTCCCGATCAATATAAATAACAACAGGTTGCATTCCATCAAAGTGAAGTAATTAAAACGTTGGGTTTAATGACATACATGTTCGAGATTGATGAAACTTATGAACACGTATTAAAGCGAAGCGTATTAGATGATCTCGCCAGACTCTTCGACGACCCACTTTCCGAAGAGCAGTCAAAAAAATGGATTAATTACTTAAAGGAGTTCTCTATGCTGAGAGAAATAAGTATTCCCATATATGTTTCGCTTCCTTGCAGCTATGTTGAACTGCACGCCTTTTCAGACAGCAGTTTAAGTGCCCTTGTTGCATGTGTCTATCTCAGATCCGTTGACAACCATGGACAAATATATTCACAACTGTTGTGCTCAAAGTCGAGATCGGGCCACTCAAGACAATATCCATCGCGAGGTTGGAACTGCAAGGTGCTGTGCTCATGGTTGAGTTAGTAGAAATAATATCACAGCTACGCAATAAGATGAAGAAAATTATGTATTACACTGACTCCACAACAGTACTGGCTTGGATAGCATAGCCTTCAAATTCAAACAGAAACAGGAACATAACAATGAAATTACATAAAAAGAAGCAACAATCCGGCTAATATGATATCAAGAGGTGGGGACCTCGCAACTTTTAAAAAACTCCCTATGGCTTAATGGTCCTGATTTTCACACTAAAGACGAAAGATGCTGAGAATCGACACAATATGGTATTCCAGAAGAAATTCCAGAAGGGCGCAAGAAAAAATCGGTGCTAACGGCTATGAAGAGCGATTATGAGAGCTTGATTGAGCGAATCAATCACAAAAATTCATTCTGTGTTCTACAAAAAATATTTGCATATGTTTGCAGGTTTTTTCATAATTGCAGAAAACTTAAATCAGAACTACAACAAGAAACTATTTTCATATGCATGCAACGAAGAGAATTTACACACGATTACAACATTTGGAGAAAGGAGAACGCCTATTCAAACATTCCAGCTTAGCATCGCTATCACCTTTCTTTGATGAGAAGATTCAGTTCTATATTATCCTCCGACGCGTGCACTTGTCTCTGTCGGTGCATTACGCGCAAAAAACGTAAACCCCGCCTCCCCGCCACCAAAAACAAAGTCGTGAGTGCCCCACAAGGGAAAAAAAACTAAAGTGCAGTGTAGTGAAGTGTTGCGGTGTCGAGTGCAATCGGTCCGCTCCCTCTCGTCCCGCTCCTTCGAAAGCCACTGCTGCGCATTCTCTGTCGTGACTGTCATGACTGAGAGTCGCACTATAAAATAAGAGGCAAATGACCCAGCAAATAGTATTTAGTTGTTTTCGTAAGTTTTGCGACAAAGGCGGTTCACATAGGGGTGCTGGGAGATCTCTCTGCAGAATCTTTTATAAATTGTTTAAAAAGATTAGTTGGCAGAAGAGGATTTATTTTGTAGGCGCAAAAAATAATTAATAAATCTCCAAATGGCTTTCGAAAGTGAGAATAATCAATCACCTTGCTTGGAAAATTGTATGAATTGGAAATGTATCCCACCTCGTTCTCCACATTTCGGAAGACTTTGGGAGGCTGTGAAGTCAGCTAAGAATCTGCTTGTCCGCTATCTTCGCGAAGCTTCGCTTATCTATGAAGAGTTGCTGACCGTTGTCATCCAAAACGAAGCTATCTTGAACTAAAGGACAATCACTTCCATGACATCCGATCCAAATGATTTTGAAGTCTTAACACGTGGACACTTCCTAACTGCATTACTTGAGCAGCATTACCTGAGCCGGATGTTACGAATAAAAATATGGGTTGTCTGAACAAGTTTCGCTGAACAGAGTCGTGTTCAGCAGCACTTTTGTAAACGCTGGTCTTTGGAGTACTTGAATCGCCTGGAACAACGATTTAAATGGAAGGCCGAGTCAAACAATTCAAAATAAGAAATCTGTGAAATCTGCACTCATAGCGGCTATGTTTTTGTCTTCGCTTATTTTACCTGCATCCGTAATAACGACGAATAAAGATATTGTGGTTAGCAAACTTGCCTTTGAAGACATTGGAAGAACACAGACAATCAACACTTATTCGAACATATCACTACATATCGGCTAGAGTATTTCATTTTTTCATTCCATTTCATTTATTGATATTTATCTCTGTACATTAAGAACATTATGTTCTTTTACTAGTACAGAAGCAATATAAAATAATATACAATTTTAATTGACATGCTTGAATTTAAGTGATCATTATTACAATTATTAATTTCAATTTCAATTCGAATTCATTTCAATTTAGAGCGTATATGTTGCAATTTTAAGATTCAATACGAGTAATAATATAAAAACAAAAAAAAAATAAATATATTGTAGGAGTTATTTCAGTTCGATGAGAAAAAGGAGAAACAAGCGGTACAAAATTGTTTGTACTCGGTCTTAGACCGTACCTGTGAAGGTAGGCGGTTCCAGAGATGAGCAGCATGAATGAAGAAGCGCCTGCGTGACATTAAACAGGTATGAACTGAGGGTCTTAAGGTAATATTACGACTCAATCGACAGAATGTAATCTTTTCATATAAATACTTTGGCTGTTTCTTGTGAATAATTTTGAAGAGTAATATGCACGATCTGTTACTGGCGAATGCTTCCAATTCGCATCCTAGGAGAATCCGACGTTGTTCCGTGTTATGAAGATTAAAAACGTACCGTGCAGCCGCGTTGATTGCTTTTGTCAACTTTTGCAACAAGTTTTAATTTAACGTTGATAGGAAGAATATATTTACTGATTGACAAGCCTCTTAGAGATGTATATATCTTGGACACTACGCTATCAATGTGGCCAGTCCATGTCAGTTCACTATTGCACATTATTCCAAGGTTTTTTTTACACATGTAACATATTCAATTGCGGTGGAGTTAAGTTCAATTGGCGGAAAATTGGATAGGGAAGGCGGTTGTTTCGAGAACGGGATGGATTTGGTTTTGTCTGGATTGAGCATTAGGCCATTTTTTGTAGCGCAATTGGAGATAGAGCCTAAATCCTTGTTTATTTTAGCAACTGAGTCTTGAGAAGAAGGTTCAACCGAGAATTGAACCTTGATGAACACCACAGCTTACGTCACAAAAGGATGACAGTCTTGAATTATGGAAAACAGTTTGGACTCGGTTAGTAAGATAGGAAAGAATTAATTTACTAGTGGGATTACAGAAGTTGAATTGGGTTGACATGATGGGTATATGATAGAGTATCCTTGGATCAACGTAGACAAATGCTTTCGAAGAGTCAAGTAAGGTTAAAATGGTCGTTTTATCTTCGTCAATAGCTCTTCTTATGGCGTCCGTTACCTTTAACAAGGCTGTGGCACAGCTATGTCCCATACGAAAACATGACTGCAATGGATTTAATAGATTGTGTCGCTCAATGTAATCTTTAATGTCTCGGCTAACAAGAGACTCAAACACTTATGATAAAAACGGAAGAATAGCAATAGGTCTATATTCAGGTGTATTAGTTTTCTGGGGAATTGGGATTATCTTTGCTTTTTTCCACAATGTAGGGAACGTCGAAGTCATAATTATTGTTTTTATAATGTGTGATGAGTGATGTGAGGAAGTATTATTGGAAGCAACACTGTAATGAAGTCAGGATGTATATTATCTAGACCAACCGATTTTTTGTTGATGGAGATCACTGCACAGCCGACTAAGTAGGATTCGACTGTTCCCAACTCAAAAGCATTTGTTCGAGTGTTATTTAAAAGTGTTGGAGACATTCTTTCGGAGGCTGCAGGTCCAGTAGAAGCAAATCGAATATTTAAGTTGTCAAGGTTAATGTCATCGTCGTTTATCCCGTTCTTTACTTTGCTCAGTCCAATATCACGAACATGTTTCCAAAGGAAATTGGAAGATCGATTGGTGTTGAATTTTGTTTTGTAATACCTGAGCTTAGCTGATCTTATCCACTATGTTACATGGTTTCTACAGTCCTTGTATTCATTATGCATTTCCGGGCAACCAAATTTTCTCCATTGGTGGAAAAGAAAGTCTCTCTTTCTCATCGCGAGAAGTATTCTCTCGGTTAACCACAGAGATGTCTCGCTCCTAATGACTCGTGTTCAAAGTGGTACATGTTTTTCGAAGAGATAGTTAATATTAGCTTTAAATAACACAATTTGTTCATCAATATCAGACGACATATACAGAGTACACCACTCAACATTACAACAATCTGAAAACAGGTTATCAATATTTTTTTTTTCTGATTGAATGTCAAATGCTGCAAAAATGAGATCGTGGTACAGAAATACAGGAACTGAAAGTTGGTCAACATGACGCCGATCAAAGATGGCGAGCAGTTTGGCTTAAAATGAGTGGGTTCAACGGTATTTAAGAGTGTTAAGCTTAGAGAACGCATTGTGCGATTCAACAGAGAGTTAGATGACAATTCAAGAAGATTCAAATTGAGGTCGCCACATATAATAATAGTAGGCGCTGACGAAGACATTTCTTCGATAATTTCACAAACATTATTTTGACGCGTAAAGTCCGGTGGCACGTAAACAGTACCAACAACACACTTATATTCACCAGTTAAAATCTCGACAAAATAAAATTGACTAGAATACATATCACTATCATTGGAAGACATTTGTTTTTATGTTGTTCCTGATATAAATGGCAACGCCTCCACCAATCCTGAGAAAGCGGTCTGCTCGAAAGAGATTAAACCCTTTATGAGAATAGGCGTGGTCATTTACGCCAGGGTCGAACCATGTCCCGGAAATACAAATTATATCTATCATGCTCTTTTCAAAAATTAATTTAAATTCATCAAACTTATTTACAAGACTTTGGGGATTTATATGACATGTATGCAAACCGTGATGTCTTTTACATAATATGTTTAATAATATATTGGTTCTTGCATTCATCCTGCTGAAATTTCTGTAATGATATGAAATTTCTGATACGAAACTATGTGTAAGAAAGAGATAAAAGGATCAAGTGCAGACAATATGTAAAGATAAGAGATCGAACTAATAATAAGAGAGAACTGAAGTAACACCCTTCCAATGTAGAACAGAGTACGAGAAAAGAGAGACAAAGAAAAAAAAATTAAGCAATAATTATATATAATAATAATAATACACTAAAAATTTGTAAGTAAATAAAAAAAAAATGAATTCAAGATTAATTTCTGAATTATCTGTTTGTTATTTAAGTTGTATGTTGTTCACCAGTCCTCGGTCCGACTACATTCTTGAGATCGCTCGTGCTGCGAATTAGAATGGACGGTCGCTCGGGTATTTTGCGCCAATGAACTTGTCCTTTATATGTGAAGCGGAGGATAGTTTCAAGGCTTCTCTCTGTAGTTGGTACTTGCTTTTTGTTAGATTGTCATTAACGTAGAAGCTTTTAGGTGAGTCCAATCCGATGTTATTAAGCCTTAGTGGCTAACTGCCGATGTGGTGTCGATGGGCATTGTTACACGATGAAGGAATCGAAATGAGACAAAGCAGTCGAAAATTACAATATTATGAATTAAAATTAGCGAGTGAAGTCACTTTATGAAAGAAAGTAATGCGGTTTATAGTTATTTTATGCACTAGCGCTTCTCTTACGCCTTAAAATTTTGGCTACACTTTAAATCGCGCGAATAAAATCAGACAAAGAAATATCACGTCTACCGGCTGTGCATGTCAGTCTTGACTCAATAGAGTATGAAGAAATAAGGTCATATCTGGATTTGTAAAGTACAATGTGCATGAGAGATATATTAAAATATGCAAACTGCAATCCATTAATCGGAACAGTAAAGCACAGATTGAAGTCAATCGAATACAACACGAATTTGATCTTAGTCTGCATTCATCGAAGCACATTGGAGCCAGAATGAGAAGATCTCCATTTGATTTTGTTGGCACTCCGGGACATAGCCTATTTCTTAGATCAAAATGATGCCCATCATATCGAGATCGCCCATCATTGCCTCACCTCAAGAAAATGAGCATCATCTAGCAGACCTAGCGCGGAAGCAAAGCTCCACCATTGAAATTCAATAACAATTTAAGACACTTAGAGAGCATTTATCGAGAGCATATAACGATTAACACCATTCCAAGAAACGCAGGAATAAATGAAGAAATTTTAAACTTGTCGTCACTAACATCATATCTAACTTTGCTGATCACCGGCTTTGAACGCGCACAAGATGTCTTGCTGGACCTTATGCTATATCTGAGGCAGGAAAAAATAAACCCAAAGTTAATAACGTCGGACCAATTTGTCCTACAATTGCAGCACATACGCCACCATCTGCCAACCACACTGACTTTACCCAATGGATCTGTTATCGACATATACACAATTGGAACAGTCAAGGCTAGCGTGTTGAATAGCACAATCTTATTCAAAATGCAGTTACCTTTCATAAATTCGGATGAGTTTAAAATTTTCAATTTAATTAAAGTCCCCATACTCTACAAAAATTCAAGCTGAAAGAAATACTCTTATTTGGCCGTAACTTTATCTAGGGATAAGTATATTTCTTTGACAGAAGCTGAATTAGGAACATGCAAGGTACTTCAACGTCGGAATTATCTATGCGGTCAGGTTCACCCGATCTCTATACACCAAAATGATCACCATGGTTGTGCAATAGCCCTATTGAATGATGCTCATAATGCAATGTCTAAATGTACCGTCAAGCTAATACCTCCAGAAACCCAATGGAAAAGTTTAATGGCAACCAAAGCATGGATACTTTCATTATTAATTATTCTTACCGGTATCTCATTTTATTACTGGTTATTTATTTCTGGCTACATACAACTGGAATTTAAAAAGTCGTGTATACTCAAGTTACCTGCTCTCATTATCATCGGACGAATAGAGCATAGCACTGTTGTAAAGGCTTCCTTCATTCCCAGTGCAAACATCTCCCGTTGGATAGAAAATCATAACTTTAAAAAGGATATCTTGAACCATGTGCAATGAGTGACGTTGACGATTCATATGAGTAGAGTAAGATTGTAGATTAATTGCATCAAAGTAGATCTCTTACGAGACCTGAAGAGATGAATATACATGACTATCATAACTATGGTCTAGGCAGTTTTTACTGGTTGGCATGATTGGATGGGTGTTTGTGCACATGTATTCGAAAAGGTTAAAAACCTACACATGCACCCCGCTCTCAACCACTGCCGCTCTTTAAAGTAGTAGTTTAAGTAGAAATAACATACCGTTTTGAATATTCAATAATGCAAAAATGCGTATTTACGTGCTTTGATGATTTGTTTTCTTGTACTATCTGTACTCAATTTTACTCCCCCCTGTAGAGAGGTGAGTATGTTTAATATTTCATATAAAAAACACCAATAATTTCTTATCGCTGCACACGCGAACTGCATCCAAAATTTTCCTGCGAAAATTATAAAATTACGAGTTGCTGTAGCAGGTAGCAGTGTAGCAGGTGATAATTTGACTCTTGAAACAGTTTGTTGGTTTTTCTGTTGTTTCAATCGTATATGTTAGTAGGCTGATGATCCGTGAATATATTAAGAGTTTTTTTTTAACTGCTCCTAGGCCATGAGACGAAGCATCGGTCGTAAGATCGAAGGGTGATTTGAAATCCGGATACAATAAAGTGACACCCTCCTATATCAAGAGTTATTTTAATTTGTTAAAAGCTTGCAGCTCGATTTCGACTAGCTTGATATTTTTGGACTGATTAGCGCTCACCTTGCCATTTTCACCCTTTAATATGTCTTGCTATGGATGCAAAATCCTTGATGAAGTATCTGTAGTAGCTTGCTTACACCGAGGGCTCGGTGTAGTTTTTAATGGATTCTAGCAGGGACGGGCTCGTTCTGATGCCCGCACTTGAAACCGTGAACCCAATGTATTCCACACTTTCTTTGAAGAAAAGTAATTTCTCATGTGAAAACTTCATGTTTGCCTCATATAGGGCACGCAGAACCCAATCAACGTCTTTGACGTGATCAGTCTTGGTTTCAGGAAAGATTATGACATCATCTACATAACACAGATATAACAAGACTTCCCGATTGATGTTCGCAAAGAACATCATCTATAGCCCTTTGGAAAATACTGGCCGCGTTCTTCAATCCGAACGGTAAACGACAAAATTAATATTTTCATTTGTCATCATCATCTTCTAACCCGCATGCTACACTAAAGGCGTCGCGGGGGTAAACCATTGACTCTAACTTATCAGTTAGAGTAATGTCCAAGCGTAACCAGGCGAGTTTTTAGACTTGGTTCAACTATCTCGTCCTGGGTCTGCCAAGCGGTTGCATACCTGATGGAATCGCATTCAACGCCCGCCTCGGAAGTCGCGATGAAACCAACGAAGCATAGCTCTCTCCGTTCGAAGAAACAGCTCCTCAATGCTTAGTTCCTCTCTCACTGCCGTGTTTCTCACTATATCCAGGCGAGTAATTCCCACAACATCTCGGAGAAATCTCATCTCAGCAGCTTGTATTCGCGATCTTATTATTTCGGTCATTAGCCAAATTTCATGACCACAGGTGAGAGTTGGAACAGCCACTGACTTGAAAACCGCTAACTTGGCTTTGACACTAAAGTCGGCCTTCCTGATTACAGATCTACCAAGCTGTTTCAAAATTAACCCAGCTACCTGTTTCAATGGGACTACACTAACCTGTAGAGTGCATTGAACAGGCATTTTGGAAATGACCGTAATCCCCGATTTGTCCACGTTAACCTTCATTCTAGCATCAGCACATACTGCCACAAACCGACCGAGTGCGCGCTGGAGTTCAGTCTGTGAAGAAGAGGACTTTCAAGCCCATACTCTTGCAGAACACTCCAGAGTTTACCTCGAGGAACTCGGTCGTATGCCTTTTCCAAATCCACACAATAACTGTAGATGGGCTTGACATACTCCCAAGCCTTCTCAATTAACATTCGCACAGTGGATTTCCAAGTTCTTAGCGGCTCAGTGTACGGGTCACGAGAAGCAGAGTTCGCCAAGAGAATTCAGTCTCTGTAGGTCTTCTTCTTCTCTCTGATGGCTCCTTGAACTCCGGGTGTTTTAAACCACGCAGTTCTTTTCTCACCACCAGTCGCCACTCCAAGCCGCTTCACTCCATAAACATCCCTTGCAGAACACGAAGATCACAAACCATTCGTTTCACACATGATGGTACCGCAAAGAGATCTATCAATGACTTCTGTACTATGTGTATTAATGGATGCCTTTGTGTGGAAAGAAGGTGTTCATTAAGGACATGGTTTATTATGGACATCATTATGGTTAGCGTTCTGGTGAGTGATCCTAACCCGTTCCTCCCAATTACACTCCCCCATGTCGTTACATCCACACCCACGTGAGCAATGATATCACCCATCAGGATATAGGAATCCATTTCCGCTACCCTTTAGAGGGCAGCATCAACTTCATTCAGCCGCGTACTCTGACTCTAGGTTTGGTGCATACACCTGCACTAGAGCCAAAGTTGACCTTTCAAACTTGAGCTTTAAGATGCCGACTCTCCCTGCTAATTGTATCCACTCCAATACCCTGCCTTCCAACCTGTGACTTGTGATTATCCACTCCCGCCTGTACAGACATTTGAGGTGCAACTCCCGACAGGAAGAGTTTCCACCCGTCCAAAAGGTTCACAGTTCTAGATCCCCTTTGCTTCGTCTAGGAGATACCCACGATATCCAAACGATAGGCCACTGCTGGGTTGCTCGTAGATATTTCGGGCTAAGCCCGACCGGCTGTCGAGCGGGACAGACGCTCGCATATCGCCACCATTCAGGCCTGGCTCCAAATGTCCAAGTCCAATAGTGTTCTTCTTGTCATTTGCGCTTCGTTAGCCAGGCTTGGGATGTATGGAAATAAATACCCCAAACCAGTTGCTCGCCCCACTACTAGGAGGTCAGCTGCCGGGGGGCTGTTTTCATTTGTATTTTTATAAAACATAGAAAAACAAAAATCTATAAAATTAACTGACTGCATATACAAAGTTTCATGTACATTTTATAAATCTAGGTTATCTACGAAATATAATAATCATGCAGAAAAAAACTGGTACATAATATATAAACAAGTTTGTTTACCATACAATGACTTTATGAACAAGGAAAAAGAAAGAATGCGACGAATTGAAATGTTTCCTCGTGAATGCAAATGAGTGATTTTATTAAAGATAAATGTTACAAATTGTTGTCTCCGCTGCTGCCAAAATCGAAAAGAAAGCTCGACATATTTCGCGGAAGCTCCAACAAGTGAAACGGTTCAAATAATATACGTTGTAAGAGAGTACAAATTAAAAGAGTTCAATGCTCAGAGATATTCGTTCTTTATTACCACTGATCCCTTCCAACTTACAAAAACAAGTGCCTCCACAATGCACAACTTGAAAATATCTTACCCACACGATCCTTACGCAATATGCAAATCTTGACCCAAGTGCAAGATATCGAATTGCGAGTTCATGGCGATCGCTTGATCGCCGGCGACAACGACAGCTCGAAATTCCCCCAATCAACGGTTTTGGCAAAGGCGATCGCTACCAAATTGTTTACTCGACGGGATTGTGTTTCGCTGATCGTGTTAACTTACATACATAGACTCCAATGGGAGAATTCATTACAGTTAGTTACCGATTTGACATTGATCTTGAAATTTACATGTCTTATTTACATATTTATATAATATATAAAGTTGCAGTGCACATAGGGTGCATGCACAACTCTTGACAACTACTTTGAATATCTTTAAGTAAATAAAGTTGCCAATACATCCCCTAGTTCACTACCATGAGTAATACTGTGCTGGGTTCTAGTGGTGCCTCTCCGTAGCCGCTCCCCTTGCCGGAGAGTATAATTCGCCTGATCACGCTAATGCGAGGTAACATCAGAAGTAGCAATGAGCCATGTTGAGCAAGAGCTCGAAAAAAATCCGAAAGTTGGTAAGCCTGAAACGGCCAGCAGAGGTAACAGAAAGATGGTGCCACCCAGCAAAAGCCGGTAAGCTATGAACTGCCTGACCGATAATCAATCAGTACAAAGCTGAAGAGATAAATACAATCTTAATTTTTTTTTTCTTTAGATAATATTTAGCTTTTGTATGGATTTATATATATAATTATTTATTATTAATGTTCTTTCTTATTCAAACCACTTAATATAACTACTGAACTGGTTGGTTTATCTTCCATGTTGTCGTCTGGTATAGCAGGTTAGTTAGTGGGTCTAGATCAGAATCTGGCACAATGGTCCCGAGTTTAATACACCCTAGATTTCGGTTAACAGAGTATACAACTTTTCGAAAATGAGAATGTCAATGCTGATAAGTGTTTCTTCACTGACTTCACCCCCGCCTTATTCCTATTCCCGAAAGCATCAAGAATAACGTAGAAATCACATATACTCCTCTTAACTAAGACGAAAAACTCTTGGACGTTGCAGATGCGCTCGGTGCTGAAATAAAAGACACTGATATTGAGAGTGTTCAACTAGTAATTACGAGACAGACCTTACAAACACCAAAAATAGTGGTATCTTTCACAAACGCATTCTGCAAAGTAAGCATGCTGAAATCCGCCAAATCACTAGGTCCATTAAAAGGAAACAATATTATAAGGAAACTTAACAACCCCCGTTATTAGTGAAAGCCGAAAAACCGAAATATTAAACAGCAAAATCTATATAAACAGACAACTAACAAGAGCAAACCGACAACTGTTATGGCAAACGAAAACACAGACCGGAACTGCCGGTTGGAAGTTTGTATGGACCAGAGACTGTAAAATTCTGGCACGCAGAAACGAGGCTCAAACAGTTCTACGAATCCCTGGTATTGAAGATTTAAACAAAAAAAAAATAATATACATAAAAACTTCACACGTCAAACACTGTAAACCTAATCAAAACGTCAAAATGTTTGACAGCTCAGAAATTGACAGCAATGAAAATGAGTTTTGATTATAAGGTATATAATATATTTACGGACATAAGTATTAATAAAATTGCAAAATGTTGTCCAATCAATCAGGTTCCAGTACAGCAATCGAGCATTGTTTAGTACGCTGTGAGCTTCAAACAATTTATGCAGCTACTGTAGAGTCTAATGTGTCGGATAATTATACGCTAATGTTTGGAATACCTAAAGATCCTAAGCCACAGAGCAGAACAACGACAAAATCTGTGCATTTTAAATGAACAATTGTCGAGAGTGTGCTGGAACCTTCTGAATAATGAAAATACTGTTGATGATTTCTATGGCAATTTTGCTGATATATTCAAAGGTGTGTATGAAAAGTCCTATGTAAATATCAAGGTAAAAGAAAGAGAAAAACCAAATCCATGGATAATAGCGGATCTGTGCAAAGGAAGAGATAAGCTGTATAATAAATGGAGAAATAATAAACAGTGCCTGCGTTACGAAAATCAGTATAAATATTTCCGAAACTATGTTAACAAAAGGATTAAAACTATGAAATCGGAATATTACAAAAACTAATTTGCAGAGTATAGAGAGGATGCAAAGTGTACCTGGCGACAAATTAACAACTTACTAGGAAAACCCAACAATAACGTCGATGAATTTCTCTGTAGAAATTTTCCAACGGACTCAAATATAACAGACATAGCAAATAAATTCGCAACACAGTTCATCAATGAATTCCTTGGACACGTATCGGAAACCGAAATAAGGAACGTCTTAGACAAGATGGACGTGAACAAATCTGCCAACAGGGCGAAGGATCTCAAACACAACTCGAGTATCTTAGCACCTGCAGTCACGCAACCGAAGAAACATAAAATTGCCATTGTACGACCTATCTACAAGTCCGGGAAGAAAACCGATGTTTCGAAATATTGACCTATCTCCATCTTACCAGCTACTGACAAAGTGTTTGGCAAATACAAAATCATAAAAAGGACCAATATGGTTTCCAGAAAAACCGAAATGTAAGTCAACTACTCACTCCCACATGTTTCTAAAATGTGGTGCAGAGGGAGGTATGGGTTGTACCGTCGCTCAAGTACCGAATGCAATACCAGCAACTCTGGTCATCCCCCCAAAACCTCAACGATCAGCTGACAGACTTTGGCGAACATGGACATTTAGTGTATTGAATAATTAATGAAAAAATTACTGGTGAAGCTAAAAATTTCAAATCGAGTGATGTTCCAGAATGCAAAGAAAAGCTGAAAATACACTACCGTTCAACGAAAGACCCTTCAGAAATCAGCAAGGAATTCAGTAATATTAAGTAATATTAATTATAACGGAATGTGCCGTGTTTATGTAGAAGGCTGAGATATTGCTTATTGCCTAAACAGTTCACTTATCATTAAAATAAAAGAAATAAAAGCGGGAACACTAGCTGCAAAAATATATAACAAGTATTCACTTTCTAGTAGAAGAACAACAATTCATAAATGCATTGATCAAGAAAAATATAATCTGAATATAGACATATCTAATTGCAAAACACAAATTCATAACTTCCAACACAGAACACAAAACACAAGAAAACAGAAGTTTCTACAAAATATTCCCGACAGTCACTACAAGTATAACAAACCCCAACAATCAGACAAAGTCAGGCGAATTGAAGTAAGGCAGAATAGACGAAAAAATAATTAATAAAATAGTCAACTTTTAGATATCAAAATAATTACCAAATAAATTCTGCGCAATGCAGATCAGAGCAGAATAGGGTAGAACCCATGGACGTAGATGATCTTAGTTGGAGTTTAACCAAATAGAAGAACACGAGTTTTTTTATAAATTAGCCTCCGATGTACAAAAAATATGCATACGAATAACTCTTCGACATATGAATTTCATAGCAATGATCGACACGGGATCAATAGTAAGTCTCTTAAATTCAAATACAGTTCCATCAAGTCTGTATGAACACATTAACAATAAATACCCACCAAAACATGATGCGGAAGTACAGAATCATTCGAAAAAATAACATTCCTTACAGCTCACCGATAATAGTTCTTCCTACCAAGAAACAAAACTCGGGAGCCCAAAAATATACGATAGGGCTTGATTACAGAAAATTAAATGAAGGGATAATAGACGACAAACATCCACTTCCAAACATAGATGGCATATTAGATAGGCAAAGCCTAATATTTTAGCACCTTAGATTTAGCTAAGGGCTACCATCAAATATTGGTTGCAGAGCAAGTTATTCACAAAACGGCAGGCCTATATGAATATATGATGCCTTTCCGGACTTGGAAATGCAGCTGCCACGTTTCAAAGGCTAATGAATAACATCCTTCGTGAATTCATTAACAAAAACTCTGTTGTCTACTTGGACGACGTATTCCCCACAAGCTTCGAGGAACACGTTGAAGCATTAGAGAAAATATACAAAAGATTAGAAGAACATAATCTAAAAATTCAAGCAGACAAGTGAAGCTTTATGAAATACGACACTGAATTTTTTGGGCACATATTAACGAGAGAAGGAACAAGACCAAACCCGAATAAAACAACACGAAACAACTCAAGGGATTCTTGGGTATGACATGGATATTACCGTAAATTCATTAAGGATAATGCTAAGGTATATGACGTACCATTTGTTCTAATCACATCCAGTGTGCTTTGTGTCAAGAACTTTAAACAACCACGGAAAGAATTACAGCGTTACAGGCTTAGAATTTCTGTCATCGTAAGTTAAGGAAAATTATACAATCATTGTGTGATTTATTATCATTTCCAAAACAATTCCACACCAAGTTTTGCTGACGGCGTCTGGCATCGAACAAACAGCCACATGCTACATTCACATACATCCAGCTAGAAGTAGCATATGATTTCGCTAGACGTAAGACAACACCACCTGTGGGAACATCCGCCGCGGGAGCATCAGCAGCAACAGACACGTTGTTGGGCTATGATAGATTACCATTTTTGTAGTTCAGGTTCAAGTTTGTGTCCGAATAAAGAGGTTTGCCCCTGGAAACATTTGTTTTAATAAACTAAGTCTTAAATGTCTAATCGTATTGAAATCCTGTGGTCCCATATTCCCGCGATAGCGTGTTTTGAAAAAGTGAGCAGATGAAATAACTGCGAAAGGCCCCATAGTAATCCGCCAGGACAAACGGGAAGTTTCATCAGGAACGACTACCCGAAGGATCCCTCAAGCGTTCGACACCGTTTGGTTGGAGGGCCTCTTCCTCAAGCTGATCAGGCTAGGCATAAGTAAACCATTGCATGATCTATGACATGATAACAGGTAGAAAGTTCGTCGTGAAAAGTGGCGATGTAACTTCTTTCACCATCTTTGACATCAAAAACGGCCTACAACAGGGAGCGGTTGGTTCGCCGATATTGTTTTCAATATTCACTGCAGATCTTATAGGTTCAATGCCGCACTTAATTGCGTACGCCGACGATTTAGTGGCGTCCAGATCAGGTCCGAAGGTCGAAGTAATAAATATCTTGTTGCAAAGCGACTTCGAACAAATTCAGCGATTTTGCGACGAATGGAAGTTGATTATCAACTTCCTGAAGTGTGAAACTATCCTTTTCAGAACCCCGTTGTACATGGCATCATGGGATACGCGCACAAACTGGCGTAAGTTCGGCATTTTGGACCCACGGGGACGGCGGTTAGATGTGAAAAGTGCAGTCAGATATCTTGGCATTTGGTTGGATCAATATCTGTATTTTGACAAATATATAGATATTGCTCTGACGAAAGCTAAAAAGGCCTTTGCCAACTTGACTCCAGGGTGAAGGTAATCTGCCACATGGCCCTCATTCGGCCAATTATGGCGTACGGTTGTCCATTGTGGTTCAACGTGAGTGCTTCCCAGATGGAAAAGATGAGGTTGTTCGAGAGACAGTGTCTTCGGACATGTCTCCGGTTGTATCGTACACCCGAGTCTGAGTACAAGAAGTACTATCCTAACGAGGTCCTGTACAACGAGGCAAACGTGAGCAGGATAGATAATTTTATTATTAAGCTGATCAGAAGACACATTGCACAAGCTATGACTTCTTCTAACAGTCTGATCTTTGGGGCTTACTACCCCAACGTAATGTATCACGAAAGAGTGCGCCTTACCGGCTTTATTCCTCATGAGGCGTTCCTCTACCTCGACACTATTGGCCTAATACAGAATCCACACGGATGTGCTGTAATCTGGGATGTCGCTCGCAGTCACGAGGATCTCCTCCGGTTCAGTAGAGGGATCTCTGCTCGAGATAGGAGAGAGTCTGCCAAAGAACGGCAATTTTACTGGTGGTTACACCAAAACCAGTCTCTGCCGCCGCTGACTTTTCTAAATGACCCGGTAGCTGACCATGGTGGCCAGCTTACATAGGTTTTAAGGTAGTAAATAAGAAAAAAAAAAAAAAAAGCATATACATAACATATACGCCCTGGTGCACGCGTCCGTACTTTTACGGACATAGTAAAGATAGTCTTAAGTTTTATGTTACTGTAAGTTATTATAAGGTAGGTTAAGTAGTTAAGTTTAGCCAAGTTTTTTATCAGTTTTCTTGGTACATAAAAAATTAATAACAGTTTGTAGTCAAAGACTTAAAAAAAACACATAGACACAAGTCGAAAGGCACATGTATAATGTAGATTAGATTAGCTTAGAGTACCCGCATAGGGTCAGTAGGTTAGTATTAAGAACAATTGTGAATTCTTAAGTTAGTTAAGCTAGTTTTAAGTTATTTTGTCTAGCAAGTAATCAAAAATACATTTCAATAAAAATAAAATTACATTGAAAAAAAAAGGATCCCTCAATGAGGCATCAAGACATTTTATTATTGTAAGTTAGATCTAAGATATTATATTTATTATTCATGCATGTATAAAAAAATCTGAAGAGTAAAGTACTATTTGTTTAAGTGTAAGAGGAATTAGAAAAAACAAACAAATTTTTTTTTAATTGCAAAAGAAATAAGAAATAACGTAAAAAGTGAATACAACCCTCATTGCTTAATTTGCCAGATTCCTATAGTTATCGCAGATGATGTCCAATCCTCTCATCATGACGGATTTGAACTGGACACATTAGTTACATGTATTGTTAGTCGTGTCTTAGAACAACAGGGAAAAAGAATGATCGAAAATATTATAAGTCCCAACGCGAACCACTTTTTTGATGTGGATCAGACAATTCTTCCACAATACCAAACAAATCTGGACGGTCTGAAAAAAATTCCAGACATAGTATGAAGTTTGCGAGATTTTTCAGGAGAAGCTAGCGAGTTCTCCTCCTAGAAAAAGCGTGGAATGGGTCTTGAATATTTATGAGAATTTGAAAAGAACACCAAAGTATTATGGCAAAATTAACGTGATTAAGAATAAAATAACGGTTCAAGCTGATGCGCCTCTAAAAGCTTATATCACCCCCTTAAATTGGGAGATCATTTAGCATTGCTTGACAATGCATTATGCCGATAAAAGAGACATTCCTACACTTGAATACCAAATGGTAACTCTCATGCAAGCAAACCGTAGTATCCAACAGTTTTATCAGGCAGTTAATTCACAACTCACGTCGATAATAAACAAAATATCTTCCATGGAAAATGGCCCAGAGGCAAAGCAACTCTAAACGAAAACATACAGAGACAAGGCTTTAGAGACCTTCATTAGAGGTCTTAAAGGTAACCTTTCCATTCTTCTGTGTATGAGGGAGCCCATAGATCTAACTCAGGCACTTTATCTCTGTCAGAAATACGAAAACCAGCATTTCAGAGCCAATTTTATGCAACGGTGGAAGTTTCCATAGGAATTTCCAAAATCAGAATCTACGTCAACAAAACTCATTATCGCAAAAGAACGTTCAACCGACTTATAATCGAAACCAGAACGCTAACTACCCATCCTATAGGTATTATTCCAACTACCACCATGCAATAATCCCATACCACAACATAATACCAATAGACTTCCAGAAAACCAATTTCAGAACCATACACCAGCCATGCAACTCTGAACAAGAATACTTTGACACCGTCAGAGGAATGAACACCCTCGACCTTAACGATCATTGTTCAGATTAATATCAAACCGGAAATGGGGAATTATGTCATCCTAATGAGCAATCCTTAGACTATTCCGACATTAATTTTTTAGACTAAAAGACATCGTTGCCCTATTTCGAATGCAAAACGGCCAACTGTGAAATTTTTAATTTTTCTTAGATACTGGTTGTGCAGATTGGTTTTAAATATCTGCGGATTGTATTCTGGGGAAGTATTAGGCTGGGAAGTCCATTCCATATTCGTGTCGTGCGGCTAATGAACGAGTCTCTAAATTTAACTCTGGGTCCTAACGCAGGCTTAAGGGTAAACTGATGAGCATTCCTGACGAGGCGGGTATTGCGGGTAAGTTCATTGAGAGGAGGAATGCAGTTGACAAGCTCACTTGAGCATCGTTTGTTAAAATAGCGATAAAATACGGATAGAGACGAGACGGCACGTCGATGTTCGAGCGTGTCAATCCACTGTGCAATATTGTTGTCTCATATAAGTTTTATCGCTCGCCTTTGTATTCTATCTAATAGGTGCAGGGTGGTTTTGGGGGCACCAGACCAGATATGAGCGTTGTGCTCAAGTATGGGGCGTATATACGCCTTATAAATGAAAGCCAAATCAGAAGGGGTGAAGTATTTCTTGCATCGATTGAGGAAACCTAAACATTTCGCAGCATTTTTGGCGACCTCAAATATGTGATCGTTCCAACTAAGTGTGGTGTTGTGTCATCGACACAGGTGCCATTCATGGATAATGGCTGATTAAAAAGCTTTCGCTTGAGTGACAGCAGGCAGCATTGAGTTTTTGAAGCATTGAACTCCACACGGTTGTTCTTTCCCCAATTTATTATGCTGTCAAGATCGGAATTCAATGTGCTTCTCATATGCTGTCGTTCCAATTCTACGGCCGAAGGGCGGGGTCGTGAGTCTTGGAACGAATATGAAAAGCTGAGGGTGCTGTCATCAGCGAAGGAATGGATTGGATTAGAAGGACCAGACAAGAGATCATTTATAAAAATGAGAAAGAGTGTCGGAGACAGAACAGAGCCTTGGGGAACACCAGCATTTATTTGGTGGATATCAGACTTGAACCCATCCAAAACAACTTGAATTGAACGGTTCGAAAGGTAATTTCTAATCCATTAAAGAAGAGATTCATCGACACCATAGGCACGCATTTTCGACAAGAGAGCTTGATGCCAAACTCTGTCAAATTCCTTGGAAATATCAAGCCGAACGATCTTGCTTTCGCATGCATTGTGCAAAGATTGGTTCCACTTTTTGGTGAGATAAGCTATCAGATCACCAGCGGACCTGTTGCTACGGAAACCATACTGCCGGTCATTAAGAAGCTTCCGCGATTCGAGATATTTCATAAGCTGACGATTTATCAGCGTTTCCATTACCTTAGAAAGAATTGACGTAAGTGCTATAGGCCGGTACGAGGTGGGTGACGAAAATTCGCCCTTTTTAGGGACGGGCTGGACAAATGCTGTTTTCCATCTGCTCGGAAAGGAACTAACGAGTAGGATAGATGAAAAAGCTTACGTTGTGGTTTTGCCAGCGCAGAAGAAAACCTTTTCAGAAGAATAGGGGGAATACCATCCGGGCCAGCGGATTTGTGCACGTCGAGATCTTTAAGTACTCTTGCAACTGTACGAGTGCGGAAGTGGATTTGTCCCATGGTCAAATCAACGTACAGGTGGCGACATATTGGAATCTGGTAGTGTTGAGCTAGCTGTAAAATGCGCCGCAAGCAGATTCGCTCTGTCTAAAGAGCTGACAGCTGGGATGTCATTATAAATGAGCGTGGGAATTGAAGACGAGGCGGAATTCCTTACGTTTTTTACAAATGACCAAAAGTTTTTGCTACCCTTGGGACATTGTAGCACTTTTTGCCTCAACTTTTGTTCATACGAGAATTTCACACGTCTTAAAATTGCATTACAGTCTATTCTGGCCCGTTTAAACTTATTCCGGTTTTCCTCAGTAGGGTTTGCTTTGTATATCCGGAAATTCAACTCTCAACCTGATAGCCTCTTTACAGCTCGAGTCGTACCATGCGTTTGCTTTGGGCTTGATACACTTCACTCTATGAGGAAAAAAGGATCTCATGCCCAGCAGAAGAATGCTTGTGATCATATCCGCAGCGGCATCCACGTCACTATCGAGGAATCATAGTGACCAGTTAAAATTATTAGAGAAGTTGTTTGGACCGGCTTTCTCGTTTAGCCATACTGTTCTTTTAGGAATTTCTTCTCTAACTGTTAGTGGCGATAACGAGAAATTAGCTGATACGACACAGTGGTCAGACGAGCCTAGAGGTGACAGAATGTCAATAGAATATTGGTCAGGATGAGAGGTGAGAAACAGGTCCAGGGTGTTGGCGGAATGATCTGCAATGTCAGGTATTCGTGTGGGCTCATTTACTAGCTGGGTTAGATTATTTACCTCAGCAAAGATTTCAACATACCTTCCTTCGAATGTTGTCTGGCCCGAATGACGAAGCCAATTAGAATTGTGTACATTGAAATCGGCCGCAATGGGAATTTCAGTGCGAGGATATAGGGATACAATTCTTGAGATGGAGTCGGATACCGCATCAAATTCGTTAAAAGTTGAATTGCTATCCATGTTTGGACTTCTATAAATAAAGCAGTAGTGGATTAAATGCTTACGGACATCTAGTTTTAACCACAGAAAATGAAATTCCGGATTGAAACAGAGGCCGTATTGAGGTTGAAGTTGGTAAGCTACACCACTACGCACGTAGGGGGTGACCCCGCAGTGTAAAAAGAAAAGCGGCACCAATCTATATCCAGGCAGGTTTAAATCCGATAAATCGGTATTGTGTTTCACTCAGCTCCAAGACAGCAGGTTTTTAGGTGGACATACACAGCAAAGAGATTCCCTCTAAGCCCACACACATTGCTCACGTAAACCCTAAAAGTTCCCATAGATTACCAAACGGAGATATTAGAAAAAACCAACTCCGACTGCGAGTGGTAAAGCAGAGATGAGAAGTGTAATTTTCAGATTAGCTTCCCAACAACATTCGATGTAGGTGTTATGCCCGTACATCGATTGGAGTTGGTCCACCAACAAATTACACCTCTAAAATCCGCTACGTCAGATGCTACGCACTCTCAGTCATGCCTCAACCCGCCTGATAGGATCAAACGAGAGTTGCGACCGAGAATTCGCTGGTAACGTAAAGGTCAGTCATCATACATTCGTCAATTTGTTTGGCTTAAAAAAAGTTAATACAAAATTTACGTTACCCACCCTTTCAACATTTCACGGCATATTAGGAAAGAATAGTTTAAAGGAGCTATCAGCAGTTATTCACCCAAAGGATGGTTCAATGAAAATACTTGGTAAATTGCGAATTAAAATAAGGCAGCAAAAATCGGAAGCTATTAACCCAATCATAGTAAAAACCGAATACTTCACTCATCAATAGAATATCTTATTGGATAATGCAATTATTAAATAACCGAACCTATTTTCCCAACCCTAGGAGAAACTTACGTATACCACGAGGGTTTGACCCGAAATCAGAACTTTTACAAATGACCCAGTTGACACCCGTCTTTATCCATTCCCAATGTCCCTGAAGGCAGAAGTCGAAAAACAGGTAAATAAAACTTCCCGAGGATGGACTCCATACAACTCCACAGTCTGGATTGCCCCAAAGAAACCGGACTCCACCATAGGCTATAGGAAGTTAAATTTGATAACCATACCCGATCGATACCCCATCCCCGACATATCAGACGTTATAGCCCAGTTGGGGAAAAATTGATTTTTTAACTCGAAGAGTATGACCAATTGGCTTACAAACCGGGAAGAACTAATACAGTGGCCGATGCTCTATCCAGAACGCCAAACGTATCTGACGTCAGTGCCTTAACCACGACAGAGCAGAGTGACGAAAGTTCGTCGCATAACCTTATACATAGTATCGATGTACCAAACGAAGTACGAAGTACAAGACCCAAATCTTTCTACAGATAGGCGAAACCCCTAACCAAACTTTCCGTATAGTATTCCCTTCATACCATACACACGTGATTACTGAGCCGGCGTACAACCAAGATAATCTAAAATCTATTCTAAAGAAAATCCTGAACCCTGCAGTAGTAAACTGCATCCAGACAGAAGAACCTGTTATGGGCATGATACAAACTATATACCCCCTTTACTTTAACTTTTACAGCATTAGATTTACTCAGCGTCAAGTACACGATGTTAAGAGATTATAGATGAAGATAAGAGATTATAGATTCAAACCCACAAGCGATCTCACCGAAACGCGCGAAATAATAAAACTATACAATAAACTTACTATAACAATAAACTTTATTGCACGACTGCACTTTATCAACTGACAAATTTAATCATGCAATGCTTTAATGGAACCTATCATTTGCGATAGAGCAACGGCCAGATTGAAGTATGTGGGGCTGGAGCGACAGACTGCAACATGGGGATGTCATTTCCGACATTCTTCTTCTTGAACCAGATGGTGATTATGGCGGCTATTGAGAAGATGACCAGGAGTGAAGATGAAGGTTTCTGGTTCCGAGTGTTGATAGTTCTGCTTCTGTTCTGAAGTCAAATTCCTTTAATTTCTGCAGGCTTAGTACGTCGGTTGTTGAAGCTGCATGTACGTCATTGCTTGGTGGTGGTGGAATATGGACTTCATCCCAAAACGTATTGTACATTAATAAATAATATGAAATCCGGCTCAGAAATGCTCCTAATTTTGCTTACATCATTTAGTGGACAATGTGTGGCTTTTTTCCTCATGAGATTTCCCAGGCATTCGGATGCAGTTACTTCCTCTTCGTATTGTTGTTGGGGGCAGTAGTATGTACCTGCTACTTTGGGGCAAAGGGCGCTGTGCTGTTGTATATACTTAGTGTTATATATCATATAAGGTTTAGTAACTACAAGCTTGGTTTCGTTAACTGGTAGTGGGATAATATGATGCATTTGATATTTTGTTGGTGTTAGGTATGGTATTTGTATATTAAATATTAAATTCGTGCCATTATAATAGGTTTGTAATCTTAGGAATTTGTAGATTTGTTCGGTGGAAATTGTTTTAATATTTTGTTCGTCTAGTTTCTTTTGAATTAATTTCAATTCATCTGGGTTTAGTATGAATTTTTGTATATATTCTTGTCTTTTGTATATATTTTTTGGTATGATATTCATTTAACGTAGGATTACCGCTTCAGCGAGGTCGGTAAGGTGGTTAGTTAGTAGGTCAATATTGTAGTTAATTTGATCTTCCTCACGTCGTACTGCCTTGGCTGCCAGATCGAAGTATTTATCAATAGTTTCTTGTTCTTGTGTTTCTTGTTCTGATTTGATGATTTTAATATTTTCGTTAATATTTTGGGCGTCTTGGACGTCCAAGTTTCCAGTTATAATTTTAATATCAGATCCCAGTCCGTTAAGCCTTCTTTGTTCCGGACGGTGGGATATAATGTTAATAATTTAGTTTCTAACTCCTTGAGTTTCAAGGAGGTAACGTTAGTAGCGGTGTTTATTCTGGTTCTCTTTTTTAAAAGGTTCAATGATCTGACCATGCCTTGTATACTCGGTATGAATTCTTCGAGGTTAACAACGTGGATGATGTTCTGGAAGTTCGAGATAGTTCTTGCAGGTCCTAGTTGGAGTGTTAATATGCTCGTGTTTTTAGGTATGTTGTAGATTTCGATTAGTTGAGAGGATTGGAAACTCGAAAGGGATAAAGGTTAGAAGGATGCTGAAAGCAGTATTCTATTATTTACAAAATAAAACAGATTAGCCTCCGTTATCATATGCCCTGATAACACTATCATGTTTACGCACATATTCGGTGAACGTATTAAGAATCTGTATTTTATATATAGTTAAACACAAATATTAATACTCATGTGCCGTGAACGATACATAGTTTTTGAAATAATATATATATATATATACATATGTTTTTATTACATTTTTTTTTCTTTATTTATTTTTATACATATATATATATATATTTTTTTTTTGCTAGCCTCTGTAATCATATGCCTTGATAACGCTATCATGTTTACGTTCATATGCCGTGAACGTATTAACTTAAAATTTTATATTTGCATGTTTGGTTTGTATTATATTTGTTATGTTAATTTGTTTCTTCTCCTTAATTTACATTCATGAAGTTTTTTGATGGCTTTTGTTATTATAACGAGTTTACCGTCCCTTTTGGTTACGTGCTTCGAGAACCGAGGCGTAAGTTTATTTCGCCTGGCTTCCTTCCTGAAAACGACCTCATTTTCCGCACCTTCTCTGATTCTTCCCTAGATATATTTAGTTTTTCGATCCTATCCGCTGTTAGTTTGTATACTCTTTCATGAATCTCGGGGTATATTTCATCAAGAAATTCGTTAAGCTTGGTGAGATAGTCTTGCTCATTTGCAAAGTCCAAATTTTTATAAAATTTGTAAGGTCTGCCGAAAAATAATTCATTAGGGGTATGTTTTGTACTTGAGTGAATGGCGTTGTTATACGTGATGAAGGTTTCTGATAGTATTTCCTCGTGTTCTGTTGTAAGTCTTTGTTCTTTTCTCTTTGACAAGATGAGTCTGTAGATTAAGTAGAATGTAGCTTTCCACAGGGGCATTACTACTTGACTGCTGGAACGATGTGAAATGCAGTTCTATGTTGAATTGATGCGCAAGCGAAACGAGAGAATTTATCTAATATACTCCGAATTTGGCTATTGTTTATCGTATAGATATCTATGTGAATAATTTCCAAAGGCTTTAAGAGAATTTCGGGTTTTCTGAATTTCGTTCTCGATCATATTTGAGAAGTTTACACTTCTCATGTGGTTGATAATTTTCGTGACTATATTTTTCATGTTAGGGAAGAAATATTCACGCTTCAAATGAAGATATGTTTCGCTTATGCCGCGGTGATTCGATTGCTCGTGGTAATCACGGATGATTTTTTCCTGTTCATCGTCAGTTCTTACATCTGTCAAGATTTCAGTGCATCGTATGAGGCGAAAAGTTTTTGCTATGAGAGAAGTATTTCGAAAATGTTAATTGAACAACTGAGAAAATTTGGTCATTTGTATATATAGCCGTTAATTTTCTACATCGGAAGAATTTCTTGAAAATGTCTATCATTTCATTTTGATCGAAGATTGGTCTACGTATAAGAGTGTCATCGGGCAAACTCGGTCATTGGATTCTAGGATCATCTGAATCTCACAATCTGAATCGATACTTATGCCATCATTCAGATTTTCTTAGGCACTATGGATTGTGTCAATGTCTTCGTCGTTGTTATAGAATCCTTGTTCTTCGGTCGGGTCGGAAATTTTTACTCTACTTAGGACAACTGCGTTTGTGTTCCTTTTGCGCTTTTTGTACACGACCTCATAATCGAAATCTTCAAGCTTAAGGCGTGCGTTTTTCAGGCCGAAAGGCATTTTTAAGTATTCATAATGTCCGCCTTCGACGGTAAAGCCGTGTTTTGAATATGCCTGTCGTCCATCTCACTCTGATGGAACCCACTCGCCAGGTCCAATGTGGAAATTCAAACAGTTGCCTAGTTTGTCCAGAATTTCTGTAATGTTGGTTAGTGGGTAACGGTCAGATATAGTTTTCTCGTTGACCTTTCTATAGTCAATAACTAGTCTCCATTTCTGTTTCCCACTGGCATCCAGTTCTTTTTGGGACGATCCATACGGGTGAACTCGATGGAGAATAGCTATGTGTTATGATTCCTTGTTCCCACATTTTAGGAATCTGAATGAATTCTTCACGATTGAAAGATTCCACATTGAGTGCAGATTCTACTATGAATGTTTGATCGTCTTCTGATTAATCTACTACTTCTACGGTGCTATAACCTCTTTCTGCTTCGTATAGACCTTACAGAAAGTAATGGTTTTATTTCTATGGTGTTGAGATAGACAGGTCCATTGTTTATGTTTACAGGCAGTTTGGTTAAAAGTTTTGATTTTCGGAGAATAGTTACTATGTTGGATAAATGGCTGGATTCAATGACTAATGGATGTAAGTCGAGCTTAGGGTCTAATTGAAGAAGGTACCTATGAGACCGTCAAATAATTTATGGAACTTGAATAACAGAGAATTAAGGAATCCATCTTGATTGAATTCGGGAAAGATAGGTGGGACTACTTGTTTATCGAGTTTGTAGCTCTTGAACACGGTAGTTATGGTGGTTTCTTTGCAGGTTATTTGTTTGCTTTTTTGTATGAGGTCTGGGTTTATAAATGAAACTGATGCGCCTGTATCTAGAAAGAAGAGAATGTGTTTACCTGAAGGTGAGGAGATGTTAATATAAGGTAAATTTGTCAGATCCCGAACTGGTACAGTTTGTTCGTTAGCTGCTCGAGGCTGGCATTGAAAAATTTGGGGAATCTTGGATGTTGGTTGCATCGTTATTGAAGTATTGGTCCAGCTGTTGGAAGTTATTTGGTTTGGTTCTTGTGTATTGTATAGGTTAAAGTTGGTGTTCCGAGTTTGCTGACTTGTTTTGAATTTGGGTTGTGAGTAATTGTTAGGGTACTGTTTAGTTTGCTGCGTGGACTCTCAGTCTCGCTGTTTGGTATGTTATCTATTATTATTAAAGATTGGCTGTCTCTGGAAGGGGTTATTGGTTGATTGTTTTTGAAATCCCGTCCTACGCCTTGGATTGAAAAGCGAGAATATCTGTTGTTTTGTTCCCAATGGTTGGGATAATGGTTCGTTGTTTTATACTAGTTTTGTTGATAGTCATAGTTATATGGTCTGTATCCGGGAAATTGTGACAGCTTTTGATAATAAATATTCTGCTCCTTAATACAGCATGTAAGGGCAGCGGCCAACGAGTCAGGTCTCATTGTTCTTATTCGGGACACTAGAGGTTGATTTAAACCGCACAAAAATGAATTTAGACACATTTTGGCGTACAATTCATTCTTAGCAGTGATGACATTCTGGTCATTCTCATGTATAAGAAAAGTGTTGCAAAGGGCTGATTGTAGCTCAGTCTTATAGTTTTGTTTCGGATCGCCCTCAAGAGGATTTGCCCATAAAGTGTGTGGTCAGTTCCCCTTAAATAAAGCAAAATTTCCTCTACGTTATTGAGGAATTCGTAGAGGTTGATTTAAACCGCACAAAAATGAATTTAGACACATTTTGGCGTACAATTCATTCTTAGCAGTGATGACATTCTGGTCATTCTCATGTATAAGAAAAGTGTTGCAAAGGGCTGATTGTAGCTCAGTCTTATAGTTTTGTTTCGGATCGCCCTCAAGAGGATTTGCCCATAAAGTGTGTGGTCAGTTCCCCTTAAATAAAGCAAAATTTCCTCTACGTTATTGAGGAATTCGTAGAGTAGGCGCAGGTTACTTGATGGCATCAGGAATCCTCAAGGAGTTAAAAACGTCGTTATGATTGATCGTTTGACTTGGTGAGGTAAGAATTGGGTTGGAGTTATTGTTTTTTTGGTCATGTCTGTTGAACTTGACGGAGTAGAGTCAAAAGTAAGAAGGTCCTTAATGGCATCAGGAATCCTCAAGGAGTTAAAAACGTCATTATGATTGATTTGACTTGGTGAGATAAGAATTGGGTTGGAGTTATTGTTTTCTTTGGTCATGTCTGTTGAACTTGACGGAGTAGAAGAAAGAGATATGTTGGGAGTTACGAGCTCAGTGTCTTCTGGAATTAAGATTAAACTTTTAGATAGTCGCCTTAGATTGTATGGAAGGTATCTTATCTTTATTTTGGATTTATCTGACATTAGAAAGGTAAAAGGTGTTTCACAAAGGTTATTCCCTCTTTTTTTTGTATTATTATTTTATTTGTAAGTAACAGCGAGAATACAGTAATACTGTATAGATTTATAATAGAATAAATATTGACAACAACACAGCGACACTTACTACAAGCAGCAGATCAGCAACAGCATGCCCATCATCTGAAGGTCCATTCTTTGATGAGTTTCGTTGACGTGGTAAAGGGTTAAGACCCACCGGTCGAGTTTCACACTTTCACAGTTCACAATTTCAAAATTTATACGATTTTTTTTTGTCACTTGTGCTTAATATTAACTCTTATATGTTAACACTGTTTCAATGTTTTATTTAATACACTATTGTCTTATTGAGCGGCGGATTGATTGATGATGATTTTTAAGTGACTGTGAAATAAATTTAATGACCGTCCACGTATCCTACCGACTGTGTGTTCTTAATAAGTTCTAGATAACTCTAGTGTTTAGACAAAATACAACTTTATTGTGTGACTGCACTTTATCAACTGACAAATTTAATCATACAATGCTTCAATGGAACCTCTCATTTGCAGAGGTGATTGCATGAACTTTCTTTAGAGCGGAAGGCTCCCAGACGCCGAGTTGACAAGTCTGCAGTTCATACGATCACCTGTGCAATCACATCGATTTTGGTAAAATACAATAAGTGTGATTCCGCTGACACTGCATCCGGTAGGTAGCGACGAAGTAGCGACACGTGTAACGTATGATGGCTCAAGGGGCGAGGTGGAGACAGGTAGCAGACGTAACTCGCGCAAGAATAAAACACACATTTTGAAGGAATTTAAAAAAGAAAAAATTAAAAAAAGTGTAAAGAAAGTTAATCAAATGTCAAGAAAATAAATACAATAGGCATCCTAGTAAACCCAAACTGCAAGCAACACCAATCCCGCAATACCCTGGACAGATTGTCCATATCGATCTTGTTCTACTGAGATTAATCTTATCCTAACGGCCATAGACAAGTTATCGAAATACGCGCAAGCGATTGCTCAAGACAAAAGCTGTAGAGCATGTGCGGCAAGCCCTAAGAGACATACTTTTCTTTTTCGGTATACCGGAAACAGTCGTTATGGACAACGAAAAATTTTTCAATTCAGCAGCTATTGGATATATTCTAAGAGACGAACTTAAAAGAAAAATGTTTCTACACCCCCCCCCCCGGATTAATTTTTAATAAACTAATCATTTCTAAGGAGTATCGTACTTCGAGGTTTTCTTCAGTTCTGACAGGGCTTAGCGAAGAAATGAGATGGTGAGGAATACGGACTTTTTCTGACAATTTTCTGATTGGTAACGACTGCAACTCTTTATTTTTCGGTATGCCTTTTTTTTCCAATAAATTTGTATAAGCTCCAAAAATGGCACTGTCAACATCATTTCTCAAATTCACAGCCTTATTATCTGACTATACGCCAAAAAAGTTCAGCAAGAAACAAATCAGTTTCATGTATGCATATAGACTAATGGTCAAAGATAACAGTTTCAATACTTTGCATCATTACCGTGATCTGTTCAGACAATACTGCGTCGATATGACGGCTAAAATGATATCTACAGGATTAAATTATATATTCAGGAATCAACAAAAATTGAGAGCTGACGATTATATGCATTTAAGAGAATCTTTAAATCGGGATACTAATGTAAATGCTGCAAATATTGGTCAACACGTTATCTGGCCCTCATCTTCGACGGCCTCGCCGCGATACATGAATGAAAAAACACAAGACGCAATGACATACGTGAGAAATTTTGGAAGACCTGACTTATTGGTAAGCTTCACATGCAACCCTGGGTGGGAATATATTAAGCATGAACTCTTCTCTGGCCAGCAATCCTTCGACCGACATGACATTATAGCAAGAGAGTGAAAGTAGTGATCAGCTAACTCAGAGAGGTAAATTGGAGCACAGTAATTACAATGTTATTAGAAGAGACCGGCCCAATTCCAGCGGTGGACGCAATCGATCTTCATTACAAATAAAATCAAACACAAAGTAGTGTACGCAGGTTTCAGGAATTGGAGGCCTGCATCGTCTGCATTTCGTTCCGCAGTGGAAGGAGGTTGTATGCGGTGTCGGTCTACTCCTTCGTCAACCCTAGTTCCAGAACAACTATATCCGAGCTCGATTAACTCTTACGATGTGCAAGGCTGGACTCGGAATAGAACTATTTTATTTTGCCCGGGGACTTAAATCCCCGACATGGATATTGGGGAAACATAGTTTCCAATTACAGAGTGGACCAGCTTTATAACTGGTTTTGCTTGCACAGTGTCGAGTATAGACTCGATTTGAAAGCAACAGAGATCTCCTCGTTCCCTAGAAGCGGCTCTTATCTGGATCTACTCCTGTTTGACGAAAGACTGCAGCTGACACAAGCTCACAAACGGTAAACAGCTTGAACACATTCGTGTATCTCAGTGACCATTGCGGACTCAGTGCCGAAAACAAGATTTCTAATGATTTTGCGGAGTTAGGAAAGTTTGTTCAAACGTATCCCTACAATTACCGTAGGGCACGATGGACACTCTTCACCAGGCAAATGACGAGAGCACTCTCTTCGAATAAGCTCCTCATACCGTCCAATAGAAACTTGTCAAACGCAGAGATTGACATGGATCTAATACAATTGGACGAGAAAACTAAACGAACGATGGACAGTACGATACCACGGTATAAACGTACAAACAACCATAACATGTATCGCAATCCGACAATCGACGCACTTTACCAACAGAAAAGTAGACTCCCGTCAGGATTAAAAACCTTAAACAGGCGGTTTACCGACAGACGAGATCAGGAAATCAGGACACAGAAATCGCTCATTAAGAATATACATACATACTTGTCCAGAATTACAGATCCAACGTAAGATCCAACAACAGGAGCATGTTCCCACAGATAAACAAACTCTTTCGAAGTAACAAGCAAAGCGATCTTCCGTGTCTTAAGCTCCCTAGATCGACGGACAACGAACAAATACTGACTACAGCAGGTATGGATCCAGATAACGCTGTACTCGACGATAACTTCTGTGTGGTCTGTGTGGAGATACTTGTCGTGGTCTTTCAGGAAGTGTACAAGGTGAACGAGAGTGTTCGCCCGAACCACGACCTGGAGAACCACGTACTGGTTAACAAGACGCCACTTCGTGAAGATCTGCAACAATGGTGATCTGAGATCACTGGCTTTGTCGTTAATTTTGAAGACAGATCTAAAAGCGGTCTTCGAATCAATACAGAAGAAGAAGTCAGTGGAGTCGACGGGATCTCGAACATTGTGTTAAGACATCTCCCACTGGAAGTGGTTAATATGTATACGATCCCCTTTAATACTGCTCTGCATAATGCACATTATCCGGAGCATTGGAAACTGCGATTGTACACACCATATCCAAGAAAGGAAAAGATTCTTCGAATCCTTGCAACCTCCGGTCAATTTGTCTTCTTCCGAACATCAGCAAGGGATTCGGGAAGGTGATAAATAGAGCTCTGATTAACTGGACTGAGGACAAGAAGTCAAGAATGGCAACGTGACCTCCACAGGTATTTTTGATATAAAAAATGGTCTCCAACAGGGTGCCGTTAGTTCGCCGATCCTGTTCAACATTTACTTGAGCGATCTGATAAGTTCTCTTCCTCACGTAATTGCGAACGCCGACGACTTGATAGTGTCAGATCAGTACATCGTTGCACTGACTGGAAGTTGAAAATCAACTGGAGCAACCACTGGACCAAAAGCCTGTAGTCAGATACCTGGGGATCTGGCTAGACCAGTATCTATATTTAAACTAAAATGTAGATGCTTCTCTGGCCAGGGCGAAGAACTCGGTAATAACCTGATCCCCAGAAGCATTCCTCCATTTGGATAAACACGGTCTAATACAAAACGAAGATGCGGTACTGCTCCTCTTCCACATCGCCCGTTCAGCTGTAGATGAGCGAATCAACCATTACCGTTCCGTTGCACAACGAGTTAAGGAGGGTCTCCTCCGGTTCAGTACGGAGGTATCAAGGAGAGATGATTTTTTTTTTTTTTTGTGTAATTTTGTTTTTATTGTATTAAATGTAACTTACATGCTAGACAAAAGAACTTAAAACTAGCTTAACTAACTTAACAATTCATGAATTGTTCTTAATACTAACCTACTGACCCTATGCTATCTAATCTAAAATCATAAATGTGCCTTTCGGCTTAATCTACTTGTTTTTTTTTTAGTCTTTCCTGACAAACTTGATTCACTTATTATGTGCCAAGAAAACTTTTAAAAAAACTTGGCTAAACTTAACTTAACTACTTAACCTACCCTATACTAACTTACCCTAACATAAAACTTAGGACTATCTTAATTATGTCCGTAACAGTACGGACACGTGCACCAGGGCACGTATATGCTTAACATATATAATTTATACGCCGTGGTGCACCTTTTTTTTGGTTTTCGTTTTATATATTTTTTTTTTTTTTTTTTTTCTTATTAACTACCTTAAAACCTATGTAAGCTGGCCACCATGGTCAACTCCCGGGTCGTTTAAAAAGGCCAGCGGTGGCGGAGACTGGTTTTGGTGTAACCACCAGTAAAATTGCCGATCTTTGGCAGACTGCTTTCTATCTCGAGCGGGGATCGCTCGACTGAACCGAAGAAGATCCTCGTGGGTGCTAGCGACATCTGGTTCGTATTGGAGTCGCATGTCCACTGTTCGGCGTACGACATGGAAGATTACAGGGCATCCGTCTGTATCCTGTATTAGGCCAATCATGTCTAAATAGAGGAATGCTTCGGGAGGAATAAAGCCGTTAAGGCGCACCCTTTCATGGTACATAATATTGGGGTAGTAAGCCCCGAAGATCAGACTGTTGGAAGAAGTCATAGCTCGTGCAATGTGCCTTCTGATCAGCTTAATAATAAAATTATCTATCCTGTTCACGTTTGCCTCATTGTACAGGACTTCGTTAGGGTAGTACTTCTTGTACTCAGACTCGGGTGTACGATACAACCGGAGACAGGTCCGAAGACACTGTCTCTCGAACAGCCTCATCTTTTCCATCTGAGAAGGACTCACGTTGAACCGCAATGGACAACCGTACGCCATGATTGGACTGATAAGAGCCATGTAGCAGATTACCTTCACCCTGGTATCAAGTTGGCTACTGAAAAATAACCTCCTTGCCGCAGCAAAGGCCTTTCTGGCTTTCGTCAGAGCAATATCTATATGTTTGTCAAAATACAGATATTGATCCAGCCAAATGCCAAAATATCTAACTACACTTTTCACAGCTAACGCTGTCCTTGCGGGTCAACTATGACGAACTTGCGCCAGTTTAGGCGAATATCCCGCGAAGCCGTGTACAGCGGGGTCCTGAAAAGGATAGTTTCACACTTCAAGAAGTTGATAACCAACTTCCAGTCGTCACAAAATCGCTGAATTTTTTCGAAGTCACGCTGCAACAGGCTGTTTATTACCTCGACCTTCGGACCTGATCTGTACACGGAATGGAAGTGCGGTATGGAACCTATAAGTTCTGCAGTGAATATTGAGAACAAGATCGGCGAACCAATAGCCCCCTGTTGCAGACCATTTTTAATGTCAAAGACCGTGGTAGAACTTACGTCGCCACTTTTCACGACGAACTTTCTACCTATTATCATGTCATAGATTATGTATAGCAATGGTTTACTTATACCAAGCCTGACCAGCTTGAGGAAGAGGCCCTCCAACCAAACGGTGTCGAACGCCTTTTTTGCCTTTATTCCATTGAATGTCGGACACCAGTTTGGACGCGGCATGTGTGGTTTCATGTCCCGCCCTGAATCCGAATTGGTTGTCCGGTATGATTTTATTTTCCTCTACCCATTGTTTCAGAATTCGAACGACTATCTTTTCGAAAACCTTGCGTATGCACGGAAGAAGACTGATCGAACGGAGATTTGTTGGAATAAATTTGTCTTTGTCCCGTTTAGGGATCGGTTGCACAACAGCTGTATTCCAGTGCTTTGGGTAATATGCATTACTTAGCATATTGTTAAACAGTGTTGTGTAAATCTGTACTATATCGGGGGGAAAGTTGACGAAGCACAATATTCGGTATTCCATCGATTCCCATTGACTTTTTTTTCTTCAGTGAGTTAAAAATGCCCTGGAGATCTTCTTGAGAAATCAAGATGTGATTTCCATCATTGACGACGGCACTATGTGCCAAATTATCGTCACTGAACCAGGTGAAACCTGGATTCTCGGATCGCCATTGAATTATTTCACTACGAAGATTAGTGTGGTTCAGCAAGGCTTCGTTCTCCAGGTCGTGGTTCGGCCTACTTACTTCGTTGACCGTGTACACTTGCTGGAAAACAGCACCAATAGCTGCCACCTTCTCCTGGGGATCTTCAACCACGAAGAAGTCATTGTCTAGCACTGGCCCATCTGGATCGATGCTAATTGCTGCCAGTAAATGTTCGTTGTTTGTCGTCCTGTGAAGTCTAACAGCCTGGATGTCGTTTTGATCTTTCCTTCTAAAAATTTTATTTACTTGCGGGAACATTCCCGGGTTGTTAGATCGTACAGCCCGGATTTTATTGCCCCAGTGCAAGCTTATAACTAAGCTGTAGTTTATTCGTATTAATTCTTGGAGGTTCTTGATCTCCGACTTCAGTGCCCTTACTTCCGAGTTTTGTGGATCTGTAAACCGCCTGTACAAGAGCTTAAGTCTTGATAGCAGTCTACTTTTGTGCACGTGAAGTGCATCGAAGGTAGCATTTCGATAAACATCGCTGTCATCGATTTGTACTACCTTCGGAATAGTTTTCTCCATCGTTCGTTTAATTACGTCGTCCATTTGAATGAGGTACCTGTCAACCTCTTCGTTCGTCAGGTTTCTGTTTGTCGGAGGATTGATCCCACTCGAACGTAGTTCTGTGGATAAAGTCCTGGCGAAGAGTGACCAGCGGGCCTTATTATAATTATAAGGGTGCCTCTGGACATACTCCTCCAGTTCTTCCACTTCGTTCGGGAGCTGAATAGCCGCCAAGAGCCCGCAGTGATCACTCTCGTACTCAACCGCAGTTAAACAGTTCCGCGTGCGTCTTTCCACGTCTAGTACAGTCAGTCGTCTGTCTATCAGCCACAAATCCAGATAGGACCCGCTCCTGGGATACGATGGTCTCTCGGTTGCAAGCAAATCTAGCTTGAACTCAATATTGTGCTCTGCCAACCAGTTATACAGTGGGGTTCCCCTGTCATTATGCACTCTATTGCCCCATTCTCTATGTTTGGCGTTCAAATCCCCGGCAATGATGTAATAGTTTTCCTCCGAGCTTAGTCGAAGGCTACTGAAAAGAGTGTCGAGTTCTGAAATAAAGTTTCGATTGAGGGCACTATTGTCAGCTGCATAGATCGCGATCACATATAACCGCTTTCCACCCTGGAGCGGAATGCGTGCAATACACGTTTCTAGCACTTGAAATCTTCGCACTTCACTGCTATACAAGACCTTATGACACAGGCCTTTTTTTATTAGGAGAGCAACCCCGCCCCCTTGCAAGGATTGGGGCCGGTCTCTTCGAATTATGTGGTAATTCTTGTACCAGAGTTTGCGCGTTTGGTTCAGCTTAGTTTCGCTGACCATCAACACGTCTGGATTGTGGATTGGCAGAAGGTTACCGAAGTTCATTTTACGTTCGGTTTTGATCAGTGAATTCACATTCACTGCTAGAATTTCAAGGTTACGAGCTGCCTGCGCAGCCATCATACCGATGTGGCGTTTGGCTTGGCGAACAGCGTAGAGTAGATGAGGTCTACTCGCGCTGCTTGCTCTAGGAACTGTGTTTGTAGCTGAGCGATCTGCCCCTGGATGGAAAGCGGGACCGTCTTCAGATCCAAGTCGGCTTCAGGTTGCCTGGCCACTGGGACCGCAGCCTGCCCATACCTTTGACAACGAGCACATTGGAGTGTGTGTCTTGTCCTTTTTAGTGTCTCCCATTTGACATAAATGGAGCCTAAACGATTGATACGTTTTAGGCTGTCTGTTTTCGTGTCTGGGGTGACCTGGATTAGGAAGGACGGAAGTTTCCTGTTCTCCCTTTTCGATACCGCATTGTAGAAGGGCTTAACCCCGACAAACTGGATATCGTCTCTCTGCGCTTGGCGCAGTTTAGCGAGGATCTCCTTGGGACCAGTGTCAGGATCCACGCCCTTAAGGAGCATGGTCTGCACCTTTTCCCCTTTTGGAGTATACGAGAAAAACTCGGCCTCCGCCACCGCTAGCCTTTCTTTAATGACATGGTAGTCTGCCACTGATGAGCAGTGGACAGACAATCTTAAGGGCCCTTTATATTTTATATAATATGCATTTTTAGTGACCAACTTACGTAGTTTATCAACGTCGTTCGTATCCAGTCCGAACACGTTAATCGGCGGGCATTTCTCATTCTGGGCTGGTTACTGATGCTGTTGTTGCTGCTGCGTCTGCTTCTGCTGCGGCTGCTTCTGTTGCTGTTGTTTTTGTTGCTGTAGCTGATGCTGCTGTGGCTGCTGTTGTTTCTTGACAGCTGTCGAACGTTGTCCCTTTGGCAACTGTGGGGACTGCACTTGTTGCTGCTGTTTAGTCTGCTGTTGTTGTTGCTCTTGCTGTTGTTGCTGTTTTTTGTTGTTGCTGTTGTTGCTGCTGCTGTTGTTGTGCAGCCTCTTTGGCCGCTTTCCTGGCCCTTAATTTGATTTGGAGGGCTTGGATGTGGGCGTCCAGCTCCTCCCTCTCTCTCTGGCTCTTCACCAGCTGCTCCCGGTCTTGTTCTTCTTCGTCATCCGATTCGGATGACGTCAGAGCATAGAAGGGGTTCTCTCTTCCGCTGTAGGAGAATCTCCCCTCGCCTTCTGTGGACTCGTATTGTGCGTCGTCGTACAATACAGCTGATGTGGCTGCTGCAGTTGTTATTGTTGCTGCTGTTTTTTTTTTTTTGTGGCTTTTGCGGCCGTTTTGGAGTCGCCTGATCCGACACTGGAGTGGCGCTTCGACACGCTCGGTTGTGGCTGGAGCTTCTTCCTCCTTTTCAAGGAGAGATGTTCGGGATGTTGCAATGCAACACCGAAAATGTTGGTGGCTGGGCAGAGAGGGAACTCTCTCGTCGAACCATTTAGACCCGTCATAGAATGCGCAGTACGTATCCCCGAATGGGGGAGCATTCGGTCACTGTCTTGCAAAAAATCAGATGGAAATCTATTAGATGCAACCTATGGACGACTTACATAGACTAGTGTAGTTTTTACGGTAGATTGTAAGCTGTAAATAGAAAAAAAAATAGTATAAACATGCGTACACCTGTGTGCACCTTTGTGTATACATTTTATATATATTAAGGACATATATGTAAACATGTATATATCATCATATATATATGTGCATATGTTGTAGATTAGGTTAAGTTATTTTTAAGGTAGTGTGTAAGTTAGTACATAGGTTTTACATAAAAAACAATTTTTGTTAATACTTAAATGTACAGTGATGATAATTAGTCTTAAATCATATGAATTTTTGGTTTAATTCGAAAGGCATAGGATAAGATTAAGTTTAGCTTATAGTGCCCGCTGAGGGCCAGTTAGAAACAATGTTCGTCCAACTAGTTTTAAGCATTTTTTTCTAGTATGTACGTTTATTATGAATTCTGAAATAAAAATGAATTGAAAAAAAAAACAAAAAAATTTATTTCTTCTTTTCAAGAAACTGATAAAACTATTTACAAAGGAAGAGATCTTCGGAAAGGTAAAATACCATATGGCCAGTGTCGAGTGCAAAAACCGGGGCTACCACTCTGTCACACGCTGATTTGCTTCGAACAACCAGACGAAATTGACAAGATTATAGTTGCTGAACTATAAAGAAAATTATCCGGCATTGTTTGAAATTGTGACCAAAAATATGGTATACGGGCCATGTAGAGAACAAAATCCAACATCACCGTGTATGAAAAATGGCATATGCTCCATAAAATACCCACGCCGTTTCGCCATTGAGACCCAAACCGGGGAGGATGGATATCCTGTTTATCGACGCCGAAACGTTGGCAATGGTGGTCGAATAGCTAGCTTGAATATTCGTTGAAGGACAATTACTATAGATAACACATGGATCGTCCCGTACTCTCCAATTCTGCGTAGATCTTTTAATGATCACATTAATGTGGAATGCTGTCATTCTGTTCGAGCTATGATCAACCTTTGGTGTCAGAAATACTCATGATGAGATCGGTGGTTGGGTGTTGTGGGAACCGGGTAGGCACTGACTGGCGTCAACCTGGCGATGCCCAGTGTTGTAACTTTTTCTACACACCAATTGTGCTTATTTTACCTCCAAGTGGTAGCCATCGGGTACTGGTTGTAGTTCACCCGAGCTCAACTTGTCAAACTTATAAGTGCGACCTCTTGTCCTAGGGGTGACAAAAAAGGAACTGGCCCTCCAGGTTGGGTGTGCCGTCGGGGTAAATGCCCGGCCACATAAAAAAATATGTGGTTACGAAGCAACAACAAGCCTCGGAAACGGAGGATTTAACTGATGACAAACCCTGCAAACGATATACGGACAACGATCTTCGGATCTGTACGTGGAATGTAAGGTCCCTTTATAGGCCACGTGCAGCCGAACAATTAGCGGAAGCCCTAGACTGCTGCAAAGCAGATATAACCGCCATCCAAGAAGTGCGATGGGATGGACCGTTCAAAAGAAGGTTGAAAAACTGTGATATATATTACGGTGACTGCTACAAACAGCAAAAACAGCGCCTATTTGGATGTGGATTTGTCGTTAGAGGCAGACTTAGACAAGAAGTCTTATCGTTCAGATCCGTGAACGAGCGCCTCACGACAATTCGCATCCAGGCTAAATTTGCCAACATAAGCCTCATATGCGCACATGCCCCCACAGAGGAGAAAGATGACGACACCAAAGACAAGTTCTATGAGCTCCTGGACAAAACTTATGAGCAATGCCCTAGCTACGACGTTAAAATTGTCCTTTAACGCAAAGCTTGGAAAAGAGAACATCTTTGGTAGTACGGTCGGGAAGCACAGCCTACACGACACCACATCCGATAACGGATTTAGGCTGATCGACTTTGCTGCGGGGCGAAATGTTGTAGTAGCCAGTACAAGATTCCCACATCTCGATATCCACAAAGGAACATGGCGATCTCCTGATCAATCAACCGTCAATCAGATTAATCATATTGCGATCGACGCAAGGCACTCCTCCAATATTATAGATGTTCGAACGTTGACTCGGACCACCACCTTGTTGTAACCAAGATAAGGTTGCGGATATCCCGAACACCGCCAAGACAAAGAAATACTGTGAGGAAGTTCAACGTCAGCCGGCTACAATCGCAAGAGATTGCCAAATCCTTTTCCGATCGTGTCTCCCTTAACCTTTTAAGAAATCCTACGCCGCCAACATCAAGTATTGAAGATCAGTGGCAGCATTGCCAAAAAGCCATCAAAGATGCCGCCTCTGATGTGCTGGGTTTCAATCCGCCACCACAACGAAACCCCTGGTTTGACAACGAGTGTCAGCAGGCGAATGCAGCCAAGCAAGAAGCATACAAAGCGGCACTGCAAAGAAGGACAAGAGCTGCACGGCAGCTCTACGAGCAGAAGAGGAGACCGGCATCTCAGGAGAAAAAAGAAGGAGCATGAGAAGCGCGCGATCGGCAAACTAGAGGGATATTACTGCAGGAATGAGGTAAGGAAATTTTACCAAAGGGTAAAGTTAACCAGTCAAGGTTATAAAGTCCGAACCGAAGCCTGTAAGGATGATCAAGGGAACATTGTAGTAGAGTCACAGTCGATGCTGAGGATATGGAGAAACCATTTCTGCAGACTGTATAACGGCGACGAAGAACCAAATTCCGCTGTCAGGCAGAACGAACCATTCAACCCCCATGAAAGGGACGATGAAGATCAACAATTCCGTCCACCCGACCCAGATGAAGTGAGGATTGCCATATCCAAACTAAAATCTAACAAGGCTTCGGGAGCTGACGGCCTACCCGCCGAGCTTTTTACGGCCGCAGGCGATGATTTGGTAAGGAGCATGCACCAACTCATCTGTAAAATATGGTCGGAGGAAAACATGCCCGATGAATGGAACCTCAGCATAGTCTGCCCGATCCATAAAAAAGGAGACCCTTTGAACTGCGCCAACTACAGAGGCATCAGTCTCCTAAGTATTGCATATAAAATCTTATCTGCCGTACTGTGTGAACGCCTAAAGCCATTTGTCAACAACCTGGTCGGTCCATACCAGTGTGGCTTTAGGCCAGGAATATCCACCATCGACCAAATATTCACACTGCGGCAGATTTTGGAGAAAACCCAGGAGCAACAAATCGATACCCACCACCTTTTTATCGATTTTAAGGCCGCGTATGATAGCATTTATAGAGACGAGCTATACAGAGCAATGTCTAGTTTTGGCATCCCTACCAAACTCGTCTGTTTGTGTAGGATGACGATGGAGAATGCACGCTGCTCCATCAAGGTCGGTAAAGACCTAACCGAGACCTTTGATGTCAAAAAAGGATTCAGACAAGGCGACGCGCTTTCATGCGACTTTTTCAACATCGTTTTTGAAAGAATTGTTCAAAACTCGAACGTCAACACCAGAGGAACAATCTTTCAGAAGTCCGTCCAACTACTCGCATATGCCGACAATATTGACATTATCGGAAGAACACAGCGTGATGTCAATGGCGCTATTGTGGGTATTGCAACGGAGGCCGCGAAGATGGGTTTAGCGGTAAACGAGGGTAAGACCAAGTATATGCGAAAGGACACCCAACACCGACGTCTCGGTCAGAACGTCACAGCAGACAGATATAACTTTGAGGTAGTCAAAAACTTTGTCTACCTAGGCACCGCTATCAATTCAGACAACGACACCAGCGCTGAAATCTAACGAAGAATAACTCTTGCCAATCGCTGCTTCTTTGGGCTAAGAAAGCAATTGGTAAACAAAGCCCTCTCTCGAACAACCAAACTAACGCTTTACAAGACCTTAATCGTCCCAGTCCTGCTATATGGCGCGGAGGCATGGACTTTATCAAAAGCGGATGAAGCTGCTCTTGGTTGCTTCGAGAGGAAAATTCTTCGTGTGATTTTCGGTCCCGTCTGCATAGATGGTGAGTGGAGGAGAAGATATAATGACGAACTATACGGTCTGTTTAGCTACATCGACTTAGCCAGAAGGGTGAAGATCCAACGATTGAGGTGGCTAGGTCATGTAGAGCGGATGGAAACCAATGCTCCGGCCCGAAAAGTCTTCGAATCAACCCCCGAGGGACGGCGCAGTAGAAGAAGACCGCGACTCAGGTGGCGCACTCAAGTGGAAAGGGACCTCAACCAACTATGCGTGGAAAACTGGAGACAGCTAGCTAAAGATCGAGCTGGCTGGAGACGCTTGTTGGTTGAGACCCAGGTCCACCTCGGACTGTAGCGCCACCTTAAGTAAGTAAGTAAGAGATCGGAAATTATTTAAACGGACGATACATGACAAACATCCTACCGTTGTTCAGTTAGCCGTACATTTAGAAAATGGCCAAAGAGTGTACTTTTCACCGGACAATGTTCAACGAATAGTGGAAAGTCCACAAAAAATAACTCTGACATAATTATTTGATTTATGCAACTCCGACAACTTCGCTGAAGTATTGCTATATCACGAAGTTCCCCAGTATTGTACTTGGGATAAGAACGAATTTTCACGAAAAAAACGTGTAGTCAATGTCGCTGGGCATTCCGGAATAAAAAAAGATACTGCTATGGGAATAGTATACAGTCTCCATCCTTCTCAGTCAGAGTGTTTCTACCAAAGAATTTTGCTTCACCCCGTACGTGGTCCCACCTAATTCGAGGACTTAAAAACTTTGAATGGAATTGTGAAAGTAACGTAACAAGCCGAGACAGAGGTTTGTTAGAAGACGACAACCAATGGGAAAACGCTTTGAGAAAAGCCTCCATTTCTCAATGTCCATTGAAGCTGAGGGAGTTGTTTGTGGTGATAGTAGTATTTTGTTACCCATCTGAACCACTCAAACTGGATGAAAACTTCAAAGATGATTTATGTGAAGACATTATACAAACAATGATGACATCTGCAATGCAGGTTTATTACAAATAGGAAATAAACCTTCACAACTAAAAGTTTAAGTGATTTTGGTTTACATTCTCCAATTCGACCACATAACAATGCATCGGATATAATACTGACGCATTTGCGTGTGTGTATTTGCACGACAATGAGCTGTCAGCTTTAGTCAACGGAAATTTACCAAAATTAGGCACAGATCAAAGGCAAGCTTATGATGCAATTATTGACAATGTGGTAAATAACAGGGGTAAACTATTTTTTCTGGAAGCCCCAGGAGGCACTGGGAAGACATTCGTCGTAAATTTGGTATAGGCAAAATTAAGACAATCCGGAAAAAATGCGCTAGCCATTGCTTCCTCAAGAATTGCTGCAACTCTATTAAATGATGGGAAAACAGCGCAATCCACCTTCATACTTCCACTGACAGTGTCAACAACAATCCGTGTGTTCCATACGTAAAAATGGACCGCTTGGGAAACTTTTACAAGATGCATCATTGATCATATGGGATGAATGTGCCATGAATCATAGAGCGCATGTTGAAGTAGTAAACCGAACGAGAAGACCTCAGAAACTCAGATGTTGTCATGGGTGGTGCTACTTTTGTTTGTGCGGGCGATTTTCGGCAAACACTGCCAGTAATAACAAAAGGAACACGAGCTGGTGTCATCCGAGCATGCCTAAAGCTATCTCCCTTATGGAGTTCCGTTGAAACTCTAGCTTTGCGAATAGATATGAGAGAACATTTGAGCGCCAACTATAACAATGATTTTCCTCAACGACTACTCAAACTTGGAGAAGGAAAAATTACCTCTCATAGCTCTATATCCATAGATTGGGCCACATAGACCGTAGATTAGAACATGTCAAAGACGCAATATATCCCAGTCCTGAGCATTTATTGGAAAGAAATTATCACTGGTTTTTTGCAAGGGCAATAGTGTCACCAAGAATGAAATCCAGTGAATGAAATAAATAATTTGATTTTACAGAAAATCCCCAGTCAAATCAAACAGTTTAAATCGGTTGACACGGTGTGTAATATTGAGGACACAGTGCACTATCCTCAAGAATTTTTAAATTCTTTGAGCTCTTCAGGCCTACCACCTTACGTTTTAAATTTAAAAATCGGCAATCCTATCATGCTGTTAAGAAACTTGACACCCTTCCAAAATGTGTAATAGAACAAGGCTACCGATAAAAGAGTTGCGGGACAATATAATTGTATCGACCATCCTCACGGGGCCAGTAGTGGAAAAACTTGCTCATATTCCGACGATACCCGTAATTCCGATGGATTTGCCAATATTGTTGAAAAGTTCCCAGTGAAATTTTCATTTGCCCTCACGATTAATAAGTCCCGTTGTCAAATATTCTCTCTGGTGGGCATTGCCTTGAGATAGGAATGTTTTTCCCATAGGCAGTTATAAGTTTTATCTCGAGTTGGAACTCCAGACAACCAATACATTTTACTACAAATTGTTTTGTATTTGTTAACAAATAGAAAACTCAACTGATCTTTAAATCTGACTACATACAATATGAAAAAGAAAATAGAAGTGTTACATTAAAGAAGAATCATAGACTTAAACCCATTCGAAGAAGTAAATAAAATTAAAGGCGTTTTACTCAGATTTATAAAGCAAGGTATAACTGGAATATACTCCGAAGTTGAAGATCTTCATTACAACATAGTTCAACCAAATATCATACAACTTTTTTTCACATGATAAAAGTATAAAATAAAATGTTTACAGAGTGCTGGCGAAATCCAAACCGAGGAGGAGGCACACAAACAAATTTCTATCTACCGCACAAAAGGATCAATGCACCGTGGCATTAATGAAACGTACACTTAAAGACCAAATATATTTTCCTGAACTTCACGAACAAATTCAGTTGATTGTAAACAATTGTAAACAACTTACAAAAATGACAATATTGCATCCGCTAAACATGACATAATACATTCCAGCATACTAATATTTAAAGAAATATATTAAGCAATCACTGTATCGTAGCAAATAATTGTGAATTGAGGTATAACAATAAAACTCAAATACAAGTTATAAATATGTCACTATTATTTTTAAAAATGCATGCTTCGAAGAACTGTCTCAATGATCTACTACAAGCAATATCGCAGAGCAACAAGAATTCAGGTGAATTCATATCTAACGCGAGGAGGAGTAACGAATGCAATATCGGCAACTCTGGTCATTCCAACAAAATCTCAACAATCAGCAATCACCTCAGTACAACATGAGAAGCAGACGTCACTTGTACAACGATTAATGGTCCACTTCCGACATCTTAACTGGATGACCCTGGTTCAACCGGCAACAAATCAAATATGCAGTCATGAAAAATAATCACCCTTATTACGGCTGGCGTTCAATTTGATCGAATCTTGTCGTTGTTTGAGTAGCGTTTAAGTGGCCTTTTAGTGTCGGTATTACAGTAGCGAAACGCCTTGAATGTCGTTTTTCTTATGTTCTACATAAATTGCACAGAAAAAATGTACAACTGACAGATTTCTATTTTTCTGGATTTGAGTGCACAAATAAATCGTCGGTAATAATGAAAAATAATTTTGTGAAAAATATGATATATAAATATATATAAAATATGTATATATATATAAATAACCTTTTTTTTTTTGCTTTAAATTTAGCATCGGACCAAACGTAGGTATGTATGAAATAAATCTTAGTGTTTGTCCCTAGTTTTTTCTTATCTAGTATTCATACGTACTTTTTGCCACTCTTTACCGTCTCGTATTGGTGATGGTAATCTATTTAATATAGCAGCTAAATCTTCCCACTCATTTTTCAATGAAGCCGTTTGTGGAACACCGCTTTTAAAATTGGTGGCCAAGCTTTTTAGCTTATTAAACCACATGTATCGATAAATTTAATAAATCTTACATTTTAAAGAGATTTTTAACTTCTGGCGTTAACTAAATTTTTGCACGACAAAAATAGGCGTTTAAGTAAGCGTTTTGCCACACTATACCGACAACTAGAATACCGATAAAATGCAAACTGTCAAACAATAATTACGTCCCACAAACATAAACACCTTTTTTCGTAAAGCGACTGGCCTAACGCCAACTATAATGCTGATTTCGCACAGTCGTTTTTCGACAACGCGTTCAATGCCAGTCATATTAAGGGTGAATGTTGATGTACCGGGATGTAAAAAACGAATACGCGCACCAAGAACAATAAGTAATAGTTCGACGAAGGACCTGAGGATGCCCTCCGTTGAAAATTTGCAATCACACGATGTATTCTCGCAACTGTCTTGCCGAACATAAACCAAGAGCGGATGCGGGTTGACAAAGTTTCATATGGATGATCATCGTTTTTCGTGTGAAAAGAGTGAGGCGATGGCAGAATTTCCTCTAGTGTACAGCTAGGATTTTATCCGCAAGGCCCCAGCCGTAGAATACTAAGTTGCTTGATAGTGATCGTGACTTGGCAGCAACTAGATTAGTTTCGATGGTACCATCAGGAAGCGTGTATTGCGAGTAAATCACGGGGGCTCTAGAGAGATTCGTTATGTTATTCGTTATGTTATGTATTCGGTTGCCAGAATAAAAGTGATAGTTTATTTATCTAAAGCCATGACAACTAGAAATTATATATTGCTTTGCCACCTTGATTAGTGTAGTAAAATGTTTATACTACTGACAAGGTCGCCACATCCCTCCTATATTTTTTAGCTTAAATTTCAACTCTGGATTTCTCGGTTCGGTGTTATTTTCCACGACCTCGTTAGATTCTTCCAGCGAGGGATCAGAATTGCTTTCAGTAGTATTTGTTCCTTCCATTTCAGTTTGAGATGAAACTGGTATGTTCTTTAAATGGCTTAAGTTTCCCCTAAAAGTCCTTCCGTCATCTCCTTGTACCAATGTTTCATTTCGTCTTAATTTAATCACCTTAAATTCAGCAGGATCGAAAGTTGTTCTCCTAAAAGTCCTTCCGTCATCTCCTTGTACCAATGCTTCATTTCGGTTTAATTTAATCACCTTAAATTCAGCAGGATCGAAAGTTGTTGTTAGCTTGTTTTGGGGTGTCAAATTGCGAAGTAAGACTTTATCGCCAATAAAAATATTCCCCTCCTTCGCACCACGAGCTCTATCTCCATTCTCTTTTCCTTTTTGTTTGTTGATTTTGTCCAAGTCTCTTGCCTCTGAGTTTAAAATAGTTTCATTTATGTCTTGTATAGAAGGAATTTTATCTCTAATTAATTTATTATACAGCAGTTCTGAAGGTGATTTCCCCGTTGTACCATGCGGTGTCACGTTGTACATTAGAGTACATTTCTGCAGTTCTATTTTATAGTCTGCCCCCTTTCCGTGGGCTATTTGTAGTCGCTTTAAAATCGATCTATTCATGTTTTCAACTTCACTATTGGCCTGTGGCCAGTAAGGAGGCGAAGTTATCAAATCAATGTTGTTACTGTCACAATAGTTCTTAAATTCACCACTCACAAACTGCGGACCATTATCAGCTTTTATAGATTTAGGATACCCCAATCTAGAAAACATTTCTTCTAAAATGGCAATTAAGTCTGAAGACTTTATTTTTTTCACAAATCTAGTCTCCTGGTATCTTGAGTAATAATCAATGATTACAAAAGCGCAATCGTGATTTGGTAAAGGACCCAATAGATCCATTGCAAGGCATTCCCAGGGGCCGTCTGGAAAAGCATGTCGCTGCATAGGCACTGGTGGGGTCGGCCTTGAAACTAACAGACAATCTCGACACAATTTCACGAAAGATTCCACTTCTCTTTCCATTAATGGCCACCATACTTTTAACCGCAGTCTTCGTTTCATTGCTGTCTCCCCTGGATGACCTTCATGTCCCAACTCTAATACTTTCGTCCGTAACGGTCTTGGTATGACAAGTATGGAACCACGAAGTAAGATGTTTCCCAGGGTGCATAGTTCAAATCGAAACGGAAATAACTTATTTGTATTACTCGTTGTCCAATCGTCTCTCTTGATATTTTCTACCGCTTCCATAATCTCTTGATCGTCTTTTCTTTGACCACCTCACTTATCGTAAGTGCAAGAGGAACCACATTCTCAATTAGTGCACATACACTGTATTCACAATGCCTGTCGAAAGAGTCCGTATCATGAATCTTGCATAACCTGGACAAGGAATCTGCTATATTAGATTTTCCCTCTTGATAAATAACTTTGAATTTAAATGACTGAAGCCGAAGAACCCATCTTTCGATTCTAGCAGGTGGTTTCGAGGTAGGCTTAAAGATTGCTTCCAAAGGTTTGTGGTCCGTCACTAGTTCGAATTCTATTCCTGCAAGATAGTAATAAAAACGTTCTACTCCCCAAACTAAAGCTAAACTCTCGTTTTCAGTCTGGGAGTATCTCCTTTCTACTGCAGACAGGCTTTTGCTCGCGAACGAAATTACTTCAGGACATCCTTCATGAAATTGTAAGAGGACTGCTCCTAATGCAACAGGACTGGCATCAGCAACTAATCGCGTACGCTTCTTAGGGTTAAAATAAGCCAGAGTCGGAATTTTTGCTAGGGAGTCTTTTAAACGCTTGAACGCATCTTTCCATATTCCTTCCCCAGGTAAACGGAATATCCTTTTTAATAAGCTTCCATAGCGGTTCTGTAGTGTCTGCCAAATCTGGAATAAACTTTCCTAAATAAGTAACAAGACCCAAAAAACTTCGTGTTTCCTCCTTCGTGTTTGCAGAACGAAATTCCAAGATCGTTCTAACTTTGTCGGGATCTGCACTAATTCCAGTTGTGGCTAATACATGGCCTAAGAACTTTAACTCATGTACTTTCCAGCTGCACTTGTCCCTGTTAAGGGTGACGTTCATATCTTTGAGGATGTTCAATACTGCCCTTAATTCCCTGTTATGTTCCTCTTCAGTGACTCCAAAAACAATTATATCGTCCAAGTAATTCAATGCATTTTGACAAGGGGCTAAGATATTTTCCATTATCTTTTGGAATATTTCTGGGGCTGAATTCACACCAAACAACAACCGTTTGTATCGAAACAGTAATGAATGTTGTTATTTCGCGGCTGTCTTTAGTTAGCTCTAGTTGGTGATATGCGTTTTTAAGGTCTAAACGGGACAAATACTGAGCACCCTTTAGTTTGGTCATAAGTGTATCAAACGTAGGAAGTGGATAATTTTCTCTTAATATAGCCGCGTTTGCTCGGCGCATGTCTACGCATAAACGAATATTTCCATCTTCCTTGAATACTAACACTATAGGTGAGATCCAGGGACTTGGACCGTAAACGGGTTCGATGATATCCTCTTTTACTGCCAAAGCAGGGTTGCTGGACCGGCTTCACTAACTTATCTATTGTCAACTGTACCTGTATTCCCTTTATATTTGGAAAAGGACGTTTGTCTTCCACCCGATTTACGTCCACTCCCAATTTAAGAACTCTTAATTTGAGCGCAGTATTACGCCCCATAAAGGACTGTGTACCGTTCTTGATAACATAGAATGAAGCCATCGAGTCTTTACGGTAGTCAACGCATATGGGAGCTTCAAAAACAGCTCTTATTTCAAGCATCTCTTTAGCTGCGTATGCTCTGAACTGATTTTCCGATTCTGTTATGACATTAATCAATGCTGAGGTTTTGCGTAGATTTTCCCAGTCTTCTTCCCCTATCAAATTGAAACGTGAACCTGAGTCGATTAGCATTAACAATTTGTAGTTTCCGATGGAACAGATTATTTTTCCACTTGAAGCTGCTACATGGTCTTCTGTGATTTGAAAACAGGAGTGCTCACTATAAGTTCTACTTGAGTTTTCTGCGCCTACGAACCTAACCTTTGATTGTCCAAACTTATTTTTCTTATGAAAAGACTCATTATCAAATGGGGTCTTTCGCTTGTCTGACTTGGTTTTACATTTCTTAGCTAAATGCCCTAAAAACCCACATTTATTATATTTGCTATTTTTAGCTGGACACGAAATATTATTTGCCAAGTGACCCAATCTTCCACATCTTTGACATTCGTCATCTTCGTTTGGATCCTTCCGTTTATGAGCAGTTCGGATGCTGTTAATACCACTTGACGATGGAGCTGGAATCATCGATTCTGTCTGGCTCGCGATCTGTTCGTGAACTTGACACATTTCTAACACATCTTCTAGAGAGTGTTCCTTTTGCAATAAACGTTTCTTTAAATCTCTAGAAGCCCATGTGTCTATGACCTTGTCTTTTATGTTAATTTCAATTACCTCTTGCTTTGTGTTACCAAAAGAGCATTTGGCTGCCTGATGTCGAAGTCGCAGAAGAAATTTATTGAAGTTTTCCCCTTCATCTGGCTTGAGTGTTCTGAACAAGTGTCTTTCATATGTCGAATTTCTCTTGGGTGAAAAATAGTCATTTAGTTTTCTTACCAACACCATGAATACATTTTCATCCCCAATTGCTGTGGAATCCGCTAAAGCTCTAGGGATATAAAAAATAACCTCTTGTAATTGTGGTCATCCCAGATGCAAGAGCTTATTTTTCTTTTTAAATGGATCAGTGATTTCTTCGGAATCCAAGTAAAGGGAAAATGAACGATACCACTTCTCCCATTCTGATCTCATCAAGGACTTATCGATATTTTCACATAGAAAAGGTTTTATCGCGTCAAAGATCCGAGCTACGTCTTTCAGGATCTGCCGTTCGTTGGGCTACACGCCAGTTAAAACGAAAGCTGAAAATGTCACTCTTAGAGCTCCAGTAAGACCCGAGCACTTTTACCCACGAATCAGCTTTAGAGCCTAAGGTATTATGTTCGCGAACACTATGTCCTTCATTTTGGAACAGTTCGGAAGAATTGCTTCGCTACTTTCTTAACTGTATACCGCACTTTGAAGGAAGTTCAATCAATGTGGTTCGTTTGAAAATCGAACCTGAAAAGGATTTGATGTATCAGCTCCTGACGCAACATCATCGACGTAAAAGTCATTGAGTACAGTTTCCGACGCAATTGGAAACTCATTCTTATAGTCTTTGGCAAATTGCTCTAACGTACGAACCAACAGGTAAGGAGCACACGATGTGTCATATGTTTGCAGTCGCATATGTTGCAATGGGTCTAAAGGTGATCTTCGCCGATTAATAAACTGGAAATCTGCGACATTGTCCGACTCCAGAATTTGCCAAATCATCTTTATTATGTCGGCTGTGAAAACATAGTGAAAGCGACGAAATCGGGAACAAACGGAAAACAAATTACATTGAATCGGTGGACCTACCATGAGTGAATTGTTGAGACAATTACACAAGTTGTATGACCCATCAAACACGACGCGTAGCTTTGTCGTCAGGCTGTCTGGCTTGAGGACAGCATGATGAGGCAGGTAAAATACGTCTGTATTGTCTATTTTTGAAATAGGGACCACTGGTATATGCCCTAATGCTAGATATTCATCTAGAAAGGCCGAGTAGCTTTCCCTCCATAGAAGTGAGCCGTGAACAAGCTCCAGTTAGAGTGTCTGCGAACTTCGGTGGTGACTTAAAATTAAGGGCAAGAATATATCTCCCGTTCTTATGATTGATGGTTTTGTTATTTACGACTGGATGTTGACTTGCGCTATTGGCCGAATTGTCGTGAACGAGACTATGGTGGCGTGTATTGCATGATCTGCACCGATACCGACAGATTGTCCACTGCGAAGACAATTAAAGCAGATATTGTTAGTTTTGACAAAGTCCCTTCGAGCTTGTAAATTCATTTCGAAAAACTGTGAACACTGCGAGAGGTTGTGAGATGCATGACATTTTTCACACGCTGACAAAACACACCGCTGTCTGATGTCTAGGTTTAGAGAATTCTCGAATACTACCCATAGCACTTTCGATGATCCGTGCTTCACAACGATGATCCAAGAAATTGCGGAAGTCACCGAAAGAAGGATCGTCTTCCAAGACACTATCTTCCAACAAAGACTGACTGAGTTTCATGGTCGAGTTTGTTTACTAGTATGTAAACAAGCCACGGATCCCTGCTGGTTGACTTAAGTGAATCAAGACCTCTAACAATTTCATCAGCCCCATCTGATATCTTGCGAAGGAGACGTGTTACATATATTTGTGGATGGCAAATCCATGAAAGATTAAATGAAACTATTTATTACGTATCGCGGACGTAATAATAAATGCGTTGATGTAAGATTTGTTTTATTATGTACCGCACCTTTAAGCATATCGTGAAATGTTGGCCATTGCTGATAATGTCTTGAGAAAAGTTCGAAGAAGTCTGAATGCCTCGACGAATTGTTTGAAAAATTAATACAAGACCTACGGAAACGAGATTTGATGAAATTCCCTAAAAACCCGAATCGGAAAACCAATGCACTTGCACTCCTGTAATTCGTTTAATCTTTTACTTCTTTTAATAACTAAGCCCGCAATTTCCACGAAAGTCTTAACAACAAAGAACATCCAATCCGGCTCGAAATATCATATTGATGTTGAACAACGAAATAGAATGCGACGAATTGAAATATTTCCTCGTGAAGGCAAATGAGTGGTTTTATTAAAAATAAATGTTACCAATAATATTGTACTTTGTCGCCGCTGCTACTAAAATCTAAAAGAAAACTCGACATATTTCGCGACAGCTCCAAGTGAAACAGTTCAAATTACATAGGTTTTAAGAGTGTACATACATTTATTTTTTAATTTTTTTCACTAATTTAATTTAAAAAAAGGTTAGTTACAGATTTGACATTGAACTTGAAATTTACATGTGTTATATACATATGTATATAATATAAATATAAAATTGCAGTGCACATAGCATGCACAGCGATTGACAATTACTTAGAACATCTATAAAGTATAATGATCATGTTAAATACAAAGGTTATGCGATCTCCAACAGTATGTATATTGGTTATGGTCGAAAGCAAATTTCTTCATCTTAAATGCAGGAGATAAACAATAACAAATACAAGGAGTCTGATTTATCTCAAAACCTTAAAGTGGTACATTTATTTTTGGTACCGTACGATACAAATCCCAAGCACTTATGTTAATACTAAGAACTAAAACCCTTATTGTGTTATTGTACCCGAGATATCCTTTTATTAACATTACAGCTTAAATGTATAAGACGACTGGAAGGTTGACACCCCGCACCCTGTTATGAAAAGACTCGTTAACATTTGCAAATGAGGTGCCCTGATATTTGTTACGGCGAAAATCCACGAATTAGGAAGATGAATTCTTTTCCAAAAATCTTGAACAGGGACCTCCTTTAACCTGCACTCATGTAACTTGCTAGTTTTATGATATATCTAATAGTCTTCGCAATTGCTCTTGTTTGAATGCTGACTAAAAATAGGATACTGATCCAAGCAGAAATATTGTCCTACTGAAAGGATTTATAAAGATTGAGCTCTAATTTTGATATCGGGGAGTATTTGTCTCTGACCAGAGAAATTGTTTCGATGAAATTACTAGAATTATTATAGAGGATGGATAATGGATTTAGTCCGAAGATTTGATTGTAGCCACTTTATAAAAATCCATTGCTGAACCCTTAAACAAAGGTAGAGTACCGGCAATATGCCTTCTAATGAATAACAAATAATATTTTATAATATTTATAATAATTCGTAAGCTGTTTCGAAGTTATTATTTGAGGGCTTAATTTAGCACGCTAATATCAAGAAAGATATTAGAGATTAAATCGCAAAAAGTTGTGAAATCCGTCGAGTTTTATGGCACTCTCGTGTTATTAAAGTGATCTGGCAATGTGGTGAGACACCTGGCGATTGGCAAACTGTGGTGATTGTCACACTTTTCAAGACGGGGTACAAAAGATAGTGCTCCAACTACAGGAGCATATCTCTTTTAAGCCTCCCGCGGAAAGTCTGCGCTAAGGTGTTGGAAGCTTAACTAACTCCCAAGTTCGATTTTCAATCAAGGAGTTATATTCATCTGCCATCGCTTCCTACCATTTTTCTTCATTCTCCCTGAGAGGATTTTTGTGCACTCTGAAATGTTTAATCCTGTAGTTGTAAGTTACCGGTGTTTTTCCTAGGCTTAGTTCCATTCTAAGAACTTAAACTTCCTCTTGTTGTTCTTTATTTTCAAGATTCTCCACGGATTCGGATTTCGTAGGCATCTTCCTTAATCTCATCTACAACGTCTTTGTCATGCCCATAGGAAATGTGGTACACCCGATTCAATGAGCATGAAGCGCGACATTTCGATTAACGTCCATCACGCGCGTTTTGCAACCCCAGTTTGCTGGGCAGTATAAGCAACGGTATAGGTAACGGTAACTCTCTGCGTATGCCTTCGCTTTGCAAGAACGTGGTCAATTCGTTATTTATGTACTCGCGACCGTTATCTATTCGTAAACATTTAATTTTCCTATTAGTTTATATTTCGACCAACAGTTTGAATTTCATTCACTTTTCGCTTTTGTTATCAACAAAATATACAAAAATCACATGGCTGAAGTCGGCTAAAACATGGAACACGACACTAAAACTCACTTTGAAATTATGTTAAACAGTTTTACCGATCGATAGAAAATTATACTTTAATGTTGAATCGTACAATACATCTTTCAAGTTAAGTCACATGTTGTTGTCTTCAACATTATGTCACCAAGATCTATATACAGATAATATGTACTTGCCTCCCGCTAACTCAATTTGTTCAATGCGTGGAGTTATTTTAGTGAAGAAGGAGTTGGAGTTTTGCAATAAATTTATATACACACTAGCTGACGAGTGCCCACCTCGCTGTTCACTAGGATTTTTTACTTCTGATGAAATTATCTTGTGTGGTTGTTAGTACTGAGTGTTTTGGATTTATTTTGTGTTTGTATTATTAGTATGTTAATTGCTTAAGACTATGTTTGTTGTTGTGCTTTTGTCTGAAACATTCATATCTCAAGTCAATGCCCACCAGAGAGAATGTTAGACCCATCCGTGAGGATGGTCGATACCAGTATATAGTCCCGCAACTCTTTTGTCAGTAGCCTTGTGCCATTACACATTTTGGGGGGACTCAAGTTTCTTAACAGCATGACAGGAATGCCGATTTTTTACTTAAAATGCTGAGGTGGCAGGCCAGAAGGGCTCAAAGAAATTAAAAATTCAGTGTCAACTGATTTATACTGTTTGATTTGACCGGAGATTTGCTGTAAAATCAAATTATTTATTTCATTCACTCTATCGATTCTGGGTGACACTATTGCCCTTGCAAAAAACCAGTGATGATTTCTTCGCAATAAATTCTCAAGACATATATTACGATTATGTTGCGTAATGTATGTCTTGTTTGTTATATACGACATGTTCTAATCTAAGACTGTGGGGCCCAATCTATTGTCAAGTTGAATTTCAGCGCTACTACTGTTAGTGCTATTAGAAAAACAAAAGTAGCACCACTCATGACAGCATCTGAGTTTCTGAGGTTTTGGAGCGTTCGGTTTACTGCTTCAACATGCGATCTATGAGTCATGGTACATTCATCCCATATGATCAATGATGCGTCTTGTAAAAGTTTGCCAAGCGGTCCAGTCTGCAAATGAAAGAGAGAAGAAAGGCCAGAGAAATGAAAGAGTAGTGGCCCCGTATAGCTACCTTTTGGAAAGCCCGATGTAACTTTTATTACTCCAGATCTAAAATTACCAACCTTTACTAATTGCTTCCTGTCCTTTAAGTAACTGGAAAACCACTCTAACATTGACAAATGAAATCCCAAAGACTTTAGCTTGTTTATTGAAGGCTTTCGAGAAATCGGTGTAAAGTACATCAATTTCTAATTGATTTTCTAAATTTGTATAAATGTAATTTGAAAATAATGATAAATTAGTTGTACATGACCTGCCCTGCATAAAGCCATGCTGGTTATTAGAAATAATTTCTTTTACATTGAAATATAGTTTTTCTTTTACAATACTTTCAAATAACATTGGTAACGATGAAAACCTTGATATTGGTCGATAGTTTTCTACTTTTTGCCCAAAATCGCTTTTATATGTAGGCGTCAGAAAATAATACTTCCATTCATTTAAAAATTCACCCATTTTTAGGGATTGATTAAAAATAATTTTAGTGGATGATAAAGCGAATTCCAACTTTTTTTTTCCAGCCGGAACCCCATCGGGGCTTGTGCTGTAATTTACTTTAAAATTTGTTAAGGCATTTATTACATCCTGATCCGTAAATTCCAATATACCTATATCCAGAACCTCGGGTATATTAGAGCAATGATTAATTTTTTTTGTGTGGACCGGAGACCCATTAAAGACTTAAACTTCGTGATATAGCAATATTCAGCAAAGTTGTCGGAGCTGCACAAATCAAAAAATTATGTCAGAGTTGTTTTTGGTGGACTTTTTACTCTCCGTTGAACATTGTCCGGTGAAAAGTACACTTTTTAGTCATTTTCTGAATGTACGGCTATTTCCAACAATCTCCATATCGCTTCCGATGAACTTATGTATCGTACGCTTAAATAATTTCCGATCTCATTATGAGTATTTGTAATTGTGTTTTCGTTGCCTGATCCGACCCTTTGTTTATATATTTACAAATATATTTCATAGCCTGAACAGAATGGCAGTATTCCACGTTAAAAGGTCTACACAGAATTGGAGGGTACGGGACAATCCATGTGCTATCTATAGTAACTGTTCTTCCACAAATATTCAAGCTAGCTATTCGACCGCCATTGTCAACGTTTCGGCGTCGATAAACACGATATCCATCCTCCCCGGATTGGGTCTCAATGACGAAACTGCGTGGGTATTTTATGGAACATATGCCATTTTTCATACATGGTGATGTTGGATTTTACTCTCCACATGGCTCGTGTGGATTTTTCGGCACAATGTCATACATTGCCGGTTCATTTTTGTTATCGGGTAGTTCAGCAACTATAATCTTGTCAATTTCGTCAGGTTGTTCTAGCCAAAACAACGTGTGACAGTGGGAGCTACCACACGCCCCCACTGAACAGACCGCGGTAATGATGCAAAGTATTGAAACTGTTATCTTTGACCATTAGTGTATATGCATAAAACTGCATACACGAAACTGATTTGTTCCTTGCTGAACTTTGTTGACGTATAGGCAGATAACAACGTTGTAAATTTGAGAAATGATGTTGACGGTGTCATTTTTGGAGTTTATACAAATTTATTGAAAAAAAGGTATACCGAAAAATAAAGAGTATCAGTCGTTACCAATCAGAAAATTGACAGAAGAAGTCCGGATTCCTGACCATCAGAACTGAAGAAAACCTCAAAGTACGATACTCTCTAGAAATCATTAGTTTATTAAAAATTAATCCGATTTTGACGAAAATTTCAAAGAAATCTAGTTTTTTTGTTATTGATAATTTAACTTAATTATTTGTATATTTATTCTTTAATGTTAAACATGAAATATATTTTTGAAGACGTGTATTGAATGTACGCTCCAATGTGGTGTAAAATAAATAGAAGGTTCTTGGTACAGCTGCAAAAATAATTAAAAAATGTGTTGTTCGTTTACTTTGTTGACACTTCACTTTACTTGCACCACTGTGACTAATGACTTTGACTTTTAGACAAACTGTATATACTTCAGGTATCTAATTTTGACAATTTTTGAGGTAAAATATTAAGAAATTTTCCTATGGGAAAACATTTGTACTTAGCAGAAAATTCTGAAAACCGCTGTAAATATTTTTTCTTAAAATTCTCAAATTTTCTTCAAGAGAAAAAAATTATCCCGATATCTCTCTTCATTTAGGAGCTATGATTTTCGCAACAAAAAAAAGTCAATTTGGCCTTCTTTAAAAAATACGTCTAAATACAATATGTCAATCTTATGCTAGACCTGCAAACATGCACTTTTCGTTAATGCTGTAGACACTGACCTTGCATTATTTCCCAATTCGCCGGATATCAGCCAGACGCTTAGTTTGCATTATGTGCATTATACGATACATATATATACATGCGTGATATATTAGGATTATGTTACATGTGTAGGGTTAATGTATAGGTAGGGTGTGGGTTAACAAATTCATTCAATGTCTTGTGGGGATGGGAAGTGGGGCTTAGAGTTCGGACGTTACTCCTTCCCCTTTATTGTAGAGCGAAGGCCAGAGTGATGTCATTGAACCAACTGCAGGTGAAATGATGTTGTTCGGGCCGGAGCGTGAAGATGTGGAGTAGCATCATGGGTTATGTTAACTATGCTTTTCTTCTTTATTAAGACGGCTAGGATGATGATACCGATAACAATGATGATTGTTGCTGTTGCTAGTAGACTGTTGTAGACATCTGTGTTGGTTCCCAGTCTGAGTAGTTTTGCATCCATGTTAAAGTTGTATGTCTCGAGTTTTTCTAGGCTTAGTTCATCAGTTGTTGTCTTGGGGATGGGTTTTTGGCCTGCATGTAGAATTTATTGTTAAATTTTTGATATTTTTGAATAATAAAACATTTGTTTGTGGTTGGGAGATTTGTCGTATTTCGCCCACATCTCTAAGCCGTAATATTCTCCATCAGCTTCGCTGTACATCTTGAGTGGTATGAGTCTTCCTCCAGTGGAGTTGATGCAGTAGTAAAATCCTTCTATTTTGAGGCAAGGCTTATTAAAGTGTTACGTGTGTTTTGTGTTATAGTTTATTTAAGGAGTTATGTTTACTATTTTTGTTTTATTTATTGGTAGTAGTGGAAATTATAATTTTCTTTGGACAAAATAGGTATTTGTATATTCAAAATGATTTAAGTTCCATTATAATAAGCTTGAGTTCCTAAAAATGCATGCTCTTTTGCGCTTATTTCTACATTTTGGTTTGTTAGTTTAGATTTTATGATTAGTTCATCAAACGTTAGAAGAAGTTTAGGGATGATATTAAGTTTACTTAAAGTTACTGCCTCACCTATATTAGACATATGGTTTGTTTAAAGATATATGTTCGGGTTTAGGTGGTTAAGATATTGAGCTATGATCGTCTCGTTCTCCTTTAATTTTGTTAGTTGTCCAAACAAAATTTCAATAACCTTTTGTTCCTTATTTATGTGAGTTGTGATATTTGAAATCTCGATCATTTGTGAATCTAATGACTGGGATATGTCGTTTTTGTTTGTGCTAATATTTTGCAATTTGCTATTAATTTTGATTGCATCTTGTTCGTCCATGTTACCGGTTATTAGTTTAATTGCAGAACCCAGTCCATTGATAAGGCCGCGTTTATTTCTCTTAAAGGGGTACAACGTTCGTTGGAGTTCTTCTAGTTTTTGTTTAGTTATTTGAAATGAGTGAATATTAGTACTATGTACATGAAAAAAGTGAAGTGAGTTTTGGATATTTCGTATGTTCTTGGTGTAGTCATCAAGGTTAATGATGTGTATGATGTTGAGAGTTAGTAATATATCTTGATGGTCCTAATCGTAGAGGCAGTAAACTATGTTCTTTATGTATGTTGAAAACTTCTATATTTTGTGTGTTAGTAGGGGTTATTCCGAAAATTAATATAACAGTAAGATGTTAATGTGCATAATTGCAAATACTTTTTTTTATTTCTTTATGTTTTTCTTAACCTAGATTTATGAATTTTCTTGTTTTTGTTAGTTATAACTGTAAGTTTTTTGTTTTCGCGTACTATGTGTTTCGAAAATCTTGGTGCCAGTTTATTACGTCTGGCCTATTTTCTATACACTGCTTGATTCTCTACTATCTCGTCCGGGGCTTCCCTTGTTTTATTTTTTTTATCTATTTTCGCATAAGTTATTTAATTTACATTATTTTGGATTTTTAAATGTAGCTCATTGAGAAACTCGTTCAGCTTTTCGAGATTCAGTTCAGTGGTTAACTTATGTTCTTCCGCTTTGCAAGTATTAGTCTATATATCTCTGTTAGGGTAGAATGTAATCTCTCTACAGGACCTTTACTACTGGTTTGTTGAAATGCAGGTCAATGTAATATAATTTTGTGCTGTTTACAGAAGTCCGTAAATATATTGGAAACGAGTTATGCTGTCTTAGTATGGTTAGGCTACTTCTACAAGTAAGAGTATACCCCCAAGCGAACTTTAAAAATGTATCGATCAGAGTAAGTATGTAGTTGTTATTTATCGTATACAGGTCAATGTGGATTATTTCAAGTGGTTTTAATGGAATTTCAGGTTTCTCAAAATGAGATGTGGCAGGGTTTCTATTATCTTTAAGAATTTTGAATTTCTTTATTTTTGAATTTCCGTAATGCTTTCTTTCATATCTAGAAATTAATGCGTTCTTTTAAGGTGGAGAAGGGTTTCATTTATTCCCATGTGGCTAGAGTTCTCATGGCAGGTTCTTATGAGGTCTTCTTGGTCATCATCCACTCTAACGTCTGTGAGAATTTCTGTGCAGCGAACAAGTCGAAATATGTTGTTATGAGAGAAACATTTTGAAAAGGTAGACTGAACCGAACGAAATACTTCGCCTGTAAAAAAAAAAACAATTAATTTAAAACAATTAATTTATTAGGGGGAAAATATTTTTTGAATACGTCTATCGTTGTTTCTTCATCGAAAATTGGCTTTCTAATGACTTTCCTTTCTTTATTTTTAAAGATTTTCTCTATTGTTATTGCTGAACCCCTATTGCTTTCTTCGAGTATTATTTGTGTGTTGAATTCATTTAAGGGTTTCTCTGAAATAAAGATTCTATCGTTTAGATTTTCGTCCGTGCTGTGCTGTACTTAGAGTTCCCTCGTCGTTATTGAAAACTTCGTGGTTATTGTTGTTTATTTTAACACGACTTAGGCATCTGCATTGATGTTGAGTCGGCCTTTCTTATAGATTATTTCGTAATCAAATTCTTCGAGTTTGCGTGTCCACCGAACAAGCTTGAAATTCCGTACTTTCAAGCTCATAAGCCACGTCAGAGGTCTATGGTTATAATCTGAAATTTTCTACCAAAGAGATAGTGCCTATAATATTTGATAGCTCTTTTTCTATGGTAGAATAATTCGTTTCACTTTCAGAGAGAGTACGACTAGCGAAGAGGTGAACAGCCTATTCGGCCCTGTGAAAGCACAGCACCCAACGCACAGTTACTTGCATCCGTCGTTAATAAAAAGAGTTTCTCGAAATCCGGGTGTTGGAGTATCGGATTATTAACAAGTAAGTTCTTACAGGTTTCCAACGCAACATTGTACTTACTGTCTATTGTGATTTCTGAATTTTTCTTTAAACAAGTGGTTAAGGGTTGGGTTAGTTTCAATAGGTCTTTGATAAATTTCCTATAGTAACCTATAAGACCCAGGAAAGCTTTGATTTCTATACGTGTACGTGGTAGTGGGAAGTTTGTAATAGTGCTAAACTTAGCAGGGTTTTGTTTAACACCCTCCGCAGTGATAAAGCGTCCGAAGAATGCAATATCCTTCTTTAAAAATTCGCACTTGTCTAGCTGTATCTTGAAGTTTGCATCCTTCCGTTTTTTTAATACTTGTTTTAAACTCTGCAAATGTTCCTGTAGGGACGTTGAATAAATTATAATGTCGTCAAGGTAAACTAGACAAGTTTTACAGACGAGTTCTCCTAGGACGTTGTCCATTACACTGAAATGTTGACGGGGCTTTTTTGATGCCGAATGGTATTCTAACGAACTCAAAGTGGCCACCCTCAACAGTAAAATCTGTTTTCTGGATATGCTTTGGATTCATCTCAATCTGATGGAACCCGCTAGCCAAGTCCAAAGTCGTAAAATACAAGCATGTGCCTAAATTACCAAGAATTTTCGAAATGTTTGGAGTAATATAAAAACCATAAATGGTTTTCTAGATTTTTCTGTAATCATTGACAAGGCGCCACTTCCGTCTTCAACTAGCGTCCTCCTTTTTAGGAACAATCCACAATCCACACTGGAGAGCACCATGAGGAATAGTTGTGCTTTATTATACCCTTTTCCAAGATTTCGCAGATTTGATTTTTCAGTTCCATTTTATGCACGTAGGGGTACCTGTGTGATTTCGTATGGATCGGTATTTCTTCCGTTGTGTGTATTTCATGTTTAATCTTTCTAGTAAATCTCTATACAAGATTTCGCTGTACTTTCTGCACAATTTCAGCAGTTCTTTCCGTTCCTCCGCGTTTAAGTGATTTGTTCTAATTACATCGTGTATGTTAATTTTTGATTGCTCAACGAGTTCTATTTCGTTATCAAAATTGTTAACGTCAACAAATTGGCTGGGGTTATAAAGTTCGCCATTAAGAGGTTGCTCAGTTATAATATTCAAAGATTTACTAGCTTAACAATACTGTACCAGCCTACGGCATTGTATTAACCCAGACTCTCCGTTGTCTTAATGTAAATGTTGTCAGTGTCTGTGTTAACTGGAAGTTTGGCTAATATTTTATATTTGGGCATTATAGCGATTGGACCTGATGAGTAGTTTGGTTTATTTTGGATATCGTTGATAGAATTATTTGTAGCAAGGGTGCAATTTTCGAGTTCATTCCGAGTAGTCCATCGAAATGTTTTTGGAAATGAAAGATTAGACACTTCAAAGAACCTGATTGGTTAAATTCCTTAAAAACAGGCACAATGGTTTGTTTATTCATTTCACATCTTTTGAAAATAGTTGTAATAGTGCCAGTTTCGTAATTGAATTGCCTGTCTAATGGAATGAATTTAGGGTTTATAAATGACATCGAAGCACCTGTGTCTTAAAGGAACCTAAGAGGTCTGCCAAACGGGGAAGAAATGTTTATATATGGTAAGGAGTCAGGCTGTTTCTGCGGGTCTAAGTATCCAGTTGGTTCTTCGAGGCAGCTGTTGATAAATTTCCATCGTCTCTAACATTAGTGAAATCATTGTTGAAGAATGATGAAATAACATTATTCATTTGTATTTATTCATTTAGTTTACTAATTAATTCAAGTTTCTTTCTGTATATTCGAACTTGGGTTTTATAGGCCGTCTGTCATACTTGACTCAGTGTATCCGGTTTCATTTGCAAGATATTTATGAATTTGATTGTATATCTCTTCTTCAGAAGTCATATCTTTTGCATGGAGAGTGCATTTTACAAATTAAGCGTTTTGATTTTCTGTGTACAATTCGATGATTTTTTGTTTCAATGTATTGTAATTGTCTTCATCGAGATCTTGTAGTACGTTTCTACATAATATATCTAAAAGGTTGTTTCGTTAAATTATCGGAGCTGGTGTTTATTTGTTATACATCTGTATATCTATATATATATATCTTGTTTCTATGTTTTATTTCCATCTCCTTGTCCTTATTATCTGTAGGGATTATTTGGGGTTTAAAAATGTTTACAACAGTTTTGTTCAATTGTATATCAAAGGTGTGGTTTTCTGTGTCGGAATGTACTGTTTCCGTTTCTTCGTTCTGAGTGTGTTGTAATAAAATTTCGTTCCCTTCATCACTATCCTTCAAAAGATTTATTTCATGTGTATCTGCAACTTCATTCTGTTTTCCTTTAATATAGTTCATGTTAATGTTGTATTCATTTGAGTGTTTATAGGTATGGACGAAAATAATTTGTAGCCCATACTATGGCCAAGAGTTCCTTTTCTTTTGTAGAATAATTTGTTTCATGGTCGTTTAATGTCCGGCTAGCGTAACAGATAGGATGGTTCCCTAACTAATTTGAAAGGCTTGTTGAACTCATTGTCAATTTCTTTACCGTTTCAAAGGAATTTATATAAAAACTGTCATTTAAATTGATTTTACTATTTTTCTTTAGGTATTTTTCCTTATGTATTTTGTCATTGGCTGTGTAACTTTGGCGTAATCTTTTATAAATTTTCTATTGGGGCTATAACTTAATTCGTACGGTTTGCTAAGAGACGGCGTAACTTGTATTATTCCGTTGGAACATGCGTTCGAAAGCTACTGTTTGTATTGTATTGTACGTCATTTCAGTATATGTCATTCATTTGAAGCGCAAACAACAATAGTTTTTTTTCACTCGTCGAACTTTATGCCTAAAAAAGTGTCTTTGAGCTGAGTTCTTCATTACTTTAATATGAAGCAAATGCTACCGAAAGTCATCGTATTTTGGTCGAAGTTTATGGTGAACATGCGCTAGCTTTCATAAAACATGCCAAAATTGGTTTGCACGATTTCATAAAACGTGCCAAAAGTGGTTTGCACAATTAATTTTTTAGACACGAGGCAATAATTTTCCATCATGACAACGTTCGGCCCCATGTTGCTATTCCGGTTAAGCAACGGTGGTTGGCAAGTTTTACCCCATCCGCCTTAAAGTCCAGACCTTGTCCTTTCTGCTACCATTTGTTGCGGTCAATGCAGAACGCCCACACTCAAATATGGTTCACATCAGAGCAGAATTTTTGGCTTAATTCATTCATTCACGGTGGTTGGCAAGTTTTACCCCATCCGCCTTAAAGTCCAGACCTTGTCCTTTCTGCTACCATTTGTTGCGGTCAATGCAGAACGCCCACACTCAAATATGGTTCACATCAGAGCAGAATTTTTGGCTTAATTCATTCTTGGCTGCCAAACCGGCGCAGTTTTTTTGGGATGGGATCCACAAATTGCCAGAAAGATGGGAAAAAGTCATAGCTTCAGATGGGAAAAATTTTGAAAAAAAAACTCAATATAAAAGACCCAATATAATAGCCTGTAATGCCAAGCAATGACTTTATTTGTTTGTGTGTACGAGGAAGTTTTAGTACAGCAATATCCTCGATCTTCTTTGGGTTTGGTTTGACGCCTTAGGTGTCAGAATATGGCCTAAAAATTCGGTTTCTTTTGCAAGGACTTACACTTGTCGTATTTCAATACTTTATTCATTAGTCGTTGGAATGTTCATGGGGCATTCCAATTCATAATGCCCTTCCGATGTGTTGTGCCCCGCCTAATTAAATTCCATATTATAGATCTCCAGTTGATAAATATCTTTTGTCCTATATCTACATCTACGTGTCCATCTACCCTATTATATAAAGAGGTAAAGTCTGTAAGTTTGCGAGTTTCTTTGTTTGTTGGCATTAATCTCTAGTACTACTGAACAATTTTTAAAATTCTGCGACGAGTAGCAGGCTACATTATTTCTGCGTGTCATTTGATTGTGATTAATAACATATTTCAATGTGAAATAGCAATATTTGTCAATCCATACCCTAAAAGCAATCAAGTAAAGAATGCATCACCACGATTTCCTTTCAGCTGAAACCACTGCCCGCAGTCGTGTAGCAGTGGCGATCAGGGTGGTTTTAGCAGAGAGCACTACAATAGTGTGTGCGCGCATACGACCGGCCTCTGAGTTCTTTTTTCTGCAATAGTGTGCGTGAGCATACGAGCGAGCTATGTGGTCTACCTCAGGGCGATTAAAAAAAAAACTTTTGATTTCTTAATGACCCATTGGTGCAATAAACATTTACAATAAACATAAGCGACGAACGAACCATCTTCTTTGAAATACAAAAGTAACGTGAAGTGACCATAATATGACAATAAATCAATCTTATGCTAGATTTGCAGACGTGAACTTGCAAACTACTTGCTCTAGACGCTGAACTTGCATTATTTAACAATTTGCTGGATATTAGCCAGACGCTTAATCTGCATTATGTGCATTATGCGAAAAGTTCACCTGGTCAATTACAAATATGCATGTGCGATACATACATACATGTGTGATATATTTTGGGATTAGGTTACGTGTGCGAGTTTAAGGTATAGGTAGGGTGTTGGACTTATAGTTTGGATGTAACTCCTCCGCCCTTATTGTAGAGCGAAGGCCAGAGTGATGTCATTGAACCAACTGCAGTTTGATAGAATGATGGCTAGATAGAATGATGCCGATTACAGTGATGATTGTTGCTGTTGCTAGTAGACTGTTGTAGACATCTCTGTTGGTTGACAGTCTGAGTAGTTTTACTTCCATGTTAAAGTTGTATGTCTGCAGTTTTTCTAGGCTTAGTTCATCAGTTGTTGTGTTGACTGTCTCATGATTGAATTACTCGAAATGGAGTTATAATTATTGCTCAGTTATAATATTCTGCTCGTTCTCGGAAAAATGAGGGTAATTAATTATTAACACTATATAAACCCTGGCTGACAGAGAGGTCTGGTTTTAGCTTCGTTGTATTAATATAAATGTTGCCAGTGTCTTAGGAACTTCAAAGAACCTAATTGGTTAAATTCATTAAAAACAGGGACAATGTTTTGTTTATTCAGTACTTTCAGTAAATATCCAGTTGGTTCTTCGAGGCAGGTGTTGAAACATTTCCATCGTCTCGAACATTAGTGAGATCATTGTTAAAGAATGATGAAATAACATTATTCATTTCATGGAAGTTAATGTTTCCGGATCTATTTCTGGTTTGTTGACTGATATTTATTTTGACCCCTGGTTCAAATTTGATCTTGTTCGAGTTGGCCTGAGGGTAATTAATTATTAAAAAATTAATTTCTGAACGAAGGTATTCTTTGATTGTCGTTTCTAAAATTATTTTATGATGTTCTCTTTTATGTCATCCCAAACGAGGGGCGTACCATACATATTCAAAATCTCGTTGGCTTTTCCCTCGATCTTGTTACGTATGGCCCTCAGTAGGATTTGACCATATGGGGTTTTCTCCGTTCCTCTAATGAGGAGGAGAATTTCAAGAAGGAAAATCAAGAAGAGCTATGGAATCGGTAGTTTCGGGGAAAGAGGGTAAATTTTTCGAAAGTCCTCTTAGATTGTACGGAAAGAATCTAGTAGTATGTTTTGTTTTATGTGATGTCGACATGCGTTTAATTTTTTTTTTTATTATATTATTTTTTATTTTATCTGTATATATATTGAAAAGGAATGATTAAGTAATAGTATTCAGCGATTATTCTACTATTTAATTTTTTATGGTAATACTTATGATAACTTTTAAATATATACATGTGCGATACATACATGTGTGGTATATTTTAGGATTATGTTACGTGTGCGGGCTTAAGCTAAAGGTATGATTGTTTGGATGGAGTTTGTGGGCTTGCGGGGAAGTTTGGCTTAGAGTTCGGATGCGACTACCGCCCTATGACATGATTTTGTTTTTTGTACTGGAGTGAGTGACGATCCACTCTAGAGGAAATTGGAAAAAAATCTTTATCGGTGGGAATTTAATGGTGGTGTTGTAGAGACCATACAGAGAGAATGACAGAGATAGATTTGTCGAATATACACAAGAAAAAGAGTTAATACTTATAATCGCCATTTTGAATAGCTCAGCTGCTTCGCTAAGACGTATTTTTAAGATGTGTTTTTCATACGAGGCCAAATTAACTTTTTTGGTTGCAAAAATCATACCTCCTTAATTAACAGAGATATCGGTATAATTTGTTTTCTCTTGAAGGAAATTTCCGAGGCTTATAGCCTGGAACAGAGAGATTTTTAAGAAAATATATTTACAGTGGTTTTCAGAATTTTCTGCTAAGTACAAATGCTTTCCCATAGGAAATTTTCTTCATATTTTATCTCAAATTGTCAAAATGAGATACCTGATGATACAGTTTGCCTAGTCAATCAGTCACAGTGGTGCATAAAAATAAACAAACAAGACATTTTTTAATCATTTTTGTAGGTGTACCACACTATTTCAATACACACTATTTCATGTTTAACAGTGAATAATTAATAAACAAATAAGTAAAAATTGCTATAAGAAAAAAATATATTTCATTGAAAATAAAAACTTTCTACTAATCAATTCTAGAAAGTATCGTACTTTGAGGTTCTGGCATGGCTTAGCGAAGAAATACGCTGGTCAGGAATCCGGAATTCTTCTGACAATTCTCTGATACTCTTTATTTTTCGGTGCACTTTTTTTCAATAAATTTGTTGTTTCCATTGCATAAATTATGCAAACAGTCTAATGGTCAAAGGTAACTGTATCAATACTTTGCATCATTACCGTGATGTGTTCGGTCATTACTGCGTCAATATGACGGCGAAAATGATATCGGAAACATTAAACTATATATTCAGGAATCAATAAAAATGTGTAGCTGGCGATTATATATGTACATTTAAGAAATGCTATGCAAAAAAAATAATGCAAATATCGGTGAACACGTTATCATGCCCTCCTCTATCACGGTTCGCCGCAGTACATGAATGAAAAGAACACAAGACGCGATGACATACTTGAGAAATTAAGGAAGACCTCACTTATTTGTAACCTTTTTAAAATTAAGCAAGAACCCTTTTTGTGACCAGCGTTCCTTCGGCCGACATGACATTTTAGTAAGGGTTTTTCATTTAAAAATGAAGGAACTGATAACTATTTACAAAAGAAGAGATTTTCGGAAAGGTAAAATGTCATATGGCCAGTATCGAGTCGAGGCTGCCACACTGTCACACATTGCTTTGGGTAGAAAATAAATTATAACCTGACGAAATTGACAAGATTATAGTTGCTGAACTACCCTATAAAGAAAATTATCCGGGATTGTTTGACGTTGTGACCGAAAATATTGTACACGGGCCATGTGGAGAACGAAATCCAACATCACCATGTATGAAAAATGGCATATGTTCTAAAAAATACCCACGCCGGTTCGTCATTGAGACCCAAACTGGGTAGGATGGATATCCTGCTTATCGACGCCGAAATGTTGATAATGGCGGTCGAATAGCTAGCTTGAATATTTGTGGAAGAACAGTTACTATAGATAACACATGGATTGTCCCGTACCCTCCAATTCTGTGTAGACCTTTAAACGTGGAATACTGCCATTCTGTTCGTACATTTAGAAATTCGTCAAAGAGTGTAGTTTTCACCGGAAAACATTCAACGGATAATAGAAAATCCACCGAAAACAACTCTGACAGCATTTTTTGTACTGTGCAACTCCGACAACCTTGCTAAAATATTGTTATATCACAATGTCCCCCAGTATTATACTTGCGCTTAGAACAAATTTCCACGAAGAAAACGTGGAGAAAATGTCGCTGGGCATTTAGGAATACAAAAATATACTGCTTTTAGAAGAGTATACAGTGTACATCCTTCTGAGGCAGTGTGAGTGAGTGTTTCTCAGAATTTTACTTCACTACGTACTTGGTGCCACCTCATTCTAGGACTTAAAAACTGTGAATGGAATTGTCAAAAAAGCTGCTTGCCGAGACAGAGGTTTGTTAGAAAACGGCAACCAATGAGAGAAGCCTCGATTTATCTGTATCCATTGAAGCTGAGGGAGTTGTTTGTGGTGGTGCTGTTATTTTGTTACCCATCTAAACCACTCAAACTGTGGGAAAACTTTAAAGATGATTTATGTGAAGACACTAGACACACAATACGGCCGCAAAATCAGGACTTTACTTTGCCCTTCAATGATGACATCTACAATGAAGGTTTATTACAAATAGAAAATAAACTCTTATAACTAAATGAGAAAAGTGTAAGTGATTTTGGTTTACCTTCTCCAATTCGACCACATAACCATGCATCGGATGTAATACTGACGCGTTCGTACGACAACAATGAGTTGTTAGCTTTTGTCAACGTAAATTTACCAAAATTAGTTACAGACCAGAGGCAAGTTTATGCTGCAATTTTTGACAGTGTGGTAAATAACAGGGGCAAAATATTTTTTCTGGACACCCCAGGAGGTACTGGGATGACATTTCTCGCAAATTTGTGTATTAGCAAAAGTAAGACATTCCGGAAAAAATGCACTAGCTCTTACTTCTTCACGAATTGCTGCAACTCTATTAAATGATGGGAAAACAGCGCACAACATGTACAATAACAATCCGTATGCTCTATACGTAAAAATATACCGCTTGGCAAGCCTTTACAAGATGCATTATTGATCATATGGGATGAATGTGCCATGAGTCAAGAACCCATGATAAAGCAGTAAACCGAACGCTCCAAGACCTCACAAAGTCAGATGCTGTCATGGGTGGTACTACTTTTGTTTTTGCCGTAGATTTTCGGCAAACACTACCAATAATAACAAAAGGAACACGCGCTAATGTCATCCCAGCATGCTTAAAATCACCTCCCTTATGGAGTTCCGTTGAAACTCTAGCTTTGCAAATAGATATGAGAGCCCATTTGAGTGAAAACTACGACAATAACTTTCCTCAACGACTACTCAAACTTGGAGAAGGAAAAATTACACCTCATAGCACTAACAGTAGTAGGGCTGAAATTGAACTTGACGAAAGATTGGGCCACATAGACCATAGATTAGAACATGTCACAGACGAAATATATCCAATCCGCAATTTATAGAATTTATTCGAAGGAAATTATCATTGTTTTTGCGCAAGAGCGATAGTGTCACCCAGAAACGATACAGTGAATGAAATAAAAAATTTAATTTTACAGAAAATCGGCGGTTATATGTTTGCTTATCTCGAGTTGGAACTCCAGACAACCAATACATTTTGCTACCAGACTAAAGCACAACAACAAGCATAGTATACAGAGAAATCTTAAACAATTAACATACTCTTAATATAATCTTAAGCTCTTAACATACTGAGAAGTAATATAAACACCAAATAAATCCTAAACACTCATTACTAAGAACCAGCCCAAGGTCAAGGACACCATCGATGCATACATCTTTCTGTCTACCTCAAACCTGGTAAACATCCTATCAGAGATCCGTTAGCGAGACGCTAACGATCGATTCAGATCACGAAGCAATGAAACTGGTAATCAACTTCGAAAATCCGATATTTACCAACAGCCTTCCAGAAGGGGACTTCGTCAACCTACATCAGCTAGGTATAATTAAGCTGCAAGTAGATATACTGGAGAATATTCACATACCGCCATTAATAAGGAACGGGAGGAAGGAACCACTCAACAACGACTTAGACAAGCAGAGAGCAGATGTAGTCACTTACCCGTACATATCCAAAACCGTTATCACCACAGGCAAAGGCTGAGGAAAAGACTCCAGCCAATACACCATTGGGAGCTGAACCCACGAGGCAGCGATTACCAAGCTGTTCTCAGTGAGTTGAATTGCACGAATATCATGCTTCGAAACGCAGTACAAACGCACAACAATATACAGCTGGAGAACAGGTTCCACAAGATACAGCCAGGACCAGACACGTTCCGACAAATCCACCAAATCATCGGTAAGGGGAACAAGCTGTCACAAATACTGACAACAAGGGAAGGAGATGAAAACTCGCCGGCGGAGAAGGCAGAAGCCTTTTCATCCTTTTTTTTTGAATTTCGTCCTGCGAATGCCACAAACAGTGATGATACTTCTCACAATCATCATGAACAATTGCATAAGCAATTGCTACTCTCCCAGTAAGTGAAAAATGGCAAAAATTGTCGCAATACCAAAATCATATCGCTCCTGAGCAATATGAGCAAGATCCTCGAAAACTAAAGCGATGGTGTACTTAAACATTCAACGCTACATCATCTAATGAACTTCCACCACGATGTTGAAGCTGCGCTGAACAATAACGAGGTCACAGTCGCCTGCTTCACTGACTCATCTACAAGCTGAACCAGATGGGATTCCCCTCCAACCTCATCAGAATAATTTACAGCTTTCTGCATTCCAGAAGATTCTACGTTGAAATTGAAGACAGGAAATCAACAGAGCGGAGCACAAATTCTGGAGTTACATAAGTTATAAGCATAAAGATAATGCTCGCTAACGGCACAGAAATATAAAAACACGAAAAGAACAAGTATCTTGGAGTTAACTTCACGGAAAGGTTGAAGTTCAACAGTCATTCGAAATTGATCGTTAAGAAGGCCAACCTAGGCTTCCATCGCATCTATCCCTTGATACGCAAGCAAAATGGATTAAGCCAGAGGACAAAACTGCTGCATTACAAGCAGCTTATACGGCCGATTTAAACAATATGGCTCACCATCTCTAAGACCAGCATGACGACGCAAAATAATAAAAACCGAACATAGAAGCTTGCCTCCCCTCAAGCGTCCTGCAAATATATTGTACACACACAAAGTGAAGGCCGATGCTCTCGCTTCATGTTTTGTAAGTAATCATCTTGTTTCACATAATCTGGGTAACAACAGCACAAATGCGTTGGTACATAAACAATTCAAAGGCTGCATGAAGTTAATATTGATCTACCAACTAGTGAACTCATTACATATGTTGATGTAGACTATTTCATTAAAACAGTAAAGTCAAAAAAACTGGTGGAATTGATAAAATTTACGTATTTATGTAAATTAGTAAACAAAACATTTTGTCCAATCGCTGCTACAAGGTACATGTCAACAATAGTGTGTCTGATTACGATTCGGGTGTACCATAAGGATCCGTTTTGGGTCCTATGTTACACAATTTATTTACATCCGATGTTCCCAAACTACAAGATTGAGGTAGCTATTTTCGCTGACGACACTGCGATATTCTCATCGCATAAATCGCTCTCGATATAGAGAGTAATCTCAAAATTGCAATGATTACATTAATCGAATTTCGTAAAAAAATAGAAAATAAAGTTTAATGAGAAAATACAAGCAATCTTTTTCACATGAAATAGAAAATCTTGTCATCTACTTACTGGCAGCTTACGAATAAACGTAATTGAGGTCGATTCGCAAAATTGCGTCAAATACTTAAGGACATATCTCGAGATGAAGCTGACCTTTAGCGAGCACATAAAAAACACAATATGCAAAATCAATATTGCCATTTAGCTACTGCCTCCTTTTATAAACTGGAAATCTTCCCTACCCACGGAAAACAAAATCGTTACCCACAAGGTTATTTCCCAAGCCATTTTGTTCTACGGCTGCCAAGTCTGAGAAACTCAGAAAAATGCTATATTCAAAAACGAAAGGTATCCCAAAATAAATGGCTAAAAATGATGTTTAATTTGCCCTGCCATTTCTCAACTATAGATCTTCACCCAAGAGTGAATGTTGATAAAATTACTAATAGAATTCGTAGACTACCTAACAAGTTTTTCAATCACTGTAATCTTGCTGATAGTAAACTTTTAAATGAACTAATAAATTAATTTATATTTGCTTATTCATCTTATTGTTGCTATTATTTGTGAGTTTATCTATATATATTGTTGTTATTTACTTCTTTATTAATTAATTAATTTATTTATTTATTCTGAACCTATTTATTCACTTATATATTTATTTTATTATTTATAACATCTTTTTGGAGATTTTTTTCTCTGTATTTTCCTCCATATTGTTTTATGTTAATTTCTTTCTAGTTTTTGAGTATCTAGATAATATTTCAAAATATATTTCATTGAAAATAAAAACTTTCTACTAATCAATTCTAGAAAGTATCGTACTTTGAGGTTCTGGCATGGCTTAGCGAAGAAATACGCTGGTCAGGAATCCGGAATTCTTCTGACAATTCTCTGATACTCTTTATTTTTCGGTGCACTTTTTTTCAATAAATTTGTTGTTTCCATTGCATAAATTATGCAAACAGTCTAATGGTCAAAGGTAACTGTATCAATACTTTGCATCATTACCGTGATGTGTTCGGTCATTACTGCGTCAATATGACGGCGAAAATGATATCGGAAACATTAAACTATATATTCAGGAATCAATAAAAATGTGTAGCTGGCGATTATATATGTACATTTAAGAAATGCTATGCAAAAAAAATAATGCAAATATCGGTGAACACGTTATCATGCCCTCCTCTATCACGGTTCGCCGCAGTACATGAATGAAAAGAACACAAGACGCGATGACATACTTGAGAAATTAAGGAAGACCTCACTTATTTGTAACCTTTTTAAAATTAAGCAAGAACCCTTTTTGTGACCAGCGTTCCTTCGGCCGACATGACATTTTAGTAAGGGTTTTTCATTTAAAAATGAAGGAACTGATAACTATTTACAAAAGAAGAGATTTTCGGAAAGGTAAAATGTCATATGGCCAGTATCGAGTCGAGGCTGCCACACTGTCACACATTGCTTTGGGTAGAAAATAAATTATAACCTGACGAAATTGACAAGATTATAGTTGCTGAACTACCCTATAAAGAAAATTATCCGGGATTGTTTGACGTTGTGACCGAAAATATTGTACACGGGCCATGTGGAGAACGAAATCCAACATCACCATGTATGAAAAATGGCATATGTTCTAAAAAATACCCACGCCGGTTCGTCATTGAGACCCAAACTGGGTAGGATGGATATCCTGCTTATCGACGCCGAAATGTTGATAATGGCGGTCGAATAGCTAGCTTGAATATTTGTGGAAGAACAGTTACTATAGATAACACATGGATTGTCCCGTACCCTCCAATTCTGTGTAGACCTTTAAACGTGGAATACTGCCATTCTGTTCGTACATTTAGAAATTCGTCAAAGAGTGTAGTTTTCACCGGAAAACATTCAACGGATAATAGAAAATCCACCAAAAACAACTCTGACAGCATTTTTTGTACTGTGCAACTCCGACAACCTTGCTAAAATATTGTTATATCACAATGTCCCCCAGTATTATACTTGCGCTTAGAACAAATTTCCACGAAGAAAACGTGGAGAAAATGTCGCTGGGCATTTAGGAATACAAAAATATACTGCTTTTAGAAGAGTATACAGTGTACATCCTTCTGAGGCAGTGTGAGTGAGTGTTTCTCAGAATTTTACTTCACTACGTACTTGGTGCCACCTCATTCTAGGACTTAAAAACTGTGAATGGAATTGTCAAAAAAGCTGCTTGCCGAGACAGAGGTTTGTTAGAAAACGGCAACCAATGAGAGAAGCCTCGATTTATCTGTATCCATTGAAGCTGAGGGAGTTGTTTGTGGTGGTGCTGTTATTTTGTTACCCATCTAAACCACTCAAACTGTGGGAAAACTTTAAAGATGATTTATGTGAAGACACTAGACACACAATACGGCCGCAAAATCAGGACTTTACTTTGCCCTTCAATGATGACATCTACAATGAAGGTTTATTACAAATAGAAAATAAACTCTTATAACTAAATGAGAAAAGTGTAAGTGATTTTGGTTTACCTTCTCCAATTCGACCACATAACCATGCATCGGATGTAATACTGACGCGTTCGTACGACAACAATGAGTTGTTAGCTTTTGTCAACGTAAATTTACCAAAATTAGTTACAGACCAGAGGCAAGTTTATGCTGCAATTTTTGACAGTGTGGTAAATAACAGGGGCAAAATATTTTTTCTGGACACCCCAGGAGGTACTGGGATGACATTTCTCGCAAATTTGTGTATTAGCAAAAGTAAGACATTCCGGAAAAAATGCACTAGCTCTTACTTCTTCACGAATTGCTGCAACTCTATTAAATGATGGGAAAACAGCGCACAACATGTACAATAACAATCCGTATGCTCTATACGTAAAAATATACCGCTTGGCAAGCCTTTACAAGATGCATTATTGATCATATGGGATGAATGTGCCATGAGTCAAGAACCCATGATAAAGCAGTAAACCGAACGCTCCAAGACCTCACAAAGTCAGATGCTGTCATGGGTGGTACTACTTTTGTTTTTGCCGTAGATTTTCGGCAAACACTACCAATAATAACAAAAGGAACACGCGCTAATGTCATCCCAGCATGCTTAAAATCACCTCCCTTATGGAGTTCCGTTGAAACTCTAGCTTTGCAAATAGATATGAGAGCCCATTTGAGTGAAAACTACGACAATAACTTTCCTCAACGACTACTCAAACTTGGAGAAGGAAAAATTACACCTCATAGCACTAACAGTAGTAGGGCTGAAATTGAACTTGACGAAAGATTGGGCCACATAGACCATAGATTAGAACATGTCACAGACGAAATATATCCAATCCGCAATTTATAGAATTTATTCGAAGGAAATTATCATTGTTTTTGCGCAAGAGCGATAGTGTCACCCAGAAACGATACAGTGAATGAAATAAAAAATTTAATTTTACAGAAAATCGGCGGTTATATGTTTGCTTATCTCGAGTTGGAACTCCAGACAACCAATACATTTTGCTACCAGACTAAAGCACAACAACAAGCATAGTATACAGAGAAATCTTAAACAATTAACATACTCTTAATATAATCTTAAGCTCTTAACATACTGAGAAGTAATATAAACACCAAATAAATCCTAAACACTCATTACTAAGAACCAGCCCAAGGTCAAGGACACCATCGATGCATACATCTTTCTGTCTACCTCAAACCTGGTAAACATCCTATCAGAGATCCGTTAGCGAGACGCTAACGATCGATTCAGATCACGAAGCAATGAAACTGGTAATCAACTTCGAAAATCCGATATTTACCAACAGCCTTCCAGAAGGGGACTTCGTCAACCTACATCAGCTAGGTATAATTAAGCTGCAAGTAGATATACTGGAGAATATTCACATACCGCCATTAATAAGGAACGGGAGGAAGGAACCACTCAACAACGACTTAGACAAGCAGAGAGCAGATGTAGTCACTTACCCGTACATATCCAAAACCGTTATCACCACAGGCAAAGGCTGAGGAAAAGACTCCAGCCAATACACCATTGGGAGCTGAACCCACGAGGCAGCGATTACCAAGCTGTTCTCAGTGAGTTGAATTGCACGAATATCATGCTTCGAAACGCAGTACAAACGCACAACAATATACAGCTGGAGAACAGGTTCCACAAGATACAGCCAGGACCAGACACGTTCCGACAAATCCACCAAATCATCGGTAAGGGGAACAAGCTGTCACAAATACTGACAACAAGGGAAGGAGATGAAAACTCGCCGGCGGAGAAGGCAGAAGCCTTTTCATCCTTTTTTTTTGAATTTCGTCCTGCGAATGCCACAAACAGTGATGATACTTCTCACAATCATCATGAACAATTGCATAAGCAATTGCTACTCTCCCAGTAAGTGAAAAATGGCAAAAATTGTCGCAATACCAAAATCATATCGCTCCTGAGCAATATGAGCAAGATCCTCGAAAACTAAAGCGATGGTGTACTTAAACATTCAACGCTACATCATCTAATGAACTTCCACCACGATGTTGAAGCTGCGCTGAACAATAACGAGGTCACAGTCGCCTGCTTCACTGACTCATCTACAAGCTGAACCAGATGGGATTCCCCTCCAACCTCATCAGAATAATTTACAGCTTTCTGCATTCCAGAAGATTCTACGTTGAAATTGAAGACAGGAAATCAACAGAGCGGAGCACAAATTCTGGAGTTACATAAGTTATAAGCATAAAGATAATGCTCGCTAACGGCACAGAAATATAAAAACACGAAAAGAACAAGTATCTTGGAGTTAACTTCACGGAAAGGTTGAAGTTCAACAGTCATTCGAAATTGATCGTTAAGAAGGCCAACCTAGGCTTCCATCGCATCTATCCCTTGATACGCAAGCAAAATGGATTAAGCCAGAGGACAAAACTGCTGCATTACAAGCAGCTTATACGGCCGATTTAAACAATATGGCTCACCATCTCTAAGACCAGCATGACGACGCAAAATAATAAAAACCGAACATAGAAGCTTGCCTCCCCTCAAGCGTCCTGCAAATATATTGTACACACACAAAGTGAAGGCCGATGCTCTCGCTTCATGTTTTGTAAGTAATCATCTTGTTTCACATAATCTGGGTAACAACAGCACAAATGCGTTGGTACATAAACAATTCAAAGGCTGCATGAAGTTAATATTGATCTACCAACTAGTGAACTCATTACATATGTTGATGTAGACTATTTCATTAAAACAGTAAAGTCAAAAAAACTGGTGGAATTGATAAAATTTACGTATTTATGTAAATTAGTAAACAAAACATTTTGTCCAATCGCTGCTACAAGGTACATGTCAACAATAGTGTGTCTGATTACGATTCGGGTGTACCATAAGGATCCGTTTTGGGTCCTATGTTACACAATTTATTTACATCCGATGTTCCCAAACTACAAGATTGAGGTAGCTATTTTCGCTGACGACACTGCGATATTCTCATCGCATAAATCGCTCTCGATATAGAGAGTAATCTCAAAATTGCAATGATTACATTAATCGAATTTCGTAAAAAAATAGAAAATAAAGTTTAATGAGAAAATACAAGCAATCTTTTTCACATGAAATAGAAAATCTTGTCATCTACTTACTGGCAGCTTACGAATAAACGTAATTGAGGTCGATTCGCAAAATTGCGTCAAATACTTAAGGACATATCTCGAGATGAAGCTGACCTTTAGCGAGCACATAAAAAACACAATATGCAAAATCAATATTGCCATTTAGCTACTGCCTCCTTTTATAAACTGGAAATCTTCCCTACCCACGGAAAACAAAATCGTTACCCACAAGGTTATTTCCCAAGCCATTTTGTTCTACGGCTGCCAAGTCTGAGAAACTCAGAAAAATGCTATATTCAAAAACGAAAGGTATCCCAAAATAAATGGCTAAAAATGATGTTTAATTTGCCCTGCCATTTCTCAACTATAGATCTTCACCCAAGAGTGAATGTTGATAAAATTACTAATAGAATTCGTAGACTACCTAACAAGTTTTTCAATCACTGTAATCTTGCTGATAGTAAACTTTTAAATGAACTAATAAATTAATTTATATTTGCTTATTCATCTTATTGTTGCTATTATTTGTGAGTTTATCTATATATATTGTTGTTATTTACTTCTTTATTAATTAATTAATTTATTTATTTATTCTGAACCTATTTATTCACTTATATATTTATTTTATTATTTATAACATCTTTTTGGAGATTTTTTTCTCTGTATTTTCCTCCATATTGTTTTATGTTAATTTCTTTCTAGTTTTTGAGTATCTAGATAATATTTCTGTAGAAAGATAAGCTTATATCATATCTCCGTAATGTAAAATGTGCTATGATAAATGAAATGTATCTGTAGACAGCCCCGATAATTGGCACAGTGCCCGTTAACCCCATTAACAACGCATTTGACGATGGCCCTGTCTTGGACCTTGCCCATGCCTAAATGACATTCGTCCCTTTGTGGGTTCCCGAGACATGACATGACCAAACCTCTGGCATCGAGCACACCAAGAATTTAATTTTCTTAATTTTCTTTCGTGTCACCGAAGTGACATGATCTGGACTGCGATGTAGTTGCAGTACACAGTGTGTTTAGAGGCATTCTTTATTTAATAGTGAATGGGATTTCTAAACCCTTCACGGCACACTTACTCAGATTTTCGAGGTCCTTTGTCTCGGTCGCGAAGACGTTAATTGGTCGTTGATGATCTCTCCCTCTTCTGCCTCTGGTTCTCTGTTTTTGTCTCTGCTGTTGTGGCTCCGCTTCTGTATTGCTTGCTGCTGGGGCTTCTGATGTTGTACTTTTTGCTGTCGTGGTAGTTGTTGTTCTTGTTGCTGCTGTTTTTGCGAGTGCAATGCTTGTTCTTGTTGTAGAGCAAGCCGCTTGAGCTGCTTTCCTAGCCGCTAGCTTGTCGCGCATCATTTTGGCGATCGCTGCTAGCTCAGTCGATTGTTCCTCCAGAAATATCTGCCTCTCCTCTAGTCGGAGAGCCCCTTCACATCCTCCTCCTGGTCATCTGCGCCGTATGAAGAGAGGTCTCGTTACCTGTTGCCAGCACCTAGGTACCGTCCTTCTCCTCCAGCCAACTCATACAAAATTGTGTCGTATGATTCGACTGGAGTTGTGTCTGTTGTTTTTGCGCTGGAAGTAGCTGCCGACGTGCAGGTTGGTAGGTAGCTCGCTAATGATGCTGTTTTCGCTGCTGCTTCGGCTGCAGATTTATTAGCCGCTTTTTTTGATGTTGTTGTAGCTGCTGATGTTGCAACTGATGGAGCTGTAATAGTTGTCGTTCGGGCTTCGGTATATTCGGCTGCGGTTGTAGCCTCCTTTCTTGTCTCCATTGACCATCCCACTGGGTGGTGTGATCTACTGCTGGCTTGATGGCCTGATGTGCCAGCGTGGTGGCTTGATTCGCCATCCGCCGGTAAATTATCCATACCCTCGTGTCTCTCTTCAGGCTCCATCCAATTTCACATTATTCAGTTTCTTTAAATTTATAATAAATTGTGTTCTTTTATTTATACAGTGTTCTTTCACAAATTTCACACCAAACGGAGTTCTCAAAAGCAAATTGTTCGTATCAATATGTTGAGGCTTACTGTGTCAAATGCTTTTGAGAAATCCAAAAAGCACAGCTAGTGACATCAACCCACAATCAAAACAAGAGACAAGATCGCCTGACGCAGTTTCGTTTTGCTTAAAAATGTTATGATGTCTGATGTAATGGCATTGGTAATTGTTTTGGTTTTAATAGGTAAATATTATAAATAAATGGTCAATGTAATTATTAGGAGCGAGTATTTGACCATTAACATCTGATGTACAACATATACGCGACCAATTAAGACTTTCACGGTCTTTTACTTGAGACAATGTATTAAATGTCGGAAAATGATGGTATTCTTGGGATCGAATTCCACTCTTTACAGAAAAAGCATTCAGACAGAGAACAATTCAATCATGGTGCGAAAGACCGGGACAAATAAATTGGTCATAGTGGGCTATGAGTTTACTGTCAGACACAAGAAAAACGTCAAGAAAGGGGGTTATATTCGAGATGAAGTGTGTAGGATTTGCTGTAATGACTAAATGAAACCCTAGTGATTCATTTGATTTCATCACTACCTTGCACTGGAGAGAATATTTAACATATTATGCCACACTGCCACAATCCTTGTCCCTTAGCCTTTCCGACCATTAATCCTAAATAGATCCGAGTTCATCTATGGTTTTGCCCAGGTTTCCGACACACCAACTACGTCCATACAGCCATCTCCAAAATGTAACGAATTTCATCATGAAACTATGAAAATATGTCTAGTACACAACTGTCTTCCCAGATAATCTATAAGGTCACTCTCTCCTCACGTCCCACTTGAGAGCAAAACATACCCACATTCAGCAGCGAGTCCCACATTTGGTACCCAGATAGCTAAAAAACAGAAGAAATATATCACTGTTGTAGATGTCCCTACAACTCCATATTTCAAGAAGAGATATCTGTGACAGCAAAGCTGCCCCCTTGAACTTTGTAATAGTTGTATCAATTTTGATGAATGTCGAAAGCCAAGGGGGAGAAATTTGAATCTTTTATAGGTTGAAAAGTATACCTTGATTGCTGTTTTGTTGATGATTGACTTTAAGTCGAAAATATGCTGGCTGGTAATTAAGTGATCGAGCTTGAAGCTTATTGAACAATTGCTCGTTTTAAATTTTATAGACATAACATTACAAATCTTGCTTAATTGCATTGCACTATTAATTGGGCTAGCTCGAAAAGCACCTGTGCTGATTCTTACACCAGTATTGTGAACAGAGTCAAGAGATTTAAATAACAATTTCTTAGCAGAAAGGTATACTATGCATGGCAGCATTGTCTATAATGGGTAGTATATTTTTTCCAAAGACTTTTGAAGACGGTGTACGTCTAGATAATGTGTTTATGTATTCTTCCCATGATTTTTTCCTATGCACACAAATCATTTTTCTTGCTTTCTATTTTCTTGATGTAATTTCCTTCGGTTTTTACGAGAATTTTGATTTCACTGTTCCACCAAGGAACATTTCTTTTTAACAATATGGCCAGGTGTTATTGAAAAGGACTTGTAAGCTTCAAAATTCTATATAAAAGTTCATATTGGTCAATATTTCATCAATGTTCAAATCAATATGACATAATTTCTCGAAATGAGTCAAAATTCTCTTACTTAACTAAAAATTGTTCACGTTTTAAATGTACGATGTTAATATTGATTGATTATAGTGAAATGATCGCTACTGTGCAAATCATTACATACAAATCAACCGAAGTGATATTCTTAAGTAGGTGATGCAATTGTTAGGTCAATGCAGCTATACATCTTATAGGCTAGGCTAAAATGAGTAGGGTTTCCATTGTTTAAAAGGCTTAACAGATTATGGTTCAATACATTTTTAATCATTTTCCTTCGTTTATCGAAGTCCCCCAAAAATAATAAGATGCAATTAAATTGGCCAACTATATTTTCATTGTCAGAACCAGGCATATAAATGCAACAAACAATAAATTTAGTTGGCAAAAACAAACGTGCAGCTATAAATATCTGCATTGACCCCAATTACAACACCAGAAGCAGACGCCACTTCTGCAACGATTAATGCTCCACTAACGACACATCAACTGTCTGACCCCGATTTAACCCTCAACAAATCAAATACAGTCGCCTCTCGTTAATTCAAACCTGCGATAAATCGAACCTCTCCATAATTCGAAGTTGTCACGCGTTCCCTGGAAAATCTCTTTATATTTCGAAAAAAATCGATACATATTTCAGCACTTGGTAATTCGAACAAAAAAATCATCGCTACGTAACAAAACGACGCGTTAATTCGAATTCATACGCTTCGAACACTCGACAATTCAAAGTTATCAGATTGCATAGAATGGAGGTACATTTTGAGACAAGTTTAAACTTGTCTCATCGTTGGATCAAGATGTTGCTGTCTCGGGACCTCTAACCGATGGCGAAATTTTAACCTCTACAGATACAAATGAAACAAGCAACGACGAAGATGAGGATAATACATCACAGTCCTTGGCAGATGTGTCAGTAAGGGAAGCAAGAGCCTAATTCGACACATTACAAAGCTTCTGTCTACAAAACAACACTGATGAAACAGCATTTCAGGCACTATTTCTGATAAAAAACGTTATTGTTCAATCTCAGGAAAGTGCTTTGAAGCACACTCACATTAAAGACTTCTTCCAGAAGACTAATAATAAATTCACATTATGTAGATATGTATATACATGTATATAAGAGCCTTTGATTTTGTTAAAAAATTAGCAGTTAATAAATAACAAATGGTTATTACCCAATAATTCGAACTTTCATAATTTTTCTCTCTACACTTTCGAACCACTTGATATTTCAAACTCTTGTTAATTCCAATTTTTTGTGGGTAAACGCAGCGAAAATGCAGTAATGACAATCAACGAACATAAATATTTCAGAGGAATCAATTACAGTTTTCCAGTATTCCTGTCCACTCGGGAATCAGCATTTATGTTAATAGTAATAAAAAATCAACATTTAAGTTAATAATGAGATTGGAAAAAATAAAGATCGAATTGTAATTGTATAGTTTAATTAACGTTTTTTATTCCGATCTCATATCTAGACGTAATTCGAGCGCTTTTATCACATTCCAACTAGCCATCATCGCTTAAAAATTGTTTCACAACAATTGAGATGCTTTACAAAGCCGGCACAGTGATTAATATTTCACATTGAGCAGCAGCGTCAACACCTCCGTTTCACACAAGTATTTTACTTAGATATTATCAGAATAGTGGTGGAATTAAAAGTCAACGGAGATTTGTGTTTTTCAATGTCACATATGACGTTAATGTTTTACCTGAAACATGCCAACACCCACAAATTTTTATGACAGAGACTTTCAACTTTTCATACCTTCTTTATCGGAAAAAACGATGTATGTAAATCTAGTGAGGAGCGAAGAGGGAGTTTGAATAGCAGTCTCATATCGCTTCACGAGACGTGAAATCACATTGGAACAACGAACGGTTGATGTTGAACAGACAACAGGCAGTGGGGATACTCACAATTCCTAGGCATTCGTGCAGGGTATTTAGGTGGATACCATTAGGAGGGAGAGTCGGATCTTGAAGCTCAATCTTGAAAGGTCAGTTCGGGCTCTAGTACAGGTGTATGCATTAAATCTGGAGTCGGAGTACGGGGCTTGGTTACTGGAGATGGATTCCTATATCCTGATGGGTGATTTCAATGTTAACGTGGGTATGGATGTAACGACATGGGATAGTGTGATTGGGAGGAACGGTGATCCTCACCAGAACGCGAACGGAGAGAAGTTGTTGGGCTTTTGCTGTGCAAATGGCATGTCATCTTCTTTCCACACAAATGCATCTATAAATACACACAGATCTCTTTGTGGTCCATCGTATGATGAAAGGGTCTTAACTTTGAACTGAACATCACTTGATGTGATATGATAATGTACCTCTTCTGCCAAGAGCGTCCAGAGTGTGTTATTTTACGAATCTAGCGGAACTTCATTCAAAAATCAAAGTCGTGCGAATAACAAAAGTTTGGTATCAAACGACAGGTATAACCCCAGGTATTTACGTCATGCAAAAAAAATTCAAACTAAAAACATTTGTAGTGTCGTTACTCGATTTGGATCCTCCCAATTAGCTACCCTGTGTATTCTAAGACTCCAATATCGGTGGTGTTACTTGGGAGTATGGGTATATTACTATTAATTTTGTTAATATTATCAATATTATTCATTAATTTTAATATTTCAGAAGATTTGGAAGATTTGATTCCACTAAGTTCCACCATAAAGCATTAGTATTGGACTTCAGATTTTTTCATTACTTTAATCATAGCAATGATAATGTTTGCGCGTTAGCTTATAGACTCGCGAAGCCAATTTCACTCGACTTCTGCAATATACAAACAATTTTGATTTGGATGCACTGTTGAACAACTCCCTAAGTTATTGTTAGTTGACCCCGTGGTGAAATTAGGGAATAAACTTCCCCCGAGGATGATCTATTAGCTTCCAGACAGGAAACTGCGCACACATCACAGAGTGACACACAAAGTGCTGCTGCTCAAAAATCAACCTCCTCTATCCCAACCTCCAACCCCGCGGCCAAGGTAACCAGCTAAAGTGACTAGCAGCCAAGAGCACATAAGTCCGAGAGCGCCATCCTCAAGAGAATGTAGAGTAAAGCCTAATTCATTCTACGCAAGATTGCGAAGAAAGAAGCGGTTGGCATTTCCACGAGAAAAACCTCGAGGACAAAGTACAATACCAAGCTGTTATTGCGAAATAGAAGTACCATATCGAAGACCTCAAGAAACAGCCTCAAACGACACACAAGAAGCGATTCCTCGGAGGTCGTCAAAGGTTACAGGTTGATCAAGTGCGTATACTAGTTCCCTAAAGATTAGCTTGTGCATGGCTGTGATTAGCAACGCCTTTGAGCACTTCACACTTAAAGTCATACCTAATAAGGATATCCCAAAGAAACCCAGGGCTCGCATCGGTCAAGAAGACGATTCGACGCCGAAGATGAAATCGACGCTGCAGGCAGATGCCTGCAGAACCTGGCGATCATTTTCGACAACTCAACTAAAGAGCAACCCCACAATAATTATGCTCAGCGTCGTTCAGATTAACCTCCAAAGCACTCAAAATCGGAACATCTACTTGTTTTCCTCCGGGAGGAAAACGTCGATGTGGGCATCATACAGGAACCCTGGGTGAGAAGACAAGTTATCCTGGGCCTCCAAGACAACCTCTACAACCTGTGTTACATCAAGGAAAATGGTAAGCCAAGAGTCTGTATCCGTATTAAAAACATATTACCTCATTCCTAAGTCCCAATCTTAGCACGGAAGATCTAACCGCCATTAGAGTGGAAGACGCTGAACACAACAATATCCTCATCGTCTCTGCCTATTTAGCTTGCAACCGAGTCACACCTCCAGAGGTGGTTGAGAGTCTGGTAAAGCTGACCCAAGCAAGGAAGGTTACCTTACTTATCGGTTGCGACGCCATTACCAGAAACACAACATCGGGAAGCAGTGATAACAACAAGGTGAGTTAATTTTTGATTTCATAATTTGCTCTAACCTCGACATTGTCAACTCGGGTAACACTTCTACTTTCATCTTTTCGAGCACTGAAACCTTCTGTGGGTGGAAAGAAGTTATCGACTTGACACTTATTACTAACACTAACAACTGCAGAGGAAGCAATTAGACAGTATCTGACAAACAATCCTTCTCAGATCACAAATGTATACTCCGATTTCCTGCAGGAACCCTAACCGTATTGACTGGAAAAGATACGACATAAACTTATCCGCAAAACCAACAGACTTCCTAGCTAACCGACCTGAGACAAAAGAGGACACCGAATCTAGGATAGGCATCTTAGAGAAGGCCATGGATGTCGCTTATAAAAACTCTTGTCCCATAAAGCACAGCAGAAAAACCCTCCCTCCCAGGTGGAACGACGATTTATCCGGTATAAGAAGACTGACCAGGGTCATCTTCAATTTCTATAGGCATAAGTTCTAGAAGCCTAACAAGGACGGAACTTGGATGTTCCTTATGGTGGCGCTACAGTCCGAGGTGAACCTGGACCCCAACCAACAAGCGTCTCCAGCCAGCTCGATCTTTAGTTAGCTGCCTCCAGTTTTGCACGCATATTTGGTTGAGGTACCTTTTCACTTGCGTGAGTTATGTTCAGGAAGGGATAGACACAATTGAAACAATGTCTTCAACCTTTAGCAACATTTATTAGATTCTAAGTAAATTGATTGATGACTGATATATTATATATATATTATATATATTATATAAGATATATTATATAAGTGTACCATAAATTGAATTGTAAAAACTAAGATAATAAAGGAACACAAAAAGACGCTTACTAGACAAAATTAGGTGATGTGTATGTACAGTAAACAAACAACAAGTGCTAAGATATATTGGTGCCAAGGTGAAAGCATGTAACTGCTCCCACCGAAGATTCGATTTCGTTTGAGCGAAATCACTGCCGTTATCGGAAACGATTTTTTTTGGGACACCATGGTGTGAAAAGAAGTGTTTTAAGGTTTGAATTAAATGTATGCTACTTCTTGCAGAGAGTTGATATGCACAGGCAAACTTACTGAATTTATCAATGATGGTTAAGAAATTTTGCTTGTTGACTGAATATATATCTATATGTATAATCTCTAACAGTTTCGATGGCGTCTCAGATAATTGAAATTTTCAAGGTTGGCGATTTATATTTTTGATATATTTCACAATTATTTATAAAACGTACAATAGAGTTCTTCATATTAGGAAAATAAATTTCTCTCTTTAGATGTGCAAATGTTTCATAGATTCCCTTACGATTCGATTTAATGTGGTAGTTACTAATCAGTCCATCCTGTCTATAACAGTTACATCTATTAGTTTTGTGGTGCATCTGATTAGTTTCATTCTTGAGTTAGCGAAAAAACGACTTGTACCATTTTGAATGTACTAACGTCTGTCAAAATTGCTGTAAGACGGTTTGGGCCACATGGTCTCTAAAAATGTTAACTATTATTTCCTCATCGCTTATGTTATTATGTTTTATAACATACCTCTTCTTTGTTCGAAAGAGTCTAACTTAGATTTATTATTAATTCCCTCAAGAATCAATTGATTTGCAAATTCGTTGATTGGACGTTCCGAAATTGGAATACCATCGTCAAGATTTCCTGAATAAATCGTTGAAATGCAATCAAGATCACCAACATGATTTACCATAGAAACATCTTCTAACTCCTCTGCAGAATGTACTGCTTCATTAGCATTAATATCGGTTCTAGACAAGGTATCAGCATTCGAGTTTTGACTTCCTTTTTTGTATGTAATTTAGTAGTCATACTCCTCTAGCTTTAGCCGCCAACGAATCAGTTGTAAGTAAGTGGTAATGTAAGTGGTTTATGGTCGGTAATAATTTGAAATTTTCTATTGAAAATGTATGGCCGAAAATATTTTGTTGCCCAGACAACTGCCAACAGTTCCCTCTCGATAGTGCTATCGACTTGCGAAGCAAATCGGCTTATCCGAGCCTAACTGCCCCTGTGACATGCTACCTCCAATTGCAACATTACTTGCATCCGTAGTAACATTGAATGGTAGTAACATTGAGAAGTCAGGATACTGAAGAATGGGGTCATTGCATAATAAGGTTTTACAAGTCTCGAAACAATTGGTGTATTTGTGATCAAGTACAATTCGTCTTCCTTCACGAAGACATTCCGTCATAGGCTTAGTTAAGTTCGCGAAGTCCTTTATGAACATCCTATAATAGCCAAGAAGCCCAAGAAAAGATTTGATTTGCTTTGGTGTTTTTGGAATTGGGAACTTTTGTATTGCTGCTATTTTGTCGGGGTTGGGTTTTACCCCATCCGTTGTAATTAAATGCCCCAAGAATGAAACTTCCTTCTGAAGAAATGCAGATTTTTCGATTTGAATTTTAAAATTAGCCTCCTTTAGTTTATCGAAAACTGCGCCTAAACTGTCTATATGCTCTTGAAGTGATTTAGAAAATATGATAATATCGTCCATGTAGACAAGACATGTCTTTCCTTGAAGATCTCGAAGAACATTATCCAACAGTCGTTGGAAGGTCGACGGGGCATTTTTCAGGCCAAAGGGCATTCGAACGAATTTATAATGCCCATTGTCTACTGAAAGTGCAGTTTTTGGGATATCTTCTGTTCGGACCTCAATTTGGTGGAAACCTGAGGCAAGGTCTAAAGTGCTAAAATACCTAAAATTTTCCCTAATTTAACTAATATATCTGCGATGTTAGGGATGGGATACTTGTCACCGATAGCTTTTTGATTTAATTTGCGGTAATCGATGACAAGTGTCCATTTTTGCTTACCCTTAGCATCTTTTTTGTTTGGTACTATCCATATAGGGGATGATCATGGTGAAAAACTATGTCGAATAATTCCCTGGTTGAGCATATTTCTAATTTGGGCTTGAATTTCTTCCTTATGAATAAACGGGTATCTATATGATTTACTATAAATGGGCGACTCATAATTCGTCTTCATTTCATGTTTTATTTTATTGGTGAATGTCAAATTTTGTCCCTCCTGAATGAAAATATAGTAGTATTGCTTACATAATTTATGTATCTCTATCTCTTCTCCAGAATTCATGTGATCTGTTTTAATACAATTTTGAATACTCTCCTTACTTGTGAATTTACATGAAACAGGATTAATGGAAAAATTATGGAATTCTGAAAAGTTGTCCTCGTTCTTAAGCTGAGTCTTTAGCATAGCATACCAATTATAAGACTGATAAACCCCTTCCGATATTATCAAGTTATCTCTTATTTTAATTGGTCCTATATAAAAACTATCAATTTCTGTGTCAACAGGAACCTTACAGACTGTTTTGTTTGATCCAGGAACAGTATATATTTTGGACATTAAATTAGGCTTATATTTTAAGAATATTTTTGTATTTCCGGCTTCCAAGTACGATTTCGATCATCAATATTAACCCCCAAGCAATCGTCTTCATTTTGATTTTGTGACCTATTTTCTTGGGAGTTCGTATCCCGATCGTAGCTGTTAATTTTTGTATTATAGAGCTCCCTTGATATTTTTTTTGGGGAATAAACCTGTTACTGAATTTACTATAACGGCTATTTGTTCTTCCGCTCGCGACATCCATTGGCTCTGGCAACTTTCCAGCAGAGTTTTTGTTCACAAACGAGCCGGAGGGCGTTTGTAGACTATTATATTGATTCCCTCTTGAGCCTGATACGAAACTTCTATTTGTTTGATTGTAATTTGATTGCCTATTGTAGGACTTAGGTCCAGAATTTGAAATTTGTTGTGTGGGTAATGTATTTGAGATGTTTTATTAAAAGGAAACATTTGTCTTGAATATTGTCGAGCGTCTTGGAAATACGAAGTGTTATGCTTTTGAAGCCAGTTATTTAAGGCATGAGCTAATTTGGTTGGTCTCATAGCTCTTATCGTGAATCCCAAAGGCTCGCTTAAATGTAAACACGTGAACAGTTTAAAGAATATAATTGGAGTGACAGGAAAATATTTTCTACAAATAATAATATTACTTAGATATGAATTGATTAGAAAAGCAAAGTGTTTTTGAACAAAGTGTTTCAACATCCCCACTTAATAAATACATATCAGAAAAAATACATTAAGCTTCAAAATTACAAATCAAACAATTGCATAGTACAATTATAGAAACAAAGCAAGAATAAAGAATGTACATATAGTACAAGTATATAAAATGGTTTCTAGTTCAAACCCATGTTATTTGTGCAATAAATATGCTTTTCATTATCAACAGGTTTTGTCAAATTATCTGCAATCATGTGGTTGGTACCAACGTATGTTATTTTAATGTCTTTTTTAGGTCTTGTACATTGAACTAAGTGGAATATACATCCAATAGCTTCCTGATAGGGAACGTTCTTCATATCTTCTTCTTCATTTTTAGTTTTAGCTGACATCTCTTTGGTTAATTTAGTATTGGTATCGATTGGTGAATCAATAGCATGACAATCGGCCATTCCAAATCGATCAAGAATTTGCCTAATATACGAGTACATAGTTTGGTCCAAAGAAATCATTCCAGTTTTCTTATCCCTGGTGATTCTCATTCCAATGCAGCTGCAAGCTTCTCCGAGATCATTCATGCTGAAGTTCTTCTTAAGAATTGCCTTAACCGGATTCTTCCATGCATTGTTGTTAGAAAATATCAGCAAATCATCTACATACACTGCAACATAGACCATACTCTTCTTTTCTAAAATATATGCATGCATCTGTTTTCGAGCGAGTATATCCAGATCTTTCTAAAACATTGTTTAATTATGCATTCCATTGGCGACTTGCTTGCTTTATTCCATAGATTGCTTTCTTAAGTAATCATACCCTTCCGCTCTCATCGTCTTACAAAACATCTCCTTGCAATAAAGCTGTAATCGATGCAGGTGCCATCAGAAGTCGTATAGATGAATACCTAACCACTGGCAAAAAAGTTTCTTCGTAATCAAATCCAGGGCGTTGACTGCAACCTTTACCTACAAGTCTTGCCTTGTAACGAGCAACATTGCCACTTCAGTCCTTTTTAACTTTGAAGACCCATTTGCAGTTGATTGCTTTTCTGTCATTTGGCAACTTTATTAATTCCCAGGTGTTGTTATTAATTAGAGATTCATATTCATTGCCCATTGCATTTTCCAGTCAACAGAATTTGATCCACTTAAAGGTTCTTTAACAGTTGATGGTTCCCCATTACATGCCAAATACTTCTCTTTTTGTGTAGTCTAGATGATCTTCTGGTTGATCCTTATATTCATTAACGTGTGATTGAGAATCAACATATGCAGCATCAGAATCAGAACTTTCTTCATTCACAAAGTCATTGTTGACAGACCTCACTACCCCAACATCAATTTTCGGACCATTCGTAGCAGTAAAATCATAGTCCTTTTTATCATTGTGTTCAAAGCTAAAAGGAAAAACATTTGTATTATTAGCTGACTGAACAGAATTATTTATTTTTCTACAAAAACGACATCTCGATTAATTATAATTCGATTGTTTGACCGATCATAGACTCGATATCCTTTAGTCCCTTCACAGTACCCAACGAAAATCAATTCTTCAGATTTTGCATACAATTTTCTTCGTTTAACATTTGAATATGTACCATGGCACGGGATCCAAAGATTCGCAAATGACTTAAATTTGGCTTTGATCCAGTCCACACTTCAACTGGAGACTTGTCACTCAAGCCACGGGATATAGAACGTGATGACTGACTGATATATTCAAAAGTCTACGATAAAGAGAATTGCAAAAGCAACGATTTGCAAGAGTAATTCTTCATTTGATTTCAGCGCTGGTGTCGTTGTCTGAATTTATAGCTTTAATTTATAGTTTCCAGGTAGGCAAAGTCTTTGACTACCTCAAGGTTATACCTGTCTACTGTGACGTTCTGTCCAAGACGTCGATGTTGGGAGTCATTTCTCGTTGACAGCATATACTTAGTGTTGCCCTCATTTACGGTTAAGCCCAATTTCGCGGCTTCCTCGAGAGAGTGCTTCGCGATACTCCGATAGTATCAATATCGTCGGCATATTCATATGCAGTTGAACGGTCTTCTGAAAGATTGCTCCTCCGGTGTTGGCGTGCGAGATTGGAACAGTTCTTTCAAGGATGTTGAAGAAGTCGCATTACGCCTTGTCTAAATCCCTGTTCATTTCGAAGACAGATCTTGAAGTGGTCTTGTATTGATTCCAAGATCGATTTAAGAAGAAGTTCCCCTGGAATGGATTAATATGTACACGATCATCTTTAATAGTGTTCCGAATAATGCACATTATCCGGAGCATTTGAAAACTGCGATTGTACAACCCAAGTCTCCCAATAGAATTTCAGTGTTCCAGAAGCATAGAAATAAATTTAAACACGTGAACAGTTTAAGGAATATAATTGGAGTGACAGGAAAATATTTTCTACAAATAATAATATTACTTAGATATGAATTGATTAGAAAAGCAAAGTGTTTTTGAACAAAGTGTTTCAACATCCCCACTTAATAAATACATATCAGAAAAAATACATTAAGCTTCAAAATTACAAATCAAACAATTGCATAGTACAATTATAGAAACAAAGCAAGAATAAAGAATGTACATATAGAACAAGTATATAAAATGGTTTCTAGTTCAAACCCATGTTATTTGTGCAATAAATATGCTTTTCATTATCAACAGGTTTTGTCAAATTATCTGCAATCATGTGGTTGGTACTAACGCATGTTATTTTAATGTCTTTTTTAGGTCTTGTACATTGAACTAAGTGGAATATACATCCAATAGCTTCCTGATAGGGAACGTTCTTCATATCTTCTTCTTCATTTTTAGTTTTAGCTGACATCTCTTTGGTTAATTTAGTATTGGTATCGATTGGTGAATCAATAGCATGACAATCGGCCATTCCAAATCGATTAAGAATTTGCCTAATATACGAGTACATAGTTTGGTCCAAAGAAATCATTCCAGTTTTCTTATCCCTGGTGATTCTCATTTCAATGCAGCTGCAAGCTTCTCCGAGATCCTTCATGCTGAAGTTCTTCTTAAGAATTGCCTTAACCTGATTCTTCCATGCATTGTTGTTAGAAAATATCAGCAAATCATCTACATACACTGCAACATAGACCATACTCTTCTTTTCTAAAATATATGCATGCATCTGTTTTCGAGCGAGTATATCCAGATCTTTCTAAAACATTGTTTAATTTTGCATTCCATTGGCGACTTGCTTGCTTTATTCCATAGATTGCCTTCTTAAGTAATCATACCCTTCCGCTCTCATCGTCTTACAAAACATCTCCTTGCAAAAAAGCTGTAATCGATGCAGGTGCCATCAGAAGTCGTATAGATGAATACCTAACCACTGGCAAAAAAGTTTCTTCGTAATCAAATCCAGGGCGTTGACTGCAACCTTTACCTACAAGTCTTGCCTTGTAACGAGCAACATTGCCACTTCAGTCCTTTTTAACTTTGAAGACCCATTTGCAGTTGATTGCTTTTCTGTCATTAGGCAACTTTACTAATTCCCAAGTGTTGTTATTAATTAGAGATTCATATTCATTGCCCATTGCATTTTCCAGTCAACAGAATTTGATCCACTTAAAGGTTCTTTAACAGTTGATGGTTCCCCATTACATGCCAAATATGATATGCAATCAGGAAATTGTCTCTTTTTGTGTAGTCTAGATGATCTTCTTGTTGATCCTTATATTCATTAACGAGTGATTGAGAACCAACATATGCCGCATCAGAATCAGAACTTTCTTCATTCACAAAGTCATTGTTGACAGACCTCTCTACCCCAACCTCAATTTTCTGACCATTCGTAGCAGTAAAATCATAGTCATTTTTATCATTGTGTTCAAAGCTAAAAGGAAAAACATTTGTATTATTAGCTGACTGAACAGAATTATTTATTTTTCTACAAAAACGACATCTCGATTAATTATAATACGATTGTTTGACCGATCATAGACTCGATATCCCAACGAAAATCAATTCTTCAGATTTTGCATAAAATTTTCTTCGTTTAACATTGGAATATCTACCATGGCACGGGATCCAAAGATTCGCAAATGACTTAAATTTGGCTTTGATCCAGTCCACACTTCAACTGGAGACTTGTCACTCAAGACACGGGATATAGAACGGTTCTTTAAATAAGCCGCTGTTACCATAGTTTCAGCACAAATTTTCTTGTAGCATGTATCTTGCACGTTCAGTCAATGTCCTGATTGTTTCTCAGCGAGCCCATTTTGTGGCGGAGTATATGGAGTTGATGTCTTCTTCACACGCATTTTACAATTTTTTAAACTGCTGGTTACAGAATTCAGTTCCGTTGTCTGATCTGAATTTCTTGATCTGTCTTCCAGTTTGCTTCTCGACGAACGCCTTAAATTCGCACAATTTTGAATATGTTGCATCTTTTGAAATTAAAATACAAACAAATGTTTTTCTGTTGAAATCATCAACTATATCAAACGCTTATATAGCTCCACCAATGTACATGTTTTCCATGGGTCCTGCTAAGTCAGCATGAACGGTTTCCAAGATTTCAGGTGCATCTTGATCCAGATTTGTTTGACGGAAGTCTAGACTGCTTTCCTCTTAAGCAAGTTACACAGACATTTTCGCTTTTGCCTTCAACAAACCAGAAATCATTTTCCTCAAATCTTGATAGTTCAAATGTCCCAAACGTCGATGCCAGGTCTCGCAATCAGCGGACGCAGTTGCAATGCATCCAAATTGCTTGAAGCTCTTCAGTCGAAACATTAACCAACAGAGCCGTTGCCAAAATATTATTCTGTAAATCCCGAATTTCACAACGATCCTATAAGAATTTGACTTGATGTCCTCTCTGAGTAATTTCACTAACAGGCAAAAGGTTTGCAGCTAAGTCCGGTATACACAGAACATTCTTGACATCAATCGTCTTCGGTTGGCTACTAACATAAGAAATTAATTGCACGGAACCACAAGAACTTTCATTTTGATATTATTTGCAGCTGTTAGTTCGGATATTTCCGGCTTTCTTACAATAAAAATCCAACTTCGATTCATGGTTAAATGTTGCGTTGTATCAGAATCAATGCACCAGTCTTCTCGATTGAAATTGCCAGCCAGAAAACCAACACTAAAAGATGCAACAACATTTTTCATAGGACAGTCTAGGGGCTTGTGGCCTATTTTGTTGCAAATATAACATCGGAATTACTTCTTCTTCCAGATCTATTTTTTGTTTCGACTGAAAAATGCGCCATCATCACTTGTAGGATGAACCTTCTGTAACAATTTGGTTTTTATTGTATCACTGGAAAGTTTCACATCAATTTTATCACCATTAGTGTGAACTTTTCTGATAAACCACATAACAAAAATATAGCAAGCCATTCATCATCGACTTTGAATCCTATAGCATTTAACCTCTGAGCCACTTTAATGATTGTAGACACATAATTTTCCATTGAGCTGCAGTTTTCCAGTTTAGTTCCTGTTAATTGTATCACCAATGTAATCCGTCGTGCACGACCTTTGTCTTCGAATGTGGACTACAATTTTTCCCAAACTTCCTTAGCGGTTAAGCCATCTTGAACATGAACATAATTGCTTGGATCAATGCTCAAAATTATTGCTCCTTTTGCCTTCGTCAATTTGCTTTCATTTTCTTCGGTCCCAAGAACAGCTTTCCAAAGATTATTCCATTCCAGAAAAGTCTTCATTGCAAATTTCCATGTTGTATAATTTTCTCTCCCCTGAAGACGGCCAATAGATCCGAAGAAGTTCTTCTTAACCATTGCTTATATGAAGAAATTGCAATTATTACAGGCACCAAAAACAGAAAAACAGATCATTTAAATTTACACTAGAAAATTCCCTGTGCCCATAACCTGTAGTAGAATTTCAGTGTTCCAGTAGCATAGAAATAGATTTTAACACGCGAACGGTTTGAAGGATATAATTGAAGTGACAGGAAAATATTTTCTACAAATAATAATAAATGACATGGTTACTTAGATATGAATTGATTAGAAAAGCAAAGTGTTTTTGAACGAAGTGTTTCAATACTTTTTTACAAGCGCTATCGGCTGGGCATAAGGAAACCATTGCATTACATACTGTGTAACATGCTTAACGGGGGACGGTTCGTCGTCAAGAATGGTAACGTGATCTCCACAGTTATTTTTGATGCCAAAAATGGTCTCCAACAGGGTGCCGTTAATTCGCCGATCCTGTTCAACATTTACTTGAGTGATCTAATAAGTTCTCTTCCTTACGTAATTTACAAAGAGACTGTGCTGTTGTAACAGCCAACTCGATGCGAGGGTGAAGGTTATCTGCTACATGGCCCTCATCCAGCCAATGCTCACCTATGGCTGTCCTGTGTGGTTCAACGTGAGTGCAAGCTTGATGGAAAAGATTCGGTTGTTCGAGAGGGCTTGTCTTAGGGCTTGAATTCGCCTTTATAGAACTCCAGAGTCCCAGTACAGAAAATTCTATTCCAATAAGATCTTATACAACAGGGCAAAACTGATTAAAGTGGACAATTTCCTAGAGAAGTTGATTCGAGGTCATACTACCAGAGCGATGAACTCGGTCAATAACTTGATCTAGGGGGCTTACTACCCCAATTTACAATACCACAAGGGTACGCCACAATGGCTTCGTCCCCCCAGTAGCTTTTCTGCACCTAGACAAAAACGGACTTATACAAGATACAAATGCGGTACCGCTCATCTACCATATCGCCAGATCAACTGTGGATGGGCGACTCAACCACGACCGTTGCGTCGCACAACGAGCTGAGGAGGGTCTCCTCCGGTTCAGGGCGTCGGACTCGAGACGGGATGTTCGGGATGTTGACTTTGCAACATCGAAAGTTGTGATGGCTGGGGAGCGAGGGAACTCCCTCGTCGAACCCTTTGGACCCGGGGTAGAAAGCATATCCCCGAATGGCGGAGTAGTCGGTTTCTGTCTTGCAGTATATTAGATGTCTATATGTATGTCTATCCGCAGCATCCTATGGCCGACTTACACACATTTGAGTCGTTTTATCATTAAGGTAGTTGTAATATGTACATAGAAAATTAAAAAGGAAAAAAAAAGTTTGGTATACACATGTGTACACCTCTTTGCACTTCTGTGTATACACGTGTATATATATTAAGTGCATATATATATGTATATGGGAGTGTATATAATCATCCTTTTGACATCAAAAGTCTCGGTTAAGTTTTAACCGAACTTGATGGAGCAGCGTGCATTCTCCATCGTCATTCTACACACACAGACGAGTTTGGTGGGGATGCCAAAACTAGACATTGCTCTGTATATCTCATCTCAATAAATGCTATCGTACGCGGCCTTGAAATCGATGAAGAGGTGATGCGTATCGATTGGTTGTTCCTAGGTTTTTTCCAAAATTTGCCGTACCGTGAATATTTCATCGGTGGTGGATTTTTCTTTCACTCCTCTTCAGCTCGTAGAGCTCGCGAGCAGCTCATGTCCTCCTTTGCAGTGCCGCTTTATAGGCCTCTTGCTTAGCAGCATTCTCTTGCGGACACTCGTCGTCAAACCGGGATTTCGTTGGGGTGGTTGAGTAAACCAAGCACGTCAGAGGCGGCGTCTTTGGTGGTCTTTTGGCAATGTTGCAACTGGTCATGAATACTTTGTGTTGACGGCCTTGGACTTCTTACGAGATAATGGGAGTACTTTCCGGCTGCACTATTCAAGACGCTCTCTCTTCACAGCTTTGCGTTGAAATCGCCTATGACAATTTTAATGTCGTAGCTAGGGTACTACTTGTATGTTTTGTCCAAGAGGTCGTAGAAGCTGTCTTTGGTATCATCGTCTCTTTCCTCTGTGGGGGCATGTGCGCGTATCAGGCTTATATTGGCGAATTTAACCTTAATGCGAGTCGTCGTAATTCGCTCGTGCACAATTTTGAGCGATAGTACTTCTTGCCAAAGCTTGCCGCTAAGGACGAGCATGTAGCAATAACCGTAATATATATAACATTTTTCCTGGCCCATCCCATCGCACTTCTTGTTATATCTGTTTTGTAGTCTAGGGCGAATTGTTCTGCTGCAAGTGCCCTATAAAGGGAGCTTACGTTAGACGTACATATCAGAAGATCTATGTCCTTATTTCGTATGCAGTATGTTGTTGCTTCCTAACCAGCGTTTTTTGCGAGACCGGGCAGTTACCCCGATGGCAGAACCCCACACCTGGAGGGCCAGTTCCTTTGTTTTTTATCCCTTGGACAAGAAGCCGCACTTATTAGTTCAGCAAGTGAACTACAACATAGGTTGTGGCCATGCTAGTATTAACTGGGTAACTACTAAGTTACTAAATCAGTCAACCGGAGTACATCCCAAGGCGGGGTTATCTCACCACTTTTATGGAATCAAAGTAATTGCGTATGCGGTCGACGTGGTAATATTAGTATCGGGTATGTTTCTCTAGAATTTACGCTTGGGCTACACACTGGGGCTTGAACGTGAATCATATGAAAACGGAACTGATGCTGTTTACCACGAGTCTTATAATGATTCCCAGATCTACCCAACCTTTAGACTTCCTCGGCTAAACAATATTACTCTCTCCATTTCCTCCAGTGCTGAGAACCTAGGAGTCATCCTGTATCCCAAGCTCAACTGGAAGTCGAATATAGAAAACCAGGTTAAGAAGGCAAGTGCAGCGGGATGTTGTCCAGCGATACCGTTCGACCATAGCAGAGCTCTGTAACTCCTGCCTGAGCACCTAACACCAGTTCTCACAGGGGGTCTCGGCGGAATGCCGAATTCCGTCTAGAAAGCACAACAACCCGTGTCCAAACCTACATCGTGTCGGAGAATCTCAATTTTACGACATGGCATGAACTCTGTTCAAAAGTTGGACATGAGACTTGACGTTTTAAAGGGTGATTTTATAGCTATTATCTTTTTGGCAACACTGGTTTAAACAGCTGACGCACGTTTCGTTTTTTGTTTCACTGTCAGATTTCACTTTCACATCTTCAGATTGGTCTATAATTTAACCATGAATCGTCTTACAAACTAACAACGCTTGCAAATTATTGAATTGTATTATCAAAATGCGTACTCTGTTAAGAAAGTTCATCGCGCGCTTCTTGTATTCAGCGACGAAGCTCATTTTCGGCTCAATGGGTACGTAAATAAGCAGAATTGTCGTTTTTGGAATATCAGCCAGAAGCGTTGCAAGAGCTAAGTCACAGTTTGATGCGGTTTATAGGCTGCTGGCATCATTGGACCGTACTTCTTAAAAGATGATGCGAATCGTAACGTAACTGTAATGGTGAGCGCTACCGTGAGATGATATCCAACTTTTTTTTGCCCAATATGCAAGAACTTGACTTGCATGACATGTGGTTTCAACAAGACGGTGCCACATGCCACACAGCACGCGCAACAATGGACTTATTGAGATGCGAGTTCGGTGAACATTTTATTTCAAGTTCGGGACCGGTCAATTGACCGCCTAGATCGTGCGATTTAACGCCTTTAGACTATTTTTTGTGGGGCTATGTTAAAGCTCATGTCTTTACAGCCAAGCCCGCTTCAATTGACGCATTGGAAGATAACATTGAAGCATTTATTCGTGAGATATCGGCCGAAATGTTGAAGAGAGTATGCCAAAATTGGACTAAGCGGACGGACCATTTGAGAAGCAGTCAAGGTCAACATTTGCATGAAATAATCTTCAAGCATTAAATTATATGGACCGTACTATCGATTCAAATAAAGATTTCACGCATTTTTCTGAATTTGATGTGTTTTTTTTTCTGAAAAACTTTTCTATAGCTTTTAAAAAATCACCCTTTAATATAACTATAATAAAAATAAAAATAATAATTGAATAAATATAATTACAAGAGGTGCACTAATGAATCTATTAATATATTAATAGAAAGATTAATAAATTTGTAAGTAAATAATAAATAAATAAATTAATAAATAGATAATAAATAACAAAATTGACATATTATTAAAGAACAATCATACAAAGATAAACAGTTTTCTATACATTTCATTACAATCATACAGATGAACAAAAAGTAGTAACACGCAGATTAATTAGGGTACAAGAGTGAAACGAAATTTCAGGTACTTGGAAATTTTAGTTATATTTTAGTTATATCTATACAATCATACAGATGAACAAAAAGTAGTAACACGCAGATTAATTAGTTGTACTCAACTAAGTACACTCAGTTAAAGCCCTGTAACTCGAAAAATAATTGACATAATTGAGTAAAATCTCAATTTCTTAAGACCTAAGTGTGCCTCGAATAAATTCTCAGTTTGAAATAAACGAATTTGTTCAATCGCTTGTGACTTATTGCATTGTTTGTAGTGCGGTTCTAAAGTTGTGAATTTTTCATCGAGAAAGTTCAATTATTATAATAATAATAGGTGTATTGAGAGTTATTTTATAGTTTAGTTGCGGTTTTTTAGTAAAACCATTTTTAAAATATCTGAAGGGATATACATAATATTTTTGAGGTATGTCATCAATTATGTAAACTTTTCTTTATGTGGACTCATCCAGTCCAGTCAAGAAGAGATCAATTGGCAAATGAGATCTAAAACTTAAATCCCATTAACATTTTTTAAAAGCTATTTGGTGAAGAGGTTGTAGACCTTATACTTAGAAATACAAAGATTTATGCAAGCCAAAACAATAGGCACACTTACGGTATAAATGTATCCCACGCTAGAGGTTTCAATGGAATGCTGCTGTTGACTGGGTATCACAATATATTGGTCCTTAGATGAAGATATGGGATCTCCATTAGTGCAGCGTACCATGTCTCGAAATAAATTCACGGAACATTCACTTGGTAGACAATAACGCAGCAAATACTTCCAATGACAAAATGTTCAAAGTAAGACCATTGGCAGACCTTCTTATCAAAAATTTTGCCAGTGGAATGTTTTTCATAACGATTTGTCGATAGATCAAATGCTTTGGCCACCACCCATCTAAGCAATTTATTAGAGGAAACCTGTAAGCTTCGGATACAATAATTGGGCGCTGACAAGTTCTACAGGATACTGCTACAATTTCTATGTTTACTATGGCAAAGTGTTTGGATCGAACATAAAAGAGCCGTTAGGTTTGCGAGTCGTTTAGAATATCGAGCTACGGGGACTGTTCGTGAAAACCGCACCAAAAAGTGTACTTTAATCACAGTGAAGGATATGAAGAGGAACTGGCAACAAAGTCCTTTTCGTTCTTTGGAAAGATAAAAGTGTTTGCTCTAATGGGAAAACAATTTCGATACTGCTGAACCAGTCGGTAAAGTAAAGCGATGGTGTAATGAAAAAAAAAAGAAAGAGTAGAGCTTAATATCCCAAAATTGTTCCAATATTATAACAGAGGAATGGGCGGTGTAGACGAAATGGATCAGTCCATATCTTTGTACCGGACCTTTTTACTAGAAGGAATATCGCTAGGTACTTTCTTCGCCAATGCCCAAAGGAGATGGTTCCTAACAGAACATGATCATCAATTATACCTAGCTTAACAAGAGATGCGAATGGAAATTTGATATGTATCAAACAATATCATACATAACTGCCCATTGTACTTAATCGAGTACACCCCTATAAATCATGGATGGAAATACATTTTTTTTTTTTATTTATATTAAAATTATTATAAGAACTAGAAAATAAAGATATCACAATAAAAGACACTCTAACTTAACCATGAGCATTAATGGGTAAAGTGGAAATAGTTGGCTAATTAGAGGGTTGTCAGTTGTATAACATCTTAGTTTGAATGTTCGATTAAGTTTGCTTATCCTGGAGGAGATCAATTCAACATTCGCTTTGGTATCAAGGTTCAATTTAGAGTGATGCCACGGTAGTTTAAGCATCATTTTAAGTATTTTGTTTTGCGATATTTGAAGCCTTTTAATGTGACATTTAGCACAGCTACCCCAGACCTGGCATCCATACAGTAAAATAGCTTGGAGAATCATCTTGTGTAAAATTATTTTATTTTCATTACCAAGCAACGATTTCCTGCTTATAAGAGGATATAACATGTGGGTGGCGAAATTTACCTTATTTAGCGTTTCTGAAATGTGTTTATCGAACGTCAATTTCTGATGGAGGAATATGCCCAAGTAACTTGCAAATGGTTTCCATATCGTGGAGTGACCATTTATAAATAACAGATTAGCCGGAAGAAAGCAAGGACTTCTTTTTAAGGTAAAAAAGATGGCTTGAATTTTTTCGACAATGTTAAGACCGAACTTATGCGAACTTAGTACCGCTATATCATCAGCGTAAATTGCAATATTACAATGTGGAAGAAGTGGGAAAACGAATTTAAATACATATATTATAAAGGATTGGTGCAAGCACTGAACCCTAGGGTACACCGGAATAAAAACTGACAACATCAGAGGCACTACCATTAACAAAAACCTTAAAATGACCATTTGAAACAAAACTTTGGGCAATTTTACAAAGAAATGACGGAAAGTTATTGTATAACATTTTGTGAATAAGTCCATTATGCCACACAGAATCGAATGCCTATCAGTATACATAGATCAAACTTTTAGGACGGTTGTCATTTTCAACTGGATATGTATAAATTATTACAACAGTGTAAACATATTGGATTGAAGCTTAATATTTCAAAAGTTGAGGTTTACAGCGCACCGTATTGCTAATCCGCTCATAAATCTATTCCGATTTTGCATCTCATAGATTAAATCAAATAAACAGATTTCATTAAAGAATAATGTATGGACACAATTTCGTTGCAAACTTCATTAAACGTGTTTATACACCTTGTAATAGGTTCATTACAACCATAGTTGGTTCTATGTCTCTTATCGTATAATAAATTTCTTACCTCGAGAGATCTTTGGGGAGAGAAAGTGAATCTGGTGAATTTACACGACAATCAATAATTTCGCGGATGAACATGGCTGACGCTGCTTTACGCCTGAAACTAAAGGCTAGCAAGCCTATTATTTTACGTCTTTGGTCTAAAGTATCTAAACCTATTAATGTACATCTTGTTATGTATGGAGGCTTGGTGTTAAGATTAAAATCCCTTCTTTTTATAAGGAATCTAGTAAATGACTTCTGAACTCTTTCTAGACGTACTACAGATTTCATATATAACGGACATCAAATTACTATTCAGCGCGTGTCCTTTTCAGAAATGCTAGCATTGAATTAACTTTTGCAACTATATAGTCAATATGAAGCGAGAAAGACAGTTTTGTGTCAAATATTACACCAAGGTCTTTTATTTGAGTTTTCCTAGAAAGACAAGTCCCACATATCGAATAGTCAAATATTACGGGTAACAATACATGGTAAACAGAAAGAGTGACATTTGCTAATATTTAAGCTTAGTCCATTGAGATCACACCAATTACATAACATATTTAAGTCATTTTGAACTTTCATACAATCTTGACGATTTTTAACACGATGGAAAATTTTAAGGTCGTCTGCATACATTAAACATTTAACATGAGACAGGAAACTTGTAGCCTCAGCATTCGTCCAACACCTCGTGGTGCAGATGTTTACATTTCTTCTATTTTAATCAGCTACGTTTGCATCCCACATTGAATTAAAATGAAGCAGGGAGTGACTGCTGGGACATTGTTCAATTCTCTTTTTTTTCCTCACGGAGTACACAAAACACTTCGTTCTCTAAGTGTTAACTGTCAGTATCGCTTTACACACCAGATTTCTGCTGCGCGACTAAGGGCCGTGCTATACCCCTTATCGTATAGCAAATCTCACCCGAAGAGATCTTTGGGGAGCATAGATATTGACGAGAAAAAGTAAATCTGGTCAATTTACACGGCAAGTAATAATATCGCGGATGAACATTGTTGACTCTGCCTTGCGCCTGAAACTTAAGGTTTGCAAACCTATTATTTTACATCTGTCTTCATATGTAAGGAGTTCTTCAAAGGAATATAATTTACAGACAGCATATTTTGTGGAATTATTTTTTTTCTCTTCTGACTAACGAACAATAGATGGACTTAAAACTAAGATATTATAACAGAGGAATGGGCGGTGTAGACGAAATGGATCAGTCCATATCTTTGTACCGGACCTTTTTACTAGAAGGAATATCGCTAGGTACTTTCTTCGCCAATGCCCAAAGGAGATGGTTCCTAACAGAACATGATCATCAATTATACCTAGCTTAACAAGAGATGCGAATGGAAATTTGATATGTATCAAACAATATCATACATAACTGCCCATTGTACTTAATCGAGTACACCCCTATAAATCATGGATGGAAATACATTTTTTTTTTATTTATATTAAAATTATTATAAGAACTAGAAAATAAAGATATCACAATAAAAGACACTCTAACTTAACCATGAGCATTAATGGGTAAAGTGGAAATAGTTGGCTAATTAGAGGGTTGTCAGTTGTATAACATCTTAGTTTGAATGTTCGATTAAGTTTGCTTATCCTGGAGGAGATCAATTCAACATTCGCTTTGGTATCAAGGTTCAATTTAGAGTGATGCCACGGTAGATTAAGCATAATTTTAAGTATTTTGTTTTGCGATATTTGAAGCCTTTTAATGTGACATTTAGCACAGCTACCCCAGACCTGGCATCCATACAGTAAAATAGCTTGGAGAATCATCTTGTGTAAAATTATTTTATTTTCATTACCAAGCAACGATTTCCTGCTTATAAGAGGATATAACATGTGGGTGGCGAAATTTACCTTATTTAGCGTTTCTGAAATGTGTTTATCGAACGTCAATTTCTGATGGAGGAATATGCCCAAGTAACTTGCAAATGGTTTCCATATCGTGGAGTGACCATTTATAAATAACAGATTAGCCGGAAGAAAGCAAGGACTTCTTTTTAAGGTAAAAAAGATGGCTTGAATTTTTTCGACAATGTTAAGACCGAACTTATGCGAACTTAGTACCGCTATATCATCAGCGTAAATTGCAATATTACAATGTGGAAGAAGTGGGAAAACGAATTTAAATACATATATTATAAAGGATTGGTGCAAGCACTGAACCCTAGGGTACACCGGAATAAAAACTGACAACATCAGAGGCACTACCATTAACAAAAACCTTAAAATGACCATTTGAAACAAAACTTTGGGCAATTTTACAAAGAAATGACGGAAAGTTATTGTATAACATTTTGTGAATAAGTCCATTATGCCACACAGAATCGAATGCCTATCAGTATACATAGATCAAACTTTTAGGACGGTTGTCATTTTCAACTGGATATGTATAAATTATTACAACAGTGTAAACATATTGGATTGAAGCTTAATATTTCAAAAGTTGAGGTTTACAGCGCACCGTATTGCTAATCCGCTCATAAATCTATTCCGATTTTGCATCTCATAGATTAAATCAAATAAACAGATTTCATTAAAGAATAATGTATGGACACAATTTCGTTGCAAACTTCATTAAACGTGTTTATACACCTTGTAATAGGTTCATTACAACCATAGTTGGTTCTATGTCTCTTATCGTATAATAAATTTCTTACCTCGAGAGATCTTTGGGGAGAGAAAGTGAATCTGGTGAATTTACACGACAATCAATAATTTCGCGGATGAACATGGCTGACGCTGCTTTACGCCTGAAACTAAAGGCTAGCAAGCCTATTATTTTACGTCTTTGGTCTAAAGTATCTAAACCTATTAATGTACATCTTGTTATGTATGGAGGCTTGGTGTTAAGATTAAAATCCCTTCTTTTTATAAGGAATCTAGTAAATGACTTCTGAACTCTTTCTAGACGTACTACAGATTTCATATATAACGGACATCAAATTACTATTCAGCGCGTGTCCTTTTCAGAAATGCTAGCATTGAATTAACTTTTGCAACTATATAGTCAATATGAAGCGAGAAAGACAGTTTTGTGTCAAATATTACACCAAGGTCTTTTATTTGAGTTTTCCTAGAAAGACAAGTCCCACATATCGAATAGTCAAATATTACGGGTAACAATACATGGTAAACAGAAAGAGTGACATTTGCTAATATTTAAGCTTAGTCCATTGAGATCACACCAATTACATAACATATTTAAGTCATTTTGAACTTTCATACAATCTTGACGATTTTTAACACGATGGAAAATTTTAAGGTCGTCTGCATACATTAAACATTTAACATGAGACAGGAAACTTGTAGCCTCAGCATTCGTCCAACACCTCGTGGTGCAGATGTTTACATTTCTTCTATTTTAATCAGCTACGTTTGCATCCCACATTGAATTAAAATGAAGCAGGGAGTGACTGCTGGGACATTGTTCAATTCTCTTTTTTTTCCTCACGGAGTACACAAAACACTTCGTTCTCTAAGTGTTAACTGTCAGTATCGCTTTACACACCAGATTTCTGCTGCGCGACTAAGGGCCGTGCTATACCCCTTATCGTATAGCAAATCTCACCCGAAGAGATCTTTGGGGAGCATAGATATTGACGAGAAAAAGTAAATCTGGTCAATTTACACGGCAAGTAATAATATCGCGGATGAACATTGTTGACTCTGCCTTGCGCCTGAAACTTAAGGTTTGCAAACCTATTATTTTACATCTGTCTTCATATGTAAGGAGTTCTTCAAAGGAATATAATTTACAGACAGCATATTTTGTGGAATTATTTTTTTTCTCTTCTGACTAACGAACAATAGATGGACTTAAGACTAAGATATTATAACAGAGGAATGGGCGGTGTAGACGAAATGGATCAGTCCATATCTTTGTACCGGACCTTTTTACTAGAAGGAATATCGCTAGGTACTTTCTTCGCCAATGCCCAAAGGAGATGGTTCCTAACAGAACATGATCATCAATTATACCTAGCTTAACAAGAGATGCGAATGGAAATTTGATATGTATCAAACAATATCATACATAACTGCCCATTGTACTTAATCGAGTACACCCCTATAAATCATGGATGGAAATACATTTTTTTTTTTATTTATATTAAAATTATTATAAGAACTAGAAAATAAAGATATCACAATAAAAGACACTTTAACTTAACCATGAGCATTAATGGGTAAAGTGGAAATAGTTGGCTAATTAGAGGGTTGTCAGTTGTATAACATCTTAGTTTGAATGTTCGATTAAGTTTGCTTATCCTGGAGGAGATCAATTCAACATTCGCTTTGGTATCAAGGTTCAATGTAGAGTGATGCCACGGTAGATTAAGCATAATTTTAAGTATTTTGTTTTGCGATATTTGAAGCCTTTTAATTTGACATTTAGCACAGCTACCCCAGACCTGGCATCCATACAGTAAAATAGCTTGGAGAATCATCTTGTGTAAAATTATTTTATTTTCATTACCAAGCAACGATTTCCTGCTTATAAGAGGATATAACATGTGGGTGGCGAAATTTACCTTATTTAGCGTTTCTGAAATGTGTTTATCGAACGTCAATTTCTGATTAAGGAATATGCCCAAGTAACTTGCAAATGGTTTCCATATCGTGGAGTGACCATTTATAAATAACAGATTAGCCGGAAGAAAGCAAGGACTTCTTTTTAAGGTAAAAAAGATGGCTTGAATTTTTTCGACAATGTTAAGACCGAACTTATGCGAACTTAGTACCGCTATATCATCAGCGTAAATTGCAATATTACAATGTGGAAGAAGTGGGAAAACGAATTTAAATACATATATTATAAAGGATTGGTGCAAGCACTGAACCCTAGGGTACACCGGAACAAAAACTGACAACATCAGAGGCACTACCATTAACAAAAACCTTAAAATGACCATTTGAAACAAAACTTTGGACAATTTTACAAAGAAATGACGGAAAGTTATTGTATAACATTTTGTGAATAAGTCCATTATGCCACACAGAATCGAATGCCTATCAGTATACATAGATCAAACTTTTAGGACGGTTGTCATTTTCAACTGGATATGTATAAATTATTACAACAGTGTAAACATATTGGATTGAAGCTTAATATTTCAAAAGTTGAGGTTTACAGCGCACCGTATTGCTAATCCGCTCATAAATCTATTCCGATTTTGCATCTCATAGATTAAATCAAATAAACAGATTTCATTAAAGAATAATGTATGGACACATTTTTTAAACTCCAATCAAGACAAGCTAAAATCAATTTCGTTGCTAACTTCATTAAACGTGTTTATACACCTTGTAATAGGTTCATTACAACCATAGTTGGTTCTATGTCTCTTATCGTATAATAAATTTCTTACCTCGAGAGATCTTTGGGGAGAGAAAGTGAATCTGGTGAATTTACACGGCAATCAATAATTTCGCGGATGAACATGGCTGACGCTGCTTTACGCCTGAAACTAAAGGCTAGCAAGCCTATTATTTTACGTCTTTACTCTAAAGTATCTAAACCTATTAATGTACATCTTGTTATGTATGGAGGCTTGGTGTTAAGATTAAAATCCCTTCTTTTTATAAGGAATCTAGTAAATGACTTCTGAACTCTTTCTAGACGTACTACAGATTTCATATATAACGGACATCAAATTACTATTCAGCGCGTGTCCTTTTCAGAAATGCTAGCACTGAATTAACTTTTGCAACTATATAGTCAATATGAAGCGAGAAAGACAGTTTTGTGTCAAATATTACACCAAGGTCTTTTATTTGAGTTTTCCTAGAAAAACAAGTCCCACATATCGAATAGTCAAATATTACGGGTAACAATACATGGTAAACAGAAAGAGTGACATTTGCTAATATTTAAGCTTAGTCCATTGAGATCACACCAATTACATAACATATTTAAGTCATTTTGAACTTTCATACAATCTTGACGATTTTTAACACGATGGAAAATTTTAAGGTCGTCTGCATACATTAAACATTTAACATGAGACAGGAAACTTGTAGCCTCAGCATTAGTCAAACACCTCGTGGTGCAGATGTTTACATTTCTTCTATTTTAATCAGCTACGTTTGCATCCCACATTGAATTAAAATGAAGCAGGGAGTGACTGCTGGGACATTGTTCAATTCTCTTTTTTTTTCCTCACGGAGTACACAAAACACTTCGTTCTCTAAGTGTTAACTGTCAGTATCGCTTTACACACCAGATTTCTGCTGCGCGACTAAGGGCCGTGCTATACCCCTTATCGTATAGCAAATCTCACCCGAAGAGATCTTTGGGGAGCTTAGATATTGACGAGAAAAAGTAAATCTGGTCAATTTACACGGCAAGTAATAATATCGCGGATGAACATTGTTGACTCTGCCTTGCGCCTGAAACTTAAGGTTTGCAAACCTATTATTTTACATCTGTCTTCATATGTAAGGAGTTCTTCAAAGGAATATAATTTACAGACAGCATATTTTGTGGAATTATTTTTTTTCTCTTCTGACTAACGAACAATAGATGGACTTAAGACTAAGATATTATAACAGAGGAATGGGCGGTGTAGACGAAATGGATCAGTCCATATCTTTGTACCGGACCTTTTTACTAGAAGGAATATCGCTAGGTACTTTCTTCGCCAATGCCCAAAGGAGATGGTTCCTAACAGAACATGATCATCAATTATACCTAGCTTAACAAGAGATGCGAATGGAAATTTGATATGTATCAAACAATATCATACATAACTGCCCATTGTACTTAATCGAGTACACCCCTATAAATCATGGATGGAAATACATTTTTTTTTTATTTATATTAAAATTATTATAAGAACTAGAAAATAAAGATATCACAATAAAAGACACTCTAACTTAACCATGAGCATTAATGGGTAAAGTGGAAATAGTTGGCTAATTAGAGGGTTGTCAGTTGTATAACATCTTAGTTTGAATGTTCGATTAAGTTTGCTTATCCTGGAGGAGATCAATTCAACATTCGCTTTGGTATCAAGGTTCAATGTAGAGTGATGCCACGGTAGATTAAGCATCATTTTAAGTATTTTGTTTTGCGATATTTGAAGCCTTTTAATGTGACATTTAGCACAGCTACCCCAGACCTGGCATCCATACAGTAAAATAGCTTGGAGAATCATCTTGTGTAAAATTATTTTATTTTCATTACCAAGCAACGATTTCCTGCTTATAAGAGGATATAACATGTGGGTGGCGAAATTTACCTTATTTAGCGTTTCTGAAATGTGTTTATCGAACGTCAATTTCTGATGGAGGAATATGCCCAAGTAACTTGCAAATGGTTTCCATATCGTGGAGTGACCATTTATAAATAACAGATTAGCCGGAAGAAAGCAAGGACTTCTTTTTAAGGTAAAAAAGATGGCTTGAATTTTTTCGACAATGTTAAGACCGAACTTATGCGAACTTAGTACCGCTATATCATCAGCGTAAATTGCAATATTACAATGTGGAAGAAGTGGGAAAACGAATTTAAATACATATATTATAAAGGATTGGTGCAAGCACTGAACCCTAGGGTACACCGGAATAAAAACTGAAAACATCAGAGGCACTACCATTAACAAAAACCTTAAAATGACCATTTGAAACAAAACTTTGGGCAATTTTACAAAGAAATGACGGAAAGTTATTGTATAACATTTTGTGAATAAGTCCATTATGCCACACAGAATCGAATGCCTATCAGTATACATAGATCAAACTTTTAGGACGGTTGTCATTTTCAACTGGATATGTATAAATTATTACAACAGTGTAAACATATTGGATTGAAGCTTAATATTTCAAAAGTTGAGGTTTACAGCGCACCGTATTGCTAATCCGCTCATAAATCTATTCCGATTTTGCATCTCATAGATTAAATCAAATAAACAGATTTCATTAAAGAATAATGTATGGACACATTTTTTAAACTCCAATCAAGACAAGCTAAAATCAATTTCGTTGCAAACTTCATTAAACGTGTTTATACACCTTGTAATAGGTTCATTACAACCATAGTTGGTTCTATGTCTCTTATCGTATAATACATTTCTTACCTCGAGAGATCTTTGGGGAGAGAAAGTGAATCTGGTGAATTTACACGGCAATCAATAATTTCGCGGATGAACATGGCTGACGCTGCTTTACGCCTGAAACTAAAGGCTAGCAAGCCTATTATTTTACGTCTTTGGTCTAAAGTATCTAAACCTATTAATGTACATCTTGTTATGTATGGAGGCTTGGTGTTAAGATTAAAATCCCTTCTTTTTATAAGGAATCTAGTAAATGACTTCTGAACTCTTTCTAGACGTACTACAGATTTCATATATAACGGACATCAAATTACTATTCAGCGCGTGTCCTTTTCAGAAATGCTAGCATTGAATTAACTTTTGCAACTATATAGTCAATATGAAGCGAGAAAGACAGTTTTGTGTCAAATATTACACCAAGGTCTTTTATTTGAGTTTTCCTAGAAAGACAAGTCCCACATATCGAATAGTCAAATATTACGGGTAACAATACATGGTAAACAGAAAGAGTGACATTTGCTAATATTTAAGCTTAGTCCATTGAGATCACACCAATTACATAACATATTTAAGTCATTTTGAACTTTCATACAATCTTGACGATTTTTAACACGATGGAAAATTTTAAGGTCGTCTGCATACATTAAACATTTAACATGAGACAGGAAACTTGTAGCCTCAGCATTCGTCCAACACCTCGTGGTGCAGATGTTTACATTTCTTCTATTTTAATCAGCTACGTTTGCATCCCACATTGAATTAAAATGAAGCAGGGAGTGACTGCTGGGACATTGTTCAATTCTCTTTTTTTTTCCTCACGGAGTACACAAAACACTTCGTTCTCTAAGTGTTAACTGTCAGTATCGCTTTACACACCAGATTTCTGCTGCGCGACTAAGGGCCGTGCTATACCCCTTATCGTATAGCAAATCTCACCCGAAGAGATCTTTGGGGAGCATAGATATTGACGAGAAAAAGTAAATCTGGTCAATTTACACGGCAAGTAATAATATCGCGGATGAACATTGTTGACTCTGCCTTGCGCTTGAAACTTAAGGTTTGCAAACCTATTATTTTACATCTGTCTTCATATGTAAGGAGTTCTTCAAAGGAATATAATTTACAGACAGCATATTTTGTGGAATTATTTTTTTTCTCTTCTGACTAACGAACAATAGATGGACTTAAGACTATTTTTATCCTGAAAGTCTTTACTATTTCTTTTCAGAAAACGTAACATAGCGTTAGATTTCGCAATTGTATAATCATAATGTAATGACAAATTTCATTTAGTATCAAAAATTACGCCCAGGTCTTTAATCTCTTCTAGGCGACTAAGTCTATGATCATTTATGGAATAATCATAGACAATCGGGGATGTAATTCGATATGCCATAAAAATATTACATTTTTGAATATTCAGCTCTAGTCCATTGTGCTTGCACCATTCCAGTAGTGCATGGATATCCAATTGGAAACTGTTACAATCTGCAAAACTGTTTATAGATAAATACAATATAGTCATCTGCGAATGTTAAAATTTTACAATATTTGAAAATTTCGTGAACATCGCTTATGAACAAAAGAAAGAGTAATGGTCCCACATGGCTACCTTGTGGAACGCCCGATGTTACTTTTATTACTCAAGATCTAAAATTACCAACCTTTACTAATTGCTTCCTGCCCCTTAAGTAATTGGAACACCACTCTAACATTGACGAATGGAATCCCAAAGACTTTTGTTTATTTAAAAGTAAGTGTGACGTACTTTATCGAAGGCTTCCGTGAAATCTGTGTAAAGTACATCAACTTGTAAATGAATTTCTAAATTTTTATAAATGTAATCTGAATATAATGATAAATTACAGTTGTATATGATCAGCCCTGTTTAAAACCGTGATAGTTATTAGAAATAATTCCTTAAACCGCTTTTATATAGGCAGAAATAATATTTCCATTCATTTAAAAGTTCACCCGTTTTTAGAGATTGATTAAAGATAATTTTAAGTGGACGATAAAGCGAAATACAACTTTTCTTAAAATTCCAGCCGGAACCCCATTCGGGCCTGAGCTGTAATTTACTTTAAGATTTGTTATGCCATTTATTACATCCTGATGCGTTAATTGCAATACCTATAACCAGAACCTCGGGTATATTAGAGTAATGGTTCATCGTTGTCTGGTGTCTGGACCGGCGACCCATTATAGACCGACAAAAAAAAGTTACGTTGCCAAATTCCATTATCTTGGCCAAGCCCTAGGAATTTCTTTTTGAATTAACGTAATTCCAAAATGATGCACCATTGCTCCTTACTGAAGGTTCCACAGACGAGGCGTATTTTTTACAGAGAAATCTGTTCAAGAACTCATATTCTCTCTTGAATCTCAAAAATCGTTCACGATTTACACTGGTTTTATTTGAAATATAGTTTGAATGTTTTCCTTTAATATTTCTTAAATTTACCAAACTTTTGCTTGCCCATGGAATTCTAAATCTACTTCTATATATCTACGAATATATCATAGTTACTTTTCAAATTGAGGGAAAAGTCATCCCAATTGAAATCAATTCAGGTGAAAAATTCACCTGAATTCATTGCACAATTCAGTGCAAAAAAATTTGTCTTAACGAATTTATAAGTTAAAATGGCATTGTTATTAGTACAATTTCCGCAACAAACGAATTCAAAATCAAAAAGTAAGGTTTTGTCATGAATTTTATTAGAATCAATCACATTCAAGGCTTCTGATATTTTAAAGTTGGCCTCATTATTTAAAAATACTAAATCTGAAATTCGATCTAAACTATTTCGAGTATTGTTTATTTGAAATAAGCTCACCCAAAAAATACTATCTATTAACAAACGCTCCCATTCATGAATAACATTAAATGAAATTAAATTTCAACCAATATTAAAGTATCCCAATATTCAAGGTAATTGAGTGGCGAGTAAAGACACTACTAATGTTATTAATGTGTTCTTGATACATAAATAAAATAAATGTCTGACAACGGACGTCATCAACAAAATCAATATATACACACATATGCCATACATCAATTGTTTGATCCACCAACATAATTTGCCAGCTGAGTAGACGAGATAGACAGCTATTAAAACTCCCCCACCTCTGTCCTCACTCGGCCTGCAGCGATCGTACCGGTGCACCACATGACTGATTAGAAATTTCTGCAGAACAGATGTGCGGGTATAACCAAGTCTCTGTTAAAACAACCATTCATATTAATGGTCAGAGAGAGAAATGAAAATTTCTTTTAATTTCGTTCTTATACCACACACCAACAGGGTCTTGTCCTCGCAGCTGATCAGTGTTTATGTTTTGATCTTTGCGACGGGCAAAGCAACTCCATTTTTTTTAATTGTTTTATCTTTATTCCCAATCCCCAATTTGACGGATCTAATGTTCTCGCTTTCGGGCAAAGTTATGTTAGAATTTATAAAATGTAATTTGTTTAAGTCCACGGTTGACTTAACCAGTTAAATACAGGTAATTTCACCGTCCGGCGAGTTTAACTTGGATGAAATATGATTTTTCACATCACTTTCTGTAGTGTTAACACGAAAACCAGCTGCTTGAATCTTTGCTGTAGTGCTGTGGGAATCGCGACAAGATCGGAAGCAGACGCGTCGTTGCCTACGATTTGTTTATGTTATGTTTTCGTTCGCGTTTAGATTTTATTCCATTTTCATTTTGCTCTCCAAAGTTCTCTCCAGGTTTAAAATATACTTTTCGCTAGAATGCATAGAACAACTTCTGGTTACAATAAACCTATGAATAGGCGCATAAAATCGTTTAATGATCGATTCCCATTTAAAAACTATTGTTTTCATTGCTCTAAGATCAATAATATTATTGTTTATTGAAGTAATATGTGAGATGAAAAATCGGCAAATGATCCTTATTCGACAACAAACATATGTTGTGTAAAGCGCTAATGAGGGCATACACTAAGATAACGTACTGTTTTGTGGGTGCCCTGTAATGGTCCAAAAAAAGTTTTGTTACATGTAAAATTGCATCACATTTGCACTTCCTTATTATACAATCGTGGCGAGGCCCGTAGATACCCGTAGATACCAGATACCTGTGTAAAGTACATCAACTTGTAAATGAATTTCTAAATTTTTATAAATGTAATCTGAATATAATGATAAATTACAGTTGTATATGATCAGCCCTGTTTAAAACCGTGATAGTTATTAGAAATAATTCCTTAAACCGCTTTTATATAGGCAGAAATAATATTTCCATTCATTTAAAAGTTCACCCGTTTTTAGAGATTGATTAAAGATAATTTTAAGTGGACGATAAAGCGAAATACAACTTTTCTTAAAATTCCAGCCGGAACCCCATTCGGGCCTGAGCTGTAATTTACTTTAAGATTTGTTATGCCATTTATTACATCCTGATGCGTGAATTGCAATACCTATAACCAGAACCTCGGGTATATTAGAGTAATGGTTCATCGTTGTCTGGTGTCTGGACCGGCGACCCATTATAGACCGACAAAAAAAAGTTACGTTGCCAAATTCCATTATCTTGGCCAAGCCCTAGGAATTTCTTTTTGAATTAACGTAATTCCAAAATGATGCACCATTGCTCCTTACTGAAGGTTCTACAGACGAGGCGTATTTTTTACAGAGAAATCTGTTCAAGAACTCATATTCTCTCTTGAATCTCAAAAATCGTTCACGATTTACACTGGTTTTATTTGAAATATAGTTTGAATATGTTTTCCTTTTAATATTTCTTAAATTTACCAAACTTTTGCTTGCCCATGGAATTCTAAATCGACTTCTATATATCTACGAATATATCATAGTTACTTTTCAAATTGAGGGAAAAGTCATCCCAATTGAAATCAATTCAGGTGAAAAATTCACCTGAATTCATTGCACAATTCAGTGCAAAAAAATTGGTCTTAACGAATTTATAAGTTAAAATGGCATTGTTATTAGTACAATTTCCGCAACAAACGAATTCAAAATCAAAAAGTAAGGTTTTGTCATGAATTTTATTAGAATCAATCACATTCAAGGCTTCTGATATTTTAAAGTTGGCCTCATTATTTAAAAATACTAAATCTGAAATTCGATCTAAACTATTGTTTTCATTGCTCTAAGATCAATAATATTATTGTTTATTGAAGTAATATTTCAGTAATAATTCAGTGCAAAAAAATTGGTCTTAACGAATTTATAAGTTAAAATGGCATTGTTATTAGTACAATTTCCGCAACAAACGAATTCAAAATCAAAAAGTAAGGTTTTGTCATGAATTTTATTAGAATCAATCACATTCAAGGCTTCTGATATTTTAAAGTTGGCCTCATTATTTAAAAATACTAAATCTGAAATTCGATCTAAACTATTGTTTTCATTGCTCTAAGATCAATAATATTATTGTTTATTGAAGTAATATGTGAGATGAAAAATCGGCAAATGATCCTTATTCGACAACAAACATATGTTGTGTAAAGCGCTACTGAGGGCATACACTAAGATAACGTACTGTTTTGTGGGTGCCCTGTAATGGTCCAAAAAAAGTTTTGTTACATGTAAAATTGCATCACATTTGCACTTCCTTATTATACAAGCGAGGCCCGTAGATACCATTACTTGGATAAATTTCGTGAAAAACAATGTATCCCTTTCAAGGTGACCGGAAGTGCAATCTGGTAATTTTCCATACGACTCTATGGAAATCCGAGAAATCAGATCAACATTCCCGGAAGACGTTTATGATAGACCAAAATATTATATTAGTGTTTCGAGGTGAAACAGTCCTTATATGAGAAGTTTACCAAAATGTATATAATTTTTAAAAGAAGAAAGTAACAATTATGAGGATATGTTATTATTTGATTGTATTATAATCGATTTCAAAAGAATATCATAACAATTTATTCCGATAGCCCGGAGGTGGCTAAGTCACTGAATGTAGCCACGTACATACCAAAGATTCCTTGGACTTTTGCATATTTCTCAGCTAGGGGACCGAATGTTCTACGAGGTATTTTCTTTGTAGAAATTTGCGAGATTGACAACTCGCTAGAAAATCGCTTTCCGGATGGATATTTGTCATCCATGCCTACACCTACTACAAAACATCTTCTGAAGCTTGAAACGTTTGCACAAACAAACCGTAGATGGTCTACTGCCACAGGATGCCTCACGACAGTTATGTGATGCCCTCAATCCAAGACTATCAGCAGTCCTGCTCTAAATCCGACATAAGCAGGCAGAATCTCAGAATTCTCATCTTTACTGGGCACTGTACCATTGGAACTCACGCCACGAGTTTGAGTCTGCCCCACACGGACAAGCTGCAGACAGGATTACGATGAGGAAACTATCCTACACATTCTCTGTTATTGCAGTTCCCTCTCTGCCTTGGTTTTGGTACACTTAGAATAATACATGCAAAATTCAACTTACCCTTGCCCTATTTATCTATGATTCAGCACATTCAACATTCGAAAAAAACTTCGGCTTACAATTCCACAAAACAAATTTTAAATTTTATTTATTTAATCTTGTCATCATTTCATATAATAATAATAATTATAATCATAGTGATATGTTCGTTAATTAATTTATAATGTGTTTGGTACCAACGTCATATCTCTTTTTAAACAACATTATTCTTTTATTAATTTCCATCTATTTTGTTATATATTTTCATTCCCTATTTTTTCCTTCAATAATTTATTAAATTTCTTACATTATTCAATTTATAAAAATATGGTAAATAAAAGCATTACATAGACTGGTCGTTGATGTTATTAATTGAAAGAAAATTGCTTGTTTTTTTTATTTGTTGTTTACTCGTATGAATCGAAAAGTCGATTCTCAGCTGACATAATTTCTATTTTTGTGTTTGTTACTTAGACTTTGATAATTATTATTATACTTTCTTGTAAAAGTTAAAAGATAATGTTTTTCTTTTATACTTTTTACACAAGATCAAGGCCAGAATTATAAAATTATATTACTACGTCTTTCAGAATACGTTTGTATGAATATGTACTTATACATACATATATTTGGATATGTGTAAATATTACAACTACATGTCAGGAAAGTCACTACAGCACCCACTATTGTTTTGAGTGTTTCGCAAGGAGAAACTAGCGAAGCTATAATCACTAGTCACAGAAGTACCGTCAAAATGTTATTCACTCAACAGGAAAACTCAGTTTGTTTTATCTTTGATTTCTATGATTTGTCATTCTGCATGAAAAGTAAATTTTTTTCAATGCATAATAGCATTATGTTTCTTTCTTTACTTTAATGAAGAGGAACCAGATTAAATAATGATTTGTAAACAATACCACTTACAAAAGTTATACAATAAGACTTATTCCTATGCTTGTAGGTAACATAGAGTGTAAGTTTTGATAAAGGAGAGCTGAATTAAATACAAGAGTGGATCAATAAGTAATCATGTTTGAAAACTTGTGTTTGGAGTTAAGGCAAGTATCATTACCGTGGTATGTACACCAAAAATTCTAAAATTCATAGATTTTATATGACACCAAGTTCAATAACCTATTTCTTGTTTATCGAAAATAGCTCTATCACACGACTGTCCTGTTTGTTTTTATTTTTAGATTACAAGAAATGAAAACTATATTGGATGCTGTTTACGGAGGGGTATCACTACTGTGAGATATTTGCTCAAATTTAAACGTGGTTGTGATTCTACCAAGAATTGTGTTGGTCCGATAGACAAAGTTTTTATGGAATATTTTTTAAATTTTTAAGCGGACTTTTTTTTTCACTACGATAAATTATTAAATAGTCACTGCTTGTCACTGTAATTTCTTTTTAAAAACCACGGAGAAAAATCTTGTCAAATCGTATTTTTGATGTCTTCCAAAATTGAAATATTGTTGTGAAAAGTAGAAAGAAACAAGTTCTTTATTTTATTCCAAACATGGGTATTTATCGATTAAGCACCGTAAAACGGAACATCTGCTCCACATTCGAAAAATACATATTGATCGATATCTGAATCCATAGTGTGATTTTAATTATAGTAGTATGGGTGGCTAAGGTCCGTGGAGCGCCAAGGCCTAGGTTCTCAGCGACCATAAGTGTCGTGCGTGCTATGGGCTATTGCAAGTTGACGGGACCAACAGTTTTAGACCCACTCAAAATCGAACCCAGGCAGCGAGTTTCAGCTGCGTAGATGTCGACGCACATACCCACATCGCCACGATAGTGTGGTTTTAGGTTTTGAAAGAAAATATTTGTCAAATGAACGATCTCTCCGATGCTGCAAGTATATACAATGGCGTACAAAATTGACCTGTAGACTGTAGTGTCGTACTAATGGTTCTGTGATTGATGATATGTTGTAGATTAATTATTGTATATAGGTGTTTCTGGGTCTAAGGTTTCAATCAGTATTATTTTTCTTTGCACAGTACAAAACTGCGCACCTTAAACACAGCCGTATGTACATGAATTAATGAAGATTCGCAGTAGTACGCATAAAAGAACATGAGCTGCCAGGCAACAACCTTATTTTTCTCTAGTAGCAGGCGCTTCTGTGATAAGGAAGCCTACATTATCTGCTCTCACCACATCATAACCGAAAATCTTCCACCCGATCCGAGCATAGACCTGACAGTGACAGAGGAAGGGTACATTCATAGGGCCATAAGCTAAAATCACAAGGCCTTGTACCTTAGGTATCTGTTAGGTATCTGACAGCTTCTAAGAAATTGTTGAAATTGGTTTAAGATTTGTAAGGTCAAATAAATGTCTGCTATAGAAACTGATAGACTTCGGTAAATGATAATGATTCTCGCTAAATGATGTGTTAATGAATGAGATAGACCCTTGCTGTGGAACGATTATTTTTTAGATTATGTGCAATCAGCAATTCAATGTAGTGTTTTGTTAAAACCATTTTTTAAGAAAGCTGTCTCTGTCTCTTCTAGCGTATTAGCAATAACTGTTTGGCTCATAAGTGTTCCCCATTCCATGCTCGTGCTCGATCATCATCAGACAATAATTGATGTGCTCTAGCTACATTTTTGGGATTAATGCCTTGGGATAATATTATGTTACCGTCGAAATTAACTCGCTGAGAAATTTGTTCACAGAGTCTTATATATATAAATATACTCCTACAGTAGTACTTTCGACAACACTGATCTCCAGGCTACTCGATCCTCTTCCATCGACCCTAAGGGGTCATTCATGTGACCACATAACGAAATGCCAATTTCGCAAACTCGCTTCATTCATGTGGAATTTCTATATGTGCATAGAGCTACGGATAGTAATTGGTGACAACTGACACTTCATAGCGTATTTTTCAGGAATTCGCCCAGTTTCAAGCCGACACTACACGATTCAACAATGTGCTACTAGCGAAACGGAATGAAAATGTGCCTACATATTTTTGGTACAGTCGGACTAACACAAATTAAGTTTTGCAGAGATGTTGCGTAATGCACCGAAATTATTGATGCAAAAGATATCACTGAGACTCAACAACGCTGTGAGTTTGCAACAAAATTATATATCTTTATACTGAAGAAGTTCAAGGACGCTCGGTGACATATGTACTCACATTATGTCTTCTGCTTATGGCTGTCATATATTCATATAATATATGTATATGCACGAATTCATACAAGAATGCAGTATTTTCATATATATAATAAATTATTTGCTGTTTTTTGGATCGATTGTTATACTTAATATAATTCAAAATTATAATTTTTTCCCATAAAATTTCCCATCCCGTGTTAATTAGATTTGTATTACTTTTTTTCCAGTTAGTTAAATACATAAATAAATACAAAGCCAAACAATTGCTTCCACACACACATGCATATATATATATATATATATATATATATATATATATATATATATATATATATATATATATATATATTTCTTTATATATATATATAATAGCGCATTTCTTGATATTATAATATATTCTTGTAAATATGGTTTCTTTTTTGTAATATAAATTCAATAATTAATGATTAGGCTTTTATATTGTATTATTTCTATTTTCATATGTATGTATATATATTTATATATAGACATTTCATCATTATCGGGCACTAGTTTGATATGTTTTGAATTACATTTTACTCCTTTCATTTATATTTTAATCTTAGTTCTCTTTTTTAAATGTTCTGCTTGATTTTATAGTCTAGACTCATCTTCCTTTTGTATGTATAACTTCTAAAAAGTTTCTGTTTAAATATAATCTTTGTTTCGGTTTGTTCAATTGCACTACTTACATCTAACGTAATATATAAGTTTACACAATTTCATTACTTTTAAAAGATTAATAAAACTATCTGATAAGGATAATTTAAAAAATGTTATACTTTATTATATATGTTTTTGTTTGTTTGCCTATTTTAAAATTCGTTTCGTTAATGTCTGTTTGTTTATACAAATACTTTTTTTTTATTAAACGAATTTCAGTTTACGCAAAATAAGATATAAATTAAAAGTAAAAGAAGACATATCACGCATAGTGAATATTGAAAACACCCATTTTAGGTTCTGTTTGACAATAAACAAAATATATAGTATAATAAGAACATGTCATCAGATCGATGAGAAGTCACGTGCAGGGGATTCTCAAGAGTAAGGCAGGTAGCAGAAAATTTAAATAAAGCAATTGAGTGAACACAAACTTTTTGGTTTGTTGATTGGGTGCATATGTACATACGTATATGTATGATTATTTTATATTCAGGAATACAGTTGTGTGGTAGTTCAACTGTACTGTAACTTTTTTATAATTTGGTAGGTAGTAAATATTAAACGATATCTTTATCAACTTAAGATGGCGATAATCACAAAGAATAAACCTCATATATAAAAGAGAATTCGTTATTATAAGATTTTTTTCAAATGCAAACAACACAAAAAAGTACATGTATCTCAAAGTATATATGTAAAGATTAATTAAAGATTGAAGATAATAATTATTCATGACGCCCTAATTTAGTTGGAGTTATTGAACCTAGTTCATCTGTCAATCAGTTCGTTTTCATAAAAAAAATGTTAAAGAGATATATTTAGATAATTTGCTCAATAATTAAGGCAAAAAGAAAAATAATTATTATTACGTCATAATTTAAAGTTGCATGCCCGAAAGGAGATTCTTCGAGGTTTTACAACCGAAAAATTTCATGATAACTAGATGACAATACTCCAATTACAAACAATGCAGATGAAGTTAAAAGTAAGAATTAACTGCACTCTTCTCAGCCTGATGTTTCAAGAAAATTAAAATTTCAGGTGGTTGCATTGCATCAATGCGAAATATTTGCAATCAAGAACGTTTGTCGTTGCAGTACTGAATTAATACTGTGATTGCGAACTCAGCCTGTATTTTGTCAGGCTTATATTAAATAATTATCAAACAAACCGCAAACATCTACAGCCCAGAGCATAATTATCAGATGATTCAAAATATTCTTGTGAAAACTGAAAACAACATTTCCTTAATAGATTATCTTTTATTAATACTTTATTTTTTAAAATTCTACCACAAAAGAAGAAAACAAGTTTTTTATAAAAGAGGAATTAGATAAAAAATAATATATTATTACGAGCATCCAATGTAGTGGTTAAAATAACAAAAACTATAAGGAAAAACTTAATAAAATGAAATAAATGACAAAGCAGAAAACAGAAGACAATTAATATCTACATTATACTATATTCTGCAAAATAAAAGGGTTGGTCTTTATTTGCTCTTTGAATTATAATTAATAATTAATAAATAATTAAGAGTATTACATTTTTTTTATGCCAATGGTTTCATGCAGTATTTTACTTTTGCTTTACTAAAAATTATTATATTTGGTTTTTCATGTTGCTGTTTTAAAGTTCTCGGTTAAAAATATATATAAATAGCTGTAGAAAATAATATATTTTAGTATTTGCTCTTTACTTAGATATGTCTATGTTTAATTTATGTTCCCATATTAAATGCATACATGTTATATGCCTCAAGTATGTGTATATTATATACATGTATATATACGCTCAGCAAGATTTGTTAAAAGTGCTTTGATTGCCTTTTTTGAGCATTTGTTACCTACTCATTTAATGTTTTATCTTAAGCAATTTAACTATGTCTTGTAATTATTCTGCCTGTTTCTCGTGTTTTACTTTGTCTTTCAATGCTTGTGTCTATTTCCACGTTTGGTTAAGTTACTTTACTAATATATTTTAAAATTCATTATACATATTTTCAAACATTTAAATTTTACAGTACATATTGTATAAAATTTGCTATCATACATATATTCAGGTGAACTAATGCCTATGCCGTTAGAGTTTCAGACAGAATACATGAACTTATAAACCGGATGAAAAAAGGTCAATATTAAGACGGAATCAAGTAAGTTTATATATGTCAATAAGGATTAAGTTGCCCTAGTAGGAAGCTTTACAATATAAATACTTGCCCACTAGAAACGTAAGAGTTTAAACAAATGTAGATAAATTTACTTCCCAATCCAAAAATATTGTATTCATGAAATTGAATTATTGTTATTATAGTATAGATTGCTTCCAAACATCACACTTATCCAAACACAGTTTAAATGTGTTCATATTAATATTTATATTTCGCTTAAAATCTAAAGAGAAAAAAAGGCGCTGTGAATGATATGCATTAGTATTTTTTCTGTATTAATCAGGTGATTTACGACTTAATACTTTTTTTTACTTAATAATTTTAACCAGAATACTTCTATTTATTCGGTCAAAAGTTCCAAATTAAATATGTTACCGTACATAACCTTATCTACTCTAGAGAAATAATTTCTATTCTGAATTAATTGTTTCCTTATATCTCTTGGACGGAATATATAAATATATACTTTATCTTCCATTAATTTAATTAATAAATAAAATTAAACATAACAATAACATCATTAAATTAAATAAATAAGGAATGACATATTTTAAAGTCCACATTTAGCGTCAATTAGTCCAATGTTTTGGTAATTTGATTGCATATATATATTTCATGTTACACAAAAGAGAAATGAGTTAAATTAATATAATATGTATAAGAATGTTATGTATTAATAAAAACTTTGGAGTTAATTTAATGTTTGCCTTTGGTATAAATATTTTTCTTCAAGCTAAATTAAAAAATCTAAGGACAGCTTTGGTGTTTGCTTTTACTAAATGAACGAACGACCAATACAATTATTTATTATAACGGGTTGACAAAGTACTATACTGATTTTCAGGTGGACTATACTATATTTAAGAAATCGTTTTTCACGAAATTCTTCCAAAGTGCAGTTCATCAGCAGTGGCAACTCGTTCTCTGAAAATTTCGCTTGAGTACATATTAAAATTTTAAATACTGCTTGCCAATATATAAAATTGGGTTGAAATTATCAAATCTTCTTGTTAACAAATTGAACACAGTTTAGTTAACATTTTTCACATTTTAACAAAGTATTTTTTGGTCGTGAATATCCTTCGCATAAAAGACTAAGATAATATAATTAGATATAAATAATTTAAGGGAGAAAATATAAATACTTTAAATTTAGTGAATAGGTTTTGCATGTAATATACATAAAGTATACATGCACACCTAAGTCTAGATATTTGAATAAGAATATAACTATATAATTTTCGTTTATCTCTCCATTCACCAATTTCTACGAAATATGATATGTAAATGATGTATTCCATTTTTTTATATTTCGGATTAGAGTTTCAAAATTTTTATATGCATATTATTCTCTCTAGTTTTGTTTTTGCATCTTTCCAAGTACAAAATTGATTGTTCTTGCACTAACAATATTCTGTTGGATTTTATATAGATTCTGTATTTATTTTATTTATTTTATGCAATTTTTAAAGTATTTTGCTCTGTTATTATGAAATTAAATCAGTTTTTTGCCATTGGCAAATTTATTGTAATCAATTGCTGGATTGAAATTGTAATTTCCTATATAACAGCATAAATACAAAATAAATCTCTTCGTCAAAGATGATAAAATATTGTATCTTTTTGTTTCTTGGTTTATCTTAAGTGAAACCCTTATGTATTATCTTTTCCTACATTTCATTATTTCAATCATTTACTTTTGACAAATATGAAATATTTTGCTAAATGGCCAAATTTTCCTTTTGTACATTGGAATTATTGCCTATAGTCCAATAATCCTACAAACTGTTTCGTTTTTTTTTTAATTTTTCTAAGTATTTTAAGAAATTTCGATTAATTTCGAAAAGAAGGGTGTCTTATCGTTGTGTAGCTATATTTTGGTTTGCGTTTAAATTGCTTTCTCTCTTCAATTTATTGTAACTAACCTTACGTACTTATACTTATAATATATTTCGAAGAATTATATTATTCAATCGATTTCAATATTTCCATTTTTAATTCATCTTGTATTTATTAAATCTAAAAGAGAGCTATATAAAGGGCACATTCGGTTAAGCTATATTTATATTCTACTTAAGTATATTTTTATTCATATATATATATACATACATACATACATATATATATATATATATATAAATATATTAATATGTAATTCAGCTACATATTAATGAAAAACAGAATACCTTCAAAATACCTACTGAGCTGAATGAAAACAAAATTTGGCGTATATATTATGTACAATAATATAAATTTTGTGATAACATATCAAGCTCAGTCAGTCATTGAAAATAATACCTATGAATCTTGGTCGACATGTTGAAAACAATGGACAATGGGGTGAAAAGTATTAGCTGAATTACTTTTGTTAAAAATACTAGAAAAGTTCCTGTAAGATAGTTATTTTTAGGATTTTCAAGTTATTCCGTTTTTGTTTAGATACGATTTAGATTCTGTTGTATATCAATATATTCAATTACTGTTGTCTTTTCAAGTATATTCACAGTCATAAGAACTATGTATTTAATTACTCACTTATTATTGTATTGTTTTAAATTACTCCATTTTTTGATTTTGAGTAATTTATTTTATGCAATTTTGTTGCAATAAGGTAAATAGGTTCAATATAATATGTTCGAATTGCTTTTTGTTCTTATAATAATATTGATTAAACTCCTAACTTTTTATTAACGAAATTTATGCTCATCGTTGATATGTGTATTATTTCTTAGTAATGATAAATCTTATTGTAGTGTTTTAATTTGCTGGTCTATTAGCTTGTGAAATAATACTTCTCATTATATGTAAGTATATTTGATCGAAAGGATGAATCAAGGTTACAGTGTCGAACAAATATGAGATGCAATCGTGGACAAAAATATACTATACAGCTACGTGGGATTGCGTCGGTGATACATATGAGTACAATCCTCCTCCAGGTCCTGTTGCTCCAGAAAATAGTGCTGTTGGGATGCTTGCTATTGTCGTCGTTGATGAATTAGCAGACGTTGAAATGGGTCAGGTTGCTGTTGTCATTAAGAATTGGTGATGTAGTTCATGTTCTGCCTTTTTATTCAGCAAATCAAGCCTTGATTCCATACCCGCTCCCCTGAAATTGTGTTTCAGAAACTCATAGTTTATATTTTTCATAAAAAATTAAAGTTGTTAATATTTATGCAGAATAATAAACTACAAATAAAAAAAAATAAATCATTATACATATCATTTAGTTTGAATTCATTCTGAACTTAATTTTTGCATTTGTTACTTTATAATGCAATAAACTTTAAGATTATATTAGGGGTTGAGCCTCAGAGCTATTGGTGTATAATGCTACCACTAAATGGAGGAAGCCTTGTTGAAGCCTGCTGTAGCCTTTATAACAAGATATTCAAGTGGTATTTATAAAATATTTGCAATGAGATGGTGTGGTTGACCACAGCCACATAATTTAATGATTTAATGGTTGATAGCGATACTTAATGTGCAATTTGAAGTTCTGTTGCCATGCTTAGCTACCTCGTCAGTTGTTTCGATTCCCAAAATGCCCATGTATCCATTAATACAGTTGAGTACCATTTTACACTTCAGTGTGTTCCTTTGAAGAGCTTTGAGCCCCGGATTGTCTACGATGTTTTAGGCTCTACGCTGCTTATCTAGATTGAAAAATGCTGATTGATTCGTGAAGTAAATAAGAACTTTTTACTTCGTGCAATGCGTTTAATACACCAGGGCCAACTCTATCATATTCTGCAAGTACATTTACGGCCGAAGCGATGACAGGCTGTTGCCATTGCATATTAATATTGGGAATATTCACAAAGTTACAATAACCGAAACATCTTCGCTTAAACCTATTATACTCTTTTAGTCTTAGTTCCGACCTGGCCGCTAGATGTAAGATCATATTTAGTGACGCTGTTGATGAACTTGTGTTGGGACATTCCATTGCAAGTTAAACATCATATTCCAGAATTATACTTTTACGAAACCAAATCAGACAGTATTCTGAAACACCTTTAAACATCTTGCCAAACCGGACCATCCGGCTGACCCTGTTACATAGTTATAAATTTGTACGCACGTAGTAAGATAATAAGAACTGTACATTTGTTAGATTTAGTTGAGCAGCCGAGTAAGAGGGTAGAATAAGCCTCCGCGCAGAAATGCGCGTAAACGACCTTCTGAGACTAAATTGCTAATAATTTGCATGTGTTAAATGATTTTTGCATTTTGCTTTAGCGCCACCCATATTATATTATTATAAAATGCATTTTATGCCTTTTAAGTTCATAAATTATTAGTAGTATTTTATATTAGTGATTATATCTGCAATTTTATTTACAAATTCTTCTAAACATTAAATATATGACACTCATTTTTATAAGAAAAGGATTATGATAAAAAATGTGCAATGAAACAATCACACAAACACGAGTGAGAACATAGAAACAGATTTAAGTCAGAAAATAATATAAGAGTATACCAAAAGAGGAGAAACGAAATGAAAATTAAATTATAATAAAAAAAATGCATACATACGTCTCTAAAAGTAAGATTTTGATGGTGCTGTAGTGAGTTTATAACGACTGGTTGTAGTGCGTTACGAATATTGGTGATGCTATTATTACTGTTAATATTTGTGGATGTTGTGGTTGCGAGCATTGTTGGCAGAGTACCACAGCCAACCGGTATTCCTTCGCTCATCAGTAGTATTTCATAATTCTGACCAGTGACCAATTGACGCGCATTATTTATTGAAATTGACTGATTTGCTATGGTAGTATTATTATTATTGGAATTTGGCACACTATTACCGCACACTATTCCAGCTGATGAGGTTGCCATTTCATTTATCATTTTAGATTTAGCGTACTCAATACGTATTGATCCACGATCTGATGATAGAAGATATTTACCTTGTAGCTTATTCATTGCAGCGCGAGCAGAAGTTGGGTCTTTGAATTCAATAAATGCCACAGGATTGTTGGTATTGATATTCATGTTGTTTAGCTTGTTGGTTTTGTTGAAATTTTGCTGATATGTATTGATCTTGTTGTTGCTGTTCATATCTTTGTCGTTACCACCTGTGCCAAGATTTGCAGTTGTAGTAGCAGTAGTAGTATAGGAAGTTGTGCTGGTAGAAGTAGAAGTAAGATTGTGCGAGCCTTTTGTGTGCATTCGGAGGCGACAAAAGCCAGGCATACTGTGCAAGTTTTTTACAATATTATTGAAGTAAATGTAAAATGTAGGACATCTCAAAATATAAATTCTCTTAAGTTATTACTACATATTTTTATAGTTCATAATTTAAAACAAAGAATAGAACACCGAATAAACTAGCTGTTATAAGAGTAGTGGTATTTAGTATGGAACATTTTGTATGTACATACATATGTATAAATTAATAAACAAAAAATTAAAAAAGTCAATGTCATGAAAACAACAAAGCTCTATTCGCTATCATCATCGTGCTTACGATATATATATTAGATATTTTATAAATGTATACCCACTTCAGTACAATAGCGCTATAATTCAAACAATTTTTTGAATTTTTAATTTTTTGAAGTTGTACATGTACCCTTCCTCCGTTCATCAAATTTACTCACTAGAATAGCCTTCGGATCTAGTTAGATCCATTGCCATATTTTCAGTGGTTATGTGAATTTCTGTTAATAATGTTAGTAAATATAATATATAAATAATTAATTCTTTGCTGATAGGTTTTGTATTGTTATGAAAGCCATGTGTTCGTGCCATCCCCGAATATACTAACTTCATAGTACACGGTTATATCTATCGAGCCACTGACAATGCTCAAAGAGTATTTCTGTCTGAAAAGGCTTCTCAAACTTCACTGTTTCCACTCGGCTTACAAACTTTAGGTACCATACACTCGTGATAGAAGCTAAGGTCAGGTGTACCTTGGACTAAAGTTCTCCCAATATTATTATATTATATAATAAATGGCTGATTACACGCATACTTCCATTTTTTCAGGAGTACTTCCAATTTGTTTTCGAATAAAAGGTTGAATATTCGAATATTCCTAATTACAGGATCACAAAGTACCCACAAATTGATTCCGTACTTTGATTGTACTTTGCATACTTTGATGACATGTAATGCCGGAAAGAACATCTTTCTCTTGAAGCTACTAACTGATCATCTACTGTTATATTTTATGATGAATTGAGAAGTTTTCGTAATATCTCCACCCACTGATTCCACAGCTTACGTTCGGAAGAAATTTATCCAAAAATAGTCGTTCGAGTAGAGTTTCTCTGTAGCCGAACCTTTTAACTGTTGATATTTTTTTGAAAGTATTCAATGATTAGGTTGGTCATGCTTTTTCAGAGTTCCATACGTGCTCAGAGTTCCGATGAACGCGGAAAGTTAATGTGGCATCACCAAGTTTTATCGCCATTAACTCAAAAGTGACATTTTTTAACTTAACGCTCTATTGCACTAAGGGTGCGATGCTAAATTTTTATTTTGTAAAATCGTGTAAGCGCTATGTCATTTTTATTCCCAAATAGAGTTATCTAAATAAGAGCCGTGTTGGGTGTACTAATTTTTATTTGTATATTACTTAGAAACTAAAGAAAAAAAATCTTTTCTCATATTTATTGTCTACAAAGAACTGTCAAGAGTACCGGAAAATACATAATAATAATAATATGTTTACTTTATATAAAAAACTTTATTAAAAAAAACATTTTTACTTTATCGTAGTTATAACAGACGTAAAAGCATAGCCTTATGTCAAATAATTATGGTATGGGTCGCGCTACAGCCCGCGGTGCCCTGATTCCACCAAATAAGCACCTGCTTTAGGGAGGAACTAAAGTTTCACGCTGGCCGAATTTGGTGGGAAATACATATCCTTTCAGTCCTTTCCAAGGCTGTTCACCATGGCGCGGGGTGAAGGCTTAGTAAAGGTCAATGACTCCTCGGAAGTATTCCCTTTCCCTGTTACCTTATCCTCTTTCTTTCGTGTCTATTTCCTTTCCGGCGGGCTGGATCGAGTTCGATCGATCCGAGTCGATGATCAGCTTGGCTAGTGGCCCACTCTAAAAACTAGCTCAGTCGGGAACTGTGTGCCGAAGTTACCTGGCGACCGTCTGGGTAATCAGCCTTAGCGCACTGCGGATCTCTGCTAAGTTTGAATTTCCTTTCTCCGCAACTTCAGGGGCAGCTGACTTGTAGCTCTCACCCAACTCAGAGCTTCGGGATCGGGTGATCGGTCGCTCCGACCTGGAGGTGTAACTTGGCAGTACACCTCCAAATAGTCAGGAGTCGTTCTTCGAACTTTCTGACGAAGAAAACACAACAGTGGTTGAGAAGGTTTTCGTTATGGAAGTAAACGGAGATCCCTATAGTTCGTTCGGGCCTCGGCCGATATTATTCTTCGCGTCTAACAAAATTGGGATTCTATTGCCCTGATACAAAAACGTTGGGTTGTTACTGAACATATCTGTGGACTCAGGGCGCGGAACTTTAATATTTTCTTCGCAAGGATTGTGGGTAAGAAATCTCTAAATATTTTCTTTCCCTCGCATTTCAGCGATCTAGACTGAGTTTCCATATGCCTGGCTAAACTCGGTGTACATGGCACTCGACCATGTGGTATATCCACCGACGGTGCTACTGAGAAGGATTATTGCCGAGTCGGAGAGAGCCAAAAACCGGACTCACAGTGGGGTGTGATGCCATCGCACACCATACTATGGGGGAGCACGGACATTAATTAAAGAGGTGAGTACCTACTGGAATTCATTTTAAGTAGTAATTTGGCACTTTGTAATCTTGGTAATGACTCCACTTTTATTGTTAGCAACAGGCAAGACTAGACCCAACCCTTGGTTCAAAACATATCTCGAATGATATTAGAGAATGGGGGGTCTCAAAATAACACTCCTTCTCTGATAACCGATATATTAACTTTAACATAGCAACCACACAACCCGCAGCAACTCTTTTTCGAAATATAAGGAAGGCTAATTGGGTTAATTATAAGAAGGTGGTAAATAATCTGCTACTCGACTCTCCAGATCCACAGACCTCTTTGGAACTTCATTCCTCTGTGGAGAAACTCACAGAAGTCATGAATCAAGCTCTGATCAACTCCTGTTCCATCAGTAAAGTAAGGGGTAATCCCAAACCCCACTGGTGGCGATCAGACTTACACAAACTTCGAAAGGGTTGCAGGACGTGATGGCATCTTTCCCGCGGGGCTACAGCAGGTGACTGACTCAATTTCCCACTGAATGTTCACCATATTCCAGAAATGTCTTGATCCAGGATACGTACCTAGAATCTGGAGAGTGACCATAGTTGTCTTTATACCAGAGGCAGGGAAAAGCTTTCACGTTAATGCGAAGGATCTCAGAACAATCAGTCTATCATCCTTCCAAAAATCCACTCTCTCAAAACTCTAGAAAAATGTATCGGTTTGCACATCAGAAGCACAGTCTCTGTGAACAAATGTCAATCTGTCAGCATGCCTACAACAAGGCTGAATCTGTTAAAACAGTTCTTCACTTGCTTGATGGCATTATAGAAAAATCCCTCGAGCAAAAATATTTTAAGCTTACTACCTTTCTTGACATTGAGGGAACCTTTAATAACGTTGAACACCATGCAATTAACTCAGCACTTAACACTCGGGATCGAAAAGTCTCTAGTGACTTCTATTCACCAACTTCACAATACTAGAGCCATCTGCTCCAAGCTGTGTGATTCGATCCGCAAAGCGGTCAATTTAGGGACTCCACAAGGTACAGGAGTACTCTCTCCTCTCCTGTGGAACATAGTAGTGAATGAACTTCTACTAACACTGGACAGGACACAGTGTAAGGTCATTGCATTCCCGATGATGTTGCCATCACAGTCAGCCTCTGGGACATTCTTATCCACTATTGGGGATATAATGCAGTCGGCTATTATCGACTTAGAAAACTGAGCTAATGCTTGCGTTAGTTAATCCGCAGAAACGGATTTAGTCCTCTTTACCAAAAGATATAAAATTCCTGCCCTCAATCCCCCCATTATCAGGGGAGTCTCTTTAAAAATAAGCAACTGTGGCAAGTTCATGTGTCTCATTTTAGACGCGAAGTTAAGCTGGAAACGCAACATCCAGGAACGCATCAAGAAAGACTGAAAGTAGAGCCATATTAATGTACAGCGTCGCAATCTGGTGAACGGCATTAGATAAAGACACCAACTGCATACCGCTCGAAAGGGTACAGCGGATGGCATACATTTGTATTAGCGGAGCGATGCGATGCGAACAACCCCCTGCCAAGCCTTACATGCACTCCTCGACCTATCGCCGGTAGATCACTTCGGCAGGCAGGTCGCTGCCATCACGGCGATTAGACTGAAATCGCTGCTTATGTGGAAGGAGTTGTGTGGGAGTCTACTCTACGGATCTCAATGTTGAACTGACGTGCCGACTACCCACTTACTATATCGTCTTTCACGCAGAGACGAAAGCAATTCATCAAAACTTGAAACGCTTACTCACACCAAAAGTAGATGTTCTTCTGGCACTGGATATTTCATCACCAAACAATTATGGCCTTGTCATATCCAAAACGCTCACGCGACCTGATCAGAATGAGTAGATCGAATCTTAGAACTTTCATTGGCGTTATAACAGGGCAATATGCCATTGGAATTCACGTCTCAAGACGACTTCTGTAGAAGTTGTAAGGATGAAGAGGAAGATGAAGCCATTTCACACCTTCTTTGCAACTACAATGCTCTCTCATCCCACATATTTCTATGACTTAACAGAACTAAGTAGTATTAGAACTTTTGATGGTTCGCGGCTTAGAATCTATTTGACCTTTTGGCAACACCTACTATTGGCCTTAATGTGGCTACCCTAAAGTAGCCAGCCACTCTAACCTAAATTATTTCCCTTCAGGGCTTCAGGATAATACAATTATAAATTAAAATAGAACATAAATTGAAGTAAAAACTAAATTCAGGCAAATATTGTCAGGGTATGTATGTATGTGCTGTAAAAACTGTGCATATATTACGAATACATCAATTTCTACAATATAGGTGTATATAAATTTGTACATGTATGGATATATGTATTAATATATATGGAAGTGTACGCATATAAGTTTTCATTTCGGTTATTCAAAGCAATGGCAGGATAGCTGTCTCGTAAGCTGTATACATATACGTACTTATAAGCTTTCTATGTTATTTTATTAGTAAGAAATTATTTAAAATGATACATAAATAGTACATAGGTATATTCAGTAATATTCAACGAGAATGGTAACTTGAAATTAATATTGATTTGAATTAAATTTAACACAAAATTAAAAAAATACAATAAATAGTTATTTTGTTATTGTGCATGCGTATTTTACTAAATTTCCAAACTCACCTTGAGAAAACTTCTTTGAGTTCGTGCTCGGAGACGAATTGCCCAAGATTTGCAACAAATAATGTTGAGCATGGTGCATTAGCAGTCAATGAAGTATTCGCAGGATGATTATTACCGGCAGAACCAACTGGGCTGGCCAAAGTGGGACTTGATAAAAAATGATGACCTGAAGCTGTAGCGCCAGGTGGCAGACCGGCGGACATATGCATTGATGTTGGATGTATAGCTGTTGTATGATGAGGCGGCATAGCCATTTGCGTCTTAAAAGAAATTCATCTAATTATTCATAAAGTTATGCTAGATAATGAGGATGTCTGAATTGGTAAAAATAATTTTTTTGTTACTCAAAAATATTGAATATGAATTGCATGGCATGCATATATACGTTTTTTTTTTGCTTTTGAGTTTAATTACACAATTTTATGTCTAATTTTTCATTATTTGTTTAAAGCTTGTAGTACGATTTGCTTAAGCTTGATGCTATGTGCACATACAACTTCGGTCTTTAACGTACATACAAACGGAAAAACATTTCTGTGTTTCATGTGTATATATTTCTATTTATAGATAATTTTTTGCGAAAGTAAAGAGAATTCTCATAAACTCCTTTAAGCCAATGATAACATCAATTCTTTTGGTTAAATGTTCATTTGACAAACTTAATATGTACTTGCAAAAAAATGGCTCGCTGTTCTGGTTGTCATCATGGAATCACAAGTACACACCTTCGGTGGGAGAAACTAAAGAACAGTATAATGCGGCAACGTTTTTTTTACAACGTTCCATCGCATGAAGAGGAAGAATGGCAACTGTGGTGGCAACTGTGGTGGCTTGGAGAGGATTTTTGACAACCATTTTTATATCGTTTCTTTTTTCAAAAGCCAAATTGACCAATCAGTTAACGGCATTTTTGTAAAAAATTCGTGAAAGGCTCTGAAATTCGTCCATGGATTAGGGATAAATCAGCTGTGAAGATGAGCATCTCTATAATATCCAATTTCTGTTGTGGGGATTAGAGTTGAGTGCCAGCTATCGGGATCGATCAATCCATTCCATCGGAAGCCCCAGTTGGCGATATCACCGCATAACAGAGGGTAACCAATGAAAGAGGTTGTCTCAGTTGTGCAGCCAGGCTTTCTAAAGGAGGATGAACTGCGAGCTTCCACTCAAAAGACAGAAATGAGTAGTATGTCTCCTCTTACCACGATTGCTCGTCTTAAGCACAGCACTTCCTAGGAACTGATCACAGATTACAGACAACTGATGCTCTTGTCAGCGTATCTTAGTAGACAGAAAAACATAAGTCGACCGTTAAAGGGCTTGGCGGCATTCACTCTTCGCAAGATTGTTGGGAAGAAGTACATAAGCACCCGCTGTGCGCCAAAAAAAATTAGCGTTAAGAATCCGCAAATGGTTTCGCGCCGAAGAGATATGTGAACAGGATTTTAAGAGGAGCAAGGTCAAAAATTAAAGCTTGCACCTGCACCGTTGACGTCCTGTGTTATCAGGGTGAATCACTCCCTAGTAAACACTCATCCGAGATTGTAAGATGTTACCGAAGAACGGATGTAAATGCCAAGAACGGATTTCAAATCAAAGCCGATAAACAAAGGAAAAAAAGCCTTCTTTCCTTCTCCTCATAACCCAAGATAGTACAAACATTTTCCAGAGGAATGGTTGCCCTTTGCAACAAGCTCGCACAACAAACCCACGGTAAAGTCTGACTTATATGTACTCTCGCTAATATGTACTACATTTTTTGGGGATCAAATTGAATATCTTCCTGCGAAAGGATAAGGTTGTATGATATATATAGATATATAATTTGACACATAAGAAATTAAATAATAGCGAAATATTCGTACAGTATAAAATACCGTGTAATTTATTGCAAAAAGTGTCAAAATATGCATGCAATATTTAGTGTAATTAACCTTGTTTTTATGATATCAAATATTATATTTGGCATTGAAATTAATAAATTTTTAATAATATAAGGAACAATTTCACAAATACTTTTGAATCCTCTGTCGGAGCTCCGCAACTGAACCAAATTGTCTCCCAGTAACATAAACCCTAGCAACAATAACGAGTATTTCGTTGTCTTTTGTTTATTTTCTTTTGTTCAGAGATTTTCGATTGGCTTACTTTCAAGAAAGCACTCCCGTAATTTCTTGAATACATGTAATTTTTTCACTGTAGCGTTGTTTTATTGAGAAAATTAACTTTTGTGGGTGATGTTCGTCCAAAAAAAATTCTGGAATTTATTTTTATGTAAATAAAGCAAAACAGCAATTTTACACTGTATGTAAGTGCTCCCCATACCATAACTCTACCAAAACCAAAATTCCTATTTGACCGGCACATTTTTTTTTTGTATAGATTTGAAATATTGGACCTGTAGCAATCCCAATAACATGTTGCCGCTCAACAGTATTGATCAAGCATTTTTAAGTAAGGAGCAATTTTGTATCTTTGGGCCCAGTGGTGAGCCTTGGTTTTCCCAGTATGTTCTTCCATTTGATGGATTTTGATTCAAGAATAATTATGGCAGTGTGTTGCTTAGTAATTATCTAAATCTAATTCTTCCTTAATTTGCCTAAAATTTAGCCAATTTTTCGTTGCTTCCGCAAATATTCCGTCTTTTTGGCTGAAGGTGAGCCTTGTGTTGGCTTTTTTTTCTCTTTCCCGTAAATGTCCCCTTTCATTAAGAAATTGCGAACAGCTGTCGGGATGTGCTTCTGTGACTTTAAAATGATAATCTGCTTAATTTCTTCGACTTATAAATGCATCCCTCATGCCATATCTATTTGAAAAAAAAAAACTTGTTTTTCTTGTAAATCACTAAGAACAATTGAAAACAGTAAGCGTCAACTAACTTTCTTTTATTCCAAAAAACCACTGTTGCGTTTAAATGAATGTGTATCTTTTCTGAATTTTGCACTTCTCAATTCTCCTTTACCACTCGCAATCCGGGTTGGATTTTATTATATCTCCGTTTTGTCTTTTGTGGGAAGTTTTAGGCTTGATGTGAGTAATGAGCGTGTATATCCACATTTTCCGGTACACACCAGCTGTCTTGGCGCTGACTGAAAAACACTTATTTCAAATTATCCAAATTATCGGATTCCAGATAACAACTGAAGGATGGTATGTCGAAATCTTTGCAGATCATTTGCTGGGAAAAGCATTCCATATACGTGTAGTGAGATTGAAGAACCAGTCTCCAAATCTAACTGTACGTCCGAAAGTAGGCTCAAGTGTAAACTGATGAGTATACCTGGCGAGACGGGTATTGCGGATGACTTTGTTAAAAAAGCTATAAAATACGTACAAAGAAGAGAGTCTAATGACTTCGTGATAACGGCTAGTTAACAAGAGTTCAGCAGACAGCATTGAGTTTTTGAAGCATGGAATTCCGCTCGGTTGTTCTTTCCCCAGTTAATTATGCCCAGTTAATTAATTATGGAATTCAATGTGCTTAACATACGCCGCCAATGCAAGGGTGCCTGCTCGATTGCCTTAGAGAAGACGTTCTACACCCTTTGGTTGGAGGGTCTATTCCTCAAGCTGGTCAGGCTCGACATAAGTAAACCATTGCTATACATCATCTATGACATGATAATAGAAAGATAGTTCGTAGTGAAAAGTGGCGACGTAACTTCTAACACGGTCCTTGACATGAATAATGGTCTGCAACAGGCGGCGGTTGGTTCGCCGATCTTGTTTTTAATATATGAAGTGTGAAACCATTCTTTTCAGGACTCCGTTGTAAATGGCGTCATGGGATACACGCATAAAGTGGCGAAAGTTTGGTATAGTTGACCCGCAGGGACGGCCGTTAGATGTACAAAGCGAAGTAAGGTATATTGGCATTTGGTTGGATCAATAACTGTATTTTGACAAACATATAGATATTGCTCTGACAAAAGCTAAAAAAGCCTTAACTGTGAGAACTGTGGCAGCAGCCAACTTGAGTCCTTCCCAGATTGAAAAGATGAGGGTGTTCGAGGGAAAATCTCTTCGGACCTGTCTCCGGTTGCACCGTACACCCGAGTCTGAGCACAAGAAGTAATATTCTAATGAGATCCTGTACAACGAGATAAACTTGAACAGGATAGATATTTCTTTTTTATTAAGTTGATCATTGCACGAGGTATGACTTCTTCCAACAGTCTGATCTTTGAAGCTTACTACCCCAATATTATGTACCATGAAAGGGTACTCCTTAAAGGCTTTATTCCTCCCGAAGCATTCCTCTAACTAAACACGATTTGCGCCATACAGGATCCACAAGGATTTCCTATCATCTTCCCAGTCGTACGCCAAACAGGGTATAGGCGACTCCAATACGAAAACCCGAATGTCGCCCGCAGCCACGAGGATCTCCTCCGATTGAATAGAGCGATCTGACAAAGAACGACAATGTTATTTGTGGTTACACCAACTCCAGTCCCCACCGTCGCTAGGTTTTCAAAATTATCCGAGCGTTGACCATAGTGACCAACTTGCAAAGAATTAAGGTATCATATTAAAAAACAAACAAAAAAATGTACCCTGGTACATATGTCCGTACAGCCACGGACATAGTTAAGTTATTTTATAAATATTATGTTACCTAGGGTAAGACTGTTAGATTAAGTTAGCTTAATAAAGCAACGTTTTTTAAACGTTTTCCTGGCCAGACAGTTTGTTGAAAACAGTTGTTCAAACTTGCATAGATTGCGAGCATGAACGATGCTTAAATTAGGGTAGCTATTTCGATTTCTGCACCAATTTGTATAAAATGTCATAGTATTTGGTTTTAAAACAACATCACGCTGCAAATCCATTAGTTGCATTTGCAAGTGAGTCGATGCTTTCTTAACGCCGAGCGTAAATGGGTTACTTAAACAGAAAAGCTTGCGAAATCTGCAAAAGATCAAGCAAAGGGTTTAAAAAATCGGACAACTTATCTTCATTGTATATGCCAATCTCACTAAGGAAATTACCAAGTTCTTGTTCTGCGAATCCAACAACTCCAAATTTCCATTTTTTTTAAAAGCTTGAACACTTAAGTACGTTTGCGTAATGAATACAATTTTTCTTTGAAGTTCAACGAAACGTTCAAATTATTCAAGTTTTCCCTCATATCTACTAAGAACGAAAAGTGATATACCGATGCGGCTAGGCTACTGAAATTCTGCAAGCCAGGGATGCCTGAAATGGTTCCCGATGATCTATTCCAAATAAAATTAACTGTTTTTACTATGGGATTCATCAAATGATTCATTTTCAGCCCCTTAGAAATCAGGGCTTCTTGATGTACATTACAATTGCATAATTTGGTACTAATTGCTCAATTACTGAGTAAATATTAATGGTCTATTATTATTATTATTATAAATCCCTTATTTAATTTTAAGGGTATATAAAGCATTTTAGAAGAATTATGGCATGGCAAATATCTGCCGCCTGTCTGGAGATACATTGAAAGAAAAAAAAAACACAATTTTAATAACAAATTTTGAATAAAGCTTATAGCTTTCACCCAATCGTCGAACTTACTAGCAAAGTGGCGTAATAAGACAATTTTACTGAATTTGAAACATAAAATAAAATACGAGATTATACATATGACTCAAGGGCATATTAATATGACAATTTTAATGAATTTAAACATAAACATAAAAAGGAAGTTATAATGCAGTAACTTGGCGAATAACTGAGATTATTACAGTAAGCCATTCCGTTAGACAAAAGCCTGATTGCTTAGAAATCCTTCTGTTCCATTCAACATTTCGTAAAAACGCGGCAATGACATCTGACATTCTTGGAAATATAATCCTCAAATTTCGTGTTGTATAGAATGCATATCTTAGACGGATCGTCTTGATGCGGTATAAAGCTCATGTTCAAAATTTGGACTCTGGTTTTAAGGACGGATGTGAAAGCTGGTGGTTTAAGTTTTTGTAAAAGTCTCTGGATTTCAAAGAAGATTATCTGTTGAGCTTTTGTATATATATATATGACCTAAAAACTTTTCTTGCCATACATCAACATAGGACTCCAGCAAAGAGAGAACTATTTCGTGAGATGCTGCGATCTTTGAATGGCGTGACATTAATATGAAGAAGCTTGTGTGTTAGTTTGTTGTTTCTGTGGTTTGCTATTCATTAGCTATTAGTAAGCTAATGTTTCTTAGTTTCAATATGAAAGAGCCTCTAGAGATTTAATTTTCATTCACTCATCTGCTTATCGGAGGTCTAACTCAATAAATTGTCTTTATGCTGGCAATATTTATACATCCTGTACAATGACTCCACCAACTGCCATTCATATTGCTTTAAAATAGAATTAATGGAGAAATCCCTGGGGGTAATTATTGAACCGAATTTAAGTTGTTTACATTTTAACAACTATTTAATTTGGGATTATACAATCCAGATTGCACGAAGCTCGTGGAGAGGTGCTTACATTAGTAAGTTCCAACAGTTTACTATCTAGCAAAAAACCATTCGGCTAGCTTGATTCATTCTATGGAACTGCTTAGACGAATAAAATCATATCCGGTAAGGTATTTATACTATTTTAAAGTGCTTACCATATTTTTCAAATTAGCGAAACCACCGTTGACATGCCTTCTTTTCGCACTTCCAGGTTTAGAAACTTCTATAAAATTACCTCCTGTAAACTTTTTATTAATCTTCCCTTTAGAACCCTTTCAAAATGTTTGATAAAAATAAAATCATTAACTTTGTATGTAAATAAGAGTAATACCTGAATCGACTTAAATAGCGTAATTTCGCGGGAGCCGGAACAAGCGCATGAAAAACTGCCAGTGGAGTACTTCGAAGGCATCGAGGACTGTTAATCCGAAAACTTTGGCTCAGTAACATATGCAGGCATTGACAGTCGTATTAAAGACTAGGCATTTAGATGCCTAGACTCGCAAAATGAAAGGATGATTTGCAGTTGTAGCGTAAATGAGTTATCAGCGAGAAAAACCAAACCATCAGAACATATGTAGCAAGACTTTTACTAATATACTGAGAAAAAGAACTCCGCTGGGAAGTAGGTGACTGATTTCATCAATGAACAGGTCAAGGTAGGAGGTAGGTAGGAGGACTTAAGATATACTTGTTAACACCCGCTGTAGTTTCAAGCCAGTCAAAGAACTCGGAACCATCACAAAAATTTGAGTGAGCTAGTAAATTAAAGCATGCCTATTCATTGTATCAAAAGCCTTAAAATCTACGAAGCATGTATATAATTTACATTTTTCTTATTGAATTCAAAATAGAAAAACCTTTATAGTTTTTTGAGAAGTTAGCATCGCCTTTCTTAAAAATGGCAAAAATGACTGCTTTCTTGAAACTACTAGGGACATATGCCTCACTATACCATATATTCAAGAAGAGAAGAAGATAATTTTTTAGTTCCGGAGTGCAGTTTTTGTAAGCTTCAACCGGTGCACCGTTAATACCTGCTGCCTTGTTGTTTTTCAAATTTTCACGCTCAGCGAGAGAAACTGGGGCATCAAACTCATTGACAGAAACATTAGGCAATTTGTAGTCATAGGTATGAAGGTTCTCATTAGAAAAAAGTGAGTTTTAGAATGAGCTGCCAATGTAATGGCAAAGGGAGCCTCCTTCGGCCTTTGAGAGAGTGCACCTGCTTCCGGAGATTGCATCCGCAATGATTTTGAATCTGTGCAGTTACCTAATTTGGCTGTAAAATTTTTCCACAAGTATCTGCGTTTATTCTCCTTATTTACAAAAATACATTTATTTGAGTGTCAGTAGATCTAAGGAGTTTTAGATAAACGAAAGACACAATGGGTTGCACAAATGCTTGCAACCCTTATCAAAACAGTTGTTCGCGGGGAAAATTTTACATTTTTGTTGATTGCAAATGGAGCCGAAATTTTTGCTCCGCCCACCTCCAGTTCTTTCCTGAGCAATTATGTCAAATCGAACTTAAACTTTTATTGCCAAGTGTGCTGAAAAAATTGGCCAGGTCGACGGTATTGTCGACATATTCGATGTTGTACAATAATCTATTTAAACGTATATACTGCAACCTAACCCTTCTGTGATATTAAAATCTTTATCCATTTGACGAATTATTACATCAATATTGAAACTTTCATCGGAAGCTGGTGTCGTTGGCCCTCGTAGGGAAAACAAAATAAAATAATTACAATTAAACTTTTCCTTATGGGCACCCGTCTATAAGGGACTCCTCTCTTTAGGCACAATTCGCCTTGGTCGCAGCTTGAAGATATTTGTGTATTTCAATCCCTTCAGAATAGACATCCCCTCATAACGGACAGTCATAATGATCCCCTTTAAATTTGTTTTGGTCTGTTCTTCTCGTATTATATGTAGTCATACAAAATTGTTTACACAATATAAGTATATTCTTATGAATTTATGTAATAATATATATTATTTTTTTACTTTTAAATAAATTAACAGTAAAATAACAATGATTTTATTTTTATGCTATAATTTTTATGAGGGCCTCGCCATTGGAACACTAAGAGCTTGAATGAGGAAGAGAGAAGACCTCATTTTATAATTTGTTTAAATTTATTAAGTCCTTACATAAAATGTTATCAAATCAAATATCAATGTTTCAATCTTCCTTTAAATGATGAAATTGTTTACATATATCTAAGCTATACACTTTAAGACAGCAACGAACTCAAAACTTTTTTTAAGGGTGCTCGCTGGTGATTGTTTATTAGTCAAGCATTTTTATTTTTTTTTGCATTACTATAATTATGTTATTTCGTCCCCTAAGGCAGAAACTTAGGGATGTATTTACAAAATATCTATTTCCAGGAATTAGAAAATGTATGGTTGCCTTCAATGGAAAATGTAGATATGAATTTGACAAGTTGTAGTGTACTTTGCGACCTTCGATATGTGATTATTCCAAAATGTATTGAAATACGTACACTTATAAAATTCTGTGTCAAGTGGTATTCCGCTAAGAAAATTCGGCGGCCGAAGAGTAAGGCTGTGAGTGTTGAAACGAATATAAAAAGGTGAAAATGCAGTGAATTGAATAAGAACATAACACGAACTTAAGGGACATCAGATGTCTAGTACAGTAGTCGGTCAAAATCCAAAGATGCACTATTTTGTCTCTTGCCTTGAGATATAAACCGTACTTGACATATGTGTATTACAGAAATACCAAAGTTGTCACAGTTCATTTTGGAAAACAATTTAAATATAGCCGAATACATTTTTTTTTTTTATTTTGAGAGGAGGGTATTCAGTATCGATATAGGATAGAATGTACGTATGTACAGTACTTTTTGTTTATTCGTGCTGTGGTTATTGCGCAAAATTCGTCAGAAAGAAGAAGTTGTGTTAATATTCACCTGCAGAAAAGGTGAAGGTAAACCTGTCTTGAAAAGGGTTCAGAAATGCAGGAGCTGGATTTGTGATCAATCATTAAATGTGGACCGACCACTGGAGGACCACAGGAGATGGTTGGGTGTTGCGGGAATCGGGTAGGCACTGACTGGCGTCAACCTGGCGATGCCCAGTGTTGTAACTTTTTCTACACACCAATTGTGCTTATTTTACCTCCAAGTGGTAGCCATCGGGTACTGGTTGTAGTTCACCCGAGCTCAACTTGCCAAACTTATAAGTGCGACCTCTTGTCCTAGGGGTGACAAAAAAGGAACTGGCCCTCCAGGTTGGGGGTTGTGCCGTCGGGGTAACTGCCCGGCCACATAAAGAAAATATATAGTTACGAAGCAACAACAAGCCTCGGAAACGGAGGATTTTACTGATGACAACCCCAGCAAACGATATACGGACAACGATCTTCGGATCTGTACGTGGAATGTAAGGTCCCTTTATAGGCCACGTGCAGCCGAACAATTAGCGGAAGCCCTAGACTGCTGCAAAGCAGATATAACCGCCATCCAAGAAGTGCGATGGGATGGACCGGGCAAAAGAAGGCTGAAAAACTGTGATATATATTACGGTAACTGCTACAAACAGCAAAAACAGCGCCTATTTGGATGTGGATTTGTCGTTAGAGGCAGACTTAGGCAAGAAGTCTTATCGTTCAGATCCGTGAACGAGCGCCTCACGACAATTCGCATCCAGGCTAAATTTGCCAACATAAGCCTTATATGCGCACATGCCCCCACAGAGGAGAAAGATGACGACACCAAAGACAAGTTCTATGAGCTCCTGGACAAAACTTATGAGCAATGCCCTAGCTACGACATTAAAATTGTCCTTGGCGATTTTAACGCAAAGCTTGGAAAAGAGAACATCTTTGGTAGTACGGTCGGAAAGCACAGTCTACACGACACCACATCCGATAACGGATTTAGGCTGATCGACTTTGCTGCGGGGCGAAATGTTGTAGTAGCCAGTACAAGATTCCCACATCTCGATATCCACAAAGGAACATGGCGATCTCCTGATCAATCAACCGTCAATCAGATTGATCATATTGCGATCGACGCAAGGCACTCCTCCAGTATTATAGATGTTCGAACGTTCCGAGGCGCCAACATTGACTCGGACCACCACCTTGTTGTAGCCAAGATAAGGTTGCGGATATCCCGAACACCGCCAAGACAAAGAAATACTGTGAGGAAGTTTAACGTCAGCCGGCTACAATCGCAAGAGATTGCCAAATCCTTTTCCGATCGTGTCTCCCTTAACCTCTTAAGAAATCCTACGCCGCCAACATCAAGTATTGAAGATCAGTGGCAGCATTGCCAAAAAGCCATCAGAGATGCCGCCTCTGATGTGCTGGGTTTCAATCCGCCACCACAACGAAACCCCTGGTTTGACAACGAGTGTCGGCAGGCGAATGCAGCCAAGCAAGAAGCATACAAAGCGGCACTGCAAAGAAGGACAAGAGCTGCTCGGGAGCTCTACGAGCAGAAGAGGAGAGACGAACACCGGCTTCTCAGGAGAAAAAAGAAGGAGCATGAGAAGCGCGCGATCGGCAAACTAGAGGGATATTACTGCAGGAATGAGGTAAGGAAATTTTACCAAAGGGTAAAGTTAACCAGTCAAGGTTATAAAGTCCGAACCGAAGCCTGTAAGGATGATCAAGGGAACATCGTAGTAGAGTCACAGTCGATGCTGAGGATAAGGAGAAACCATTTCTGCAGACTGTATAACGGCGAAGAACCAAATTCCGCTGTCAGGCAGAACGAACCATTCAACCCCCATGAAAGGGACGATGAAGATCAACAATTCCGTCCACCCGACCCAGATGAAGTGAGGATTGCCATATCCAAACTAAAATCCAACAAGGCTGCGGGAGCTGACGGCCTACCCGCCGAGCTTTTTAAGGCCGCAGGCGATGATTTGGTAAGGAGCATGCACCAACTCATCTGTAAAATATGGTCGGAGGAAAACATGCCCGATGAATGGAACCTCAGCATAGTCTGCCCGATCCATAAAAAAGGAGACCCTCTGAACTGCGCCAACTACAGAGGCATCAGTCTCCTAAGTATTGCATATAAAATCTTATCTGCCGTACTGTGTGAACGCCTAAAGCCATTCGTCAACAACCTGGTCGGTCCATACCAGTGTGGCTTTAGGCCAGGAAAATCCACCATCGACCAAATATTCACACTGCGGCAGATTTTGGAGAAAACCCAGGAGCAACAAATCGATACCCACCACCTTTTTATCGATTTTAAGGCCGCGTATGATAGCATTTATAGAGACGAGCTATACAGAGCAATGTCTAGTTTTGGCATCCCTACCAAACTCGTCCGTTTGTGTAGGATGACGATGGAGAATGCACGCTGCTCCATCAAGGTCGGTAAAGACCTAACCGAGACCTTTGATGTCAAAAAAGGATTCAGACAAGGCGACGCGCTGTCATGCGACTTTTTCAACATCGTTCTTGAAAGAATTGTTCAAAACTCGAACGCCAACACCAGAGGAACAATCTTTCAGAAGTCCGTCCAACTACTCGCATATGCCGACGATATTGACATTATCGGAAGAACGCAGCGTGATGTCAATGGCGCTTTTGTGGGTATTGCAACGGAGGCCGCGAAGATGGGTTTAGCGGTAAACGAGGGTAAGACCAAGTATATGCTGTCAACGAGAAAGGACACCCAACACCGACGTCTCGGTCAGAACGTCACAGCAGACAGATATAACTTTGAGGTAGTCAAAAACTTTGTCTACCTAGGCACCGCTATCAATTCAGACAACGACACCAGCGCTGAAATCAAACGAAGAATAACTCTTGCCAATCGCTGCTTCTTTGGGCTAAGAAAGCAATTGGTAAACAAAGCCCTCTCTCGAACAACTAAACTAACGCTTTACAAGACCTTAATCGTCCCAGTCCTGCTATATGGCGCGGAGGCATGGACATTATCAAAAGCGGATGAAGCTGCTCTTGGTTGCTTCGAGAGGAAAATTCTTCGTGTGATTTTCGGTCCCGTCTGCATAGATGGTGAGTGGAGGAGGAGATTTAATGACGAACTATACGAGCTGTTTAGCGACATCGACTTAGCCAGAAGAGTGAAGATCCAACGATTGAGGTGGCTAGGTCATGTAGAGCGGATGGAAACCAATGCTCCGGCCCGAAAAGTCTTCGAATCCACCCCCGAGGGACGGCGCAGTAGAGGAAGACCGCGACTCAGGTGGCGCACGCAAGTGGAAAGGGACCTCAACCAACTATGCGTGCGAAACTGGAGACAGCTAGCTAAAGATCGAGCTGGCTGGAGACGCTTGTTGGTTGAGGCCCAGGTCCATCCCGGACTGTAGCGCCACCTTAAGTAAGTAAGTAAGACCACTGGAGGAAAATTATGTTTGGTAATGAGAAGTGGTGCACTTAACCTCAACCTAATTTTCAGGATACATACATTGACAAAAAAAAAAACACTAAGATTCGATTAATGAATGAATTTGTCAACTTGTGGGAAAAAAAGGTAAACAAATTTTTATGTCGGTCTATCCGATCCATACGAGATCTTTTGGTAAGCGAAATTATGAGCAGCCATTGGTTGGAATCTTAAAACTATTGAAAATGGATGCAGAGACCAATCTTTCGGTTGTGTTGTCATAGCAGTAATAGGCATCAATATCGACTTCGAAAGGGACAGTGGATGGAATAAACAAGAAATATGTGATCTTAAATTCCCTTTCGGAACAAAAGAGAATATTTGCTAATTTTGCTAAAATAATATTCATTAATGAATATCGCTTACTTGATAATGGATAAAAAAATTTTGTACGCGAAGAAAATTAAGTGTTTTTTTTTAAATTTTTGTATTTATTAGATCATCTCAGCCCAGAACCGAATGAGATTGCGGAGCAACACAAATTCTTACTGAGGTTTCAAAATGAGGGAAAATCGATTGCAAATTATTTAGCTGACTTAAAGAAATTTAGCGTGAACAACAACTTTACTTGTGAAGCATGCATAAAATCGACATTGAACACACATTTCCAATCACTATTTATACGATTATTTATATGACTGACTGATGTAAAAGAAAAACTCCTACGAGAAAGAACAAGTACATTCGAGAAGGCGATGCGAAAGAATACTACATCAAATGTCAAAAATAAGAAAACTTGTCAGTCCCTGGCATAAAGGAAAGAAAGACTATTTGTTTCAGATGTGGAAAACAGAACCATACCGCAAATTAATGTTGAGCAAAACAAATTTTTTGTACCATTTGACGAAAAGGAGGTGAAAGAGACAAAGACATTACAAATAGTCGTAATAGATAAGTGTAACAATCCTAATGTCCACCAGGAGGAGTACTCCGAAGACATCTGCCTTTTCGATTTCCTTTCTTTTCCGAGAAATGTCGACGTGACGAGCTCTGGTGGTTGAGACAGTAAACCACCAGAGCTCGTCACGTCGACATTTCTTTCCTTTTTCTTTTTAAATTGAATTAATGAAGTTTTCAAATGAATTACTTTTAACTGTTTACTACATTTCAATAAAAGTTGGTTACCGCGTGTTTATATTAATTGGGAATTGTTGAATCAACAATTGTAAATTCCTCCGCCACAGAATGTCACTTAGCGCTACATTGATTGGATTGCCGAACTTAAAGGCATTGCGAAAGACTGCTTTTGTATGCAAAAATGAGGGTTGCAATCAATCCTGGTTGCAACAGAAGAAAAAGATCCGACGTTGGAGAAGATACATCAGCACTGAATTTGAGACATCCCAACTTACTTCATCTATATTGAAAGATGTCGACAGAAGCACACGCACTACAGCTACACAAGCACACAAGCTACATTACATTGTTTTAATCATAAATCTTGTCCTGATTTCCATGTAAGTCACGATAGAACCAAATGTAGGCATCAAGATTCAATATGTGATAAATGCATACGTAGGGTTCGTATTAAGAGCGTCTGTATCTCAAATCAAAAAATTGACGGATCGCACTTTCGGTCTCGGTTTAAAAAAAAGATTGTTCTAAGAATAGTAGAAGCTCTTGCCGTGATTCATCGTGCTCGCGCTCAAGCAGTCACTAAAAAGACTTTAAGGTAAATCGTCAAGGGAACAACAAAATTTGTACGTTTTTAGACAAAAACAAAGGTTCTGTTGTAAACAACAAATGGTAAAACAGATGGTAAACTCTGGACTCGATTTTAAGTTGAACACAGGTGCGTACTGCGCAGTAGTTGGAATGCATGGATATAAAGAACTAAGTCTACCTTTTTTGTCAGCCCACAGATAAGAAATGAAAGCCCTACGGAAATATGGAGGACCCTGTGAAAGGCGTGATTCAGGTTAAGGTTACATGGAAAAAAGAGACACAAGTTTTGTCACTACTTGCCGCAGGTTAGTAATATCACGGGAGTAGACTGGCTGAAGGCGATTAAGTTTTCCTTACGTAGTGCGGAAGAGATGGTCGGAAGAGATGGTGTTTCAAAAAGCCGATAAAGAGAGTAAAATTACTTTGGGAATCATACAAATCCATACTTGTGCGGTGTACATTTTACAAAAATAGACATGTTTGAGGCCTACTTACGAATTCCTCTAGACGAGGAATCTAAAAAATGTGTGTCTTGTCAAAAACGTGTACTACCCTTCGGTATATCGAGCTCCACCGGAATTTTACAGACATTCAAGGACCAACTAACATGGGAGTAAAGTTGTTGCGCCGTATACATTGACGATCAGGCAGAACCGCAGCTGAGCATTTCCAAAACTTGACATATTTAGGCCATGTCATTGACGCAAACGGTATAAGTCCCTCATAGTCTCGCTTACAAGGAATAAGAGATTTGCCCAGACCAACAAATCTAAAAGAGTTGGAAGCTGTTGTTTGGAAAATGAATTATTATAATATATTCATGTGGTCCAAAGAACAAGAACAATCGTTCACTATAATGAAGCAGAACATAATGCATGAAACAAAATTGGTTCATTATCGAGATGACTTACCATTATCTTTAGCATCTTCATCTCACGGCAATGGCGCTGTCATATTGCACACGTTCCTCCGATGGATCGGAAAGGCCTATAGCTTTCGCTTCAAAGACATTGACGGATTCTCAGAAAAACTATAGCCAGATAGAGAAGGAAGCACTTTCTATAATATATGGCATGAAGAAGTTCAACCAATACCTTTACGGTCGTCAATTCGAAATCATCACGGACCACCAGCCCTTTGTGACAATTTTTAACCCAAGCAAGAAGTTACATCAGATGACTATCCAACGTCTACAGCGTTGGGCAATAACATTAATGGGTTATACCTACTCGATTTTTTATCAGTCAACGAAGCAACATTACAATGCTGATTGTCTTTCTCGCCTACGCCTCGCACAAAGCTTCGATAAATCAGAAATGTGTCACTTAATAGAAATCATACACAACATTGTGGTTTGGAATTTCCCAATACTTAAAAAAAATCCCATAATATGCAAAGTGGTTTGGTAAATAAAAGACGGTTGGCCAGAGCATTTGTCTCAAAGCGGGTTTTCTGGAATCAGTGGGGAGGAGAATGTACAAAGTGAAAATATCGAGAAAGTAATCTGTGTTCCGGAAACCAGTGACGATAAAAACATAAAATATATAATGTATAATATAATAATAAGTGAAAAGTGCAGCTCGAAGAATTCGGGACCTTCTTTCAAAGCTATCGGATGAGGAGGACGACAGACTCAGACTCGGATGCCGCATCTGTGTATGAGATATACAGCGAATCCGAGTCCGCGCCAACCGAGTCTCCGGCCACCAGCGAAGATACCGACCAAGTGGCGGAGGATATCACATGTCCATCGCCATCCCCAGAACCAGGGTAAAAGAGGTGTCTAAAGACATCTCCCACACCCTAAAACAAAAACCAGGACGACTCATCCAACAATAGAGCAGTCTTCATCGTTTCAACAAACCCCATCGATTCAGCCAACCTAGACGACCACTACACAAACAGCAACAGCACTACCTAAACCAACACAACCTTACACTTCGCAGCCAAATCAGCATGCACACTGACCCGGCCCATGGTGAGTTTCGCAACAGTAGCGAAAATAAACACATCATGTGAGGAAACAACAACAACAGCAGACAGGAAGTAACACTAACCTCAACAATGAAGTCCAACGGGTGTTCTGTGCTAATCCTACCACTCTAATAGGCAAAGCTCGCAGGGCTATACCATCCGGGTAGAGGAATCTGAACGAGACTGAAAAGTCCGTGGGGCTATCCACGTTAATCTTCCAAATATGCAACATCTAAAACGACTGCGTAGAATCGGATACAATGTTAAGTCATTGTACAGCACAGTCAGACGAACAGCATTTAGTCTGTTCCTAAAAGCTAACAAACCCGACATCGTCTTAGTTAGCGAAACCCGTCTGACAAGCAAGAGTAACATCTTTTGTGCGGATTTCACTATTTTCAGATCCGACGGTACAAATGGGAAACAGGGTACAGCCGCTCTCATCAGAAAGACCATTGACTGCACCAAGATCGTGGTTCCGAACCTAATGGTATTTGACGCCACCGGAGTAGTAATCCATGTGATGATCATCTACCACCGTCATAAAATCAATGGTGCCAACATATGTCATGATCTTGATGAGCTTAATGCGCTCTTATCAAGACATACTTATGGGCTCATAAGTGATGACAAGTGGTGACCATGTGGTAGGACACAGAGTCAGATCGACAGGGGGAAGCCATCGTTCACACAGGAGGCAGAGACTATCCAGGACCCGACACATTCCGACAACTCCACCAAATCATCGGTAAGGGGAACAAACTGTCACAAACACTGACAACCAGGGCTGACAATATTTCGAATTTCGTCCTGAAGCGGATGCCACAAACGGTGATGATACTTCTCACAATCATCATGAACAATTGCATCAACAGTTGCTACTTCCCTAGCAAGTGAAAAATAGCTAATTGTCGCAATACCAAAAAAGAGGAACGCTGCCGGTATTTCAGGATACATGTCTATATCGCTCTTGAGCTATATAAGCAAGGTCCTGGAGAACCTGGTAGTACGAAACCTAAAGCGATGGTCTACCGATAATAAATATCGTTCCAGATATTATTCGACACTAAATCCTCTAATGAAGTTCCACCACGATGTTGTAGCTGCGCTGAACAATAACGAGGTCACCGTCGCCTCCTTCCTGGATGTAAAAAAGGTCTTCGATACGCTCTGGATTGAGGGACTCATCTAGAAAGGACAGAACTGCTGCTACACAAGCAGCTTATACGGCCGATTTCAACGTACAAGATCGTACAAATATCGGATCAAAAAGAAACGAGTTTGTTTCTGTTCAGTTCCAAGTTCATCACAACATAAGCGTTCCAAACGCTTGGAACACAGAATGACATCCAAGACAAATTTCAAATAACTGTCGCTAGATGTCGTAATAGATAAGTGTGACAATCCTAATGTCCACCAGCAGGAGTTCTCCGAAGCCATCTGCCTTTTCGATTTCCTTTCTTTTCCAGGGCTTACTGTCTCAACCAGGAATGAATGAAGTTTTCAAATCAATTACTTTTAATTGTATATTACATTTCAATAAATGTTAAATAAGTTGCTTCCCACGTATTCATATTAGTAAATACTACATTTCATTCAAATGAGTGGAAACCCAGTTGATATTTAACTTGATACCGGTTCCGCAATCGCCGTAATGAATAATAAAACATTCACTACAAAGTGGCCTACTGCCAAAATGTACCCTACTATTGAATGCTAAAGACTTACAATAATGACTTATTCCCTGCTTTGGCTAAATCCAAAGTAGAAGTTCATTATATATATGCAAGCAAAAAGTAGCATGCAATTTAAATATTGTTAAGATACATTTTGATACGTTCATTATGTATATCACTATATCTTACTATACTCTTGGGTATATAACTTAATTCGTGCGGGTTTTTTTTTCAAAATTTTAACGTTTATTGAAGAAAAACATGGTCAATAGTATTATTCAAAGTATTGCCCATCTGAAGCTATGAATTTTTCCAATCTTTCTGGCAATTTGTGGATCCCATCCCAAAAGAACTGCGCCGGCTTGGCAGCCAAGAATGAATCAACCCAATTTTTGATATTCTGCTCTGATGTGGACCGTATTTGAGTGAGGGCGTTCTGAATCGACTGGAACAAATGGTAGTAGAAGTGGCAAGCTCTGTGCTATAAGGCGGGTGGGGTAAAACTTCCCACTTCCCATCCATTGTTTTCCAAAAAGTTCTTAACCAGAATAGCAACGTGGCTTCCGAGCATTGCCAGGATGGAATATTATTGCCTCATGTCTGGTCGCATATTCCGGGCATTTTTCGGCTACTGCTCTCTTCAAACGGATTACTTGTGTTCGGTAGCGTTGTCTATTGATGGTTTCACCGGTTTTAGCAGCTCATAATACAGCACACCCTTCTGATCCCACCAAATACAGAGCATTACCTTCGCGTCTTGGGGCCATTAACATGGGGGATGCCCGAGGAAAGACAGCACAGGTTCCGAGGTATTTTGTGGTAACTGCAAGATGCACGGACATCCAGCCAGCTACAAAGGGTGTCCCCTTTATGAAGAAAAAGTAGCACAAAAAACCAAGGCTGTAGCGGCAAAGTAAGCGCAACAACAGTTCGCAGCCGAATCAGCATACACACTGACCCGGCCCATGGTGAGTTTCGCAACAGTAGCGAAAATAAACACATCACCCAGACTACCAGCGAATAAGGTTTAAAAAAACCAGCGAATAAGGTCCCAGCTGCAACACAGCCACGGATCATCGAAGTCAAAACCCCCAAGCCAAATGTGAAAATGTGAGGAAACAACAACAACAGCAGACAGGAAGTAACATTAACGATGAAGTCCAACGAGTGTTCGGTGCTAATCCTACCACTCTAATAGGAAGAGCTCGCAGGGCTATCCATCCGGGTATAGGAATCTGAACGAAATATGCAACGTCTAAAACGACTGCGCATAATTGGATACAATGTTAAGTCATTGTACAGCACAGTCAGACGAACAGCTATCTAAGAAATATCAACAAACGAAAAGGTCAAGTATATTGTCATTAACTTCACGGAAAGGTTGAAGTTCAACAGTCATTCGAAACTGACCCTTAAAAAGGCCAACCTAGGCTTCCATCGCATCTATTCCTTGATGCGCAAGCAAAATAATTTAAGCCAGAGGACAGAATTTATACGCCGATCTGAACGTACGGCGAAGGTGTGTGGTGCGTTTTCTCACCATTCCACTTAACCGATATAAAAATTTAAAAATTTTAAAAATGAGCAGCTTTTGCTTACTGCTTGACCGGAGTAATTTGCTCTTTGTTTGCCAGGTTCCATATATGTTTTGACTTGCATCTGTAAGCTTTGATTTTTTCTTTCTGTTCCTAATTGTATTTTCGTCGAAAATGTTCCTTGTTTCCTTCGCACGTCCAATCTCCATTTAAAAGGAAGTATAAATTACTTGGGGCATACAATAAGCAAAGATGCACTGTACAAAACAGAAGACAAAATAAGGGCGATTTCAGAAATAAAAGTGCCGAAAAATAAACCCAGCTGAGACGTTTTTTCGGAATAGTAAATTATTGCCACCAATTTATACCAAATTTATCAGGAAAATAACACCCTCTTTATCACTTTCTTAAAAAGGAACGGAAATATTCATGGACTTCGGATTGTCAAAACGCATTTGATTCCCTCAATGACGAAATTATAAACAATAACGTTCAATAACGCAGATGTGTTACGGTACTGAAGAAACCAAAGCAAGTTTCAAATCATCACTGGGAAGTGCTAGGACAACCATGGCAGCGTCTTCACATAGATTTCGCCGGACTGTTCATGGAAAACTACTTTCTTATCCACTATGCTAAAACGAAATGCCAAGAAAGAGTATCACAAGAGAGAAGTATTTGTCAGATTTGGCATTCCTATGACGCTAGTTTCAGACAACGGCACGATTTTTAATTCTAAGGAATTTCAAACCTTCTTAAAAAGCAATAATATTCAACAAAAACTAACAACACCTCTTCATTCAGCTACCAATGGGCAAGCCGGACGTTTCGTTCAAGTATTAAAGAAGGGCTTAGGTTCAGCAGTCAACGATCCAGGAGATTTACATGTAAAACCACATCGATTGTTAATGCAATATAGAACTACCGAGTCCACAACTACTGGAAGTAGCCCAGCTGATATGATTTTCTAATTTCATGTGCGCACCAGATTAGACTTAATAGATTCGTCAAAGACAGACGGTGAATTAGTCCCGGAGAGGAAAAGGCAATTTGAAGTAGGTGACTTAGTCCAAATCCGATATTACCAAAACCGAGAATGAAAAAAAAAAAAAACCGAAAAAAAAATGAATTTCGGAAAAATAGTTCAGCGTGATGGTCACCTTCACTATATTGTTGATGTGAATGGAGTTAATTTTGCAAACATATTGATCAAATAAAATCCACCTTAGTGGAAGGTAATCAATGTGATTATTTAAAATGCTCTCTTCCTATAGGGGAATCACCAGGAGTTATTGATGCAGTTCTGGAAAACTCGAAGGACGTAATCTTAAGATCTTCTACATCACCAAATCCATCCAACAATATTGGTAAGTCAACTGACGAAGCTAAGGGTCCAGAAATTCAAAAGCAGTTAATGAAGCCAACGAAACGACCGAATGCACCGTCCAATTGCACCCGTCAGACCTTCGTGCAAGTAAATGGGGAGATGACTATTATATATTTCACGTATAAAATTATTTATCTATGTGGTTTTCTGAGTGGGGTTAAGATACATTAAATGGTTTCCTTAAATTGTTTAATTCGAATGAAATTAATTTCTCCCTATGGAAAATACGTTTGTTTAACCAGATTATTGCCGCACATTCACACAAGAACAGAAGTGTCATCCTCTTCGAGGTAAAGCTGACAAACCTTGCCTTGACACAGGTTTAATTTGTTATGGTGGTAATTCAGGTTGCAATAGCTGGTAAGAAAACTCGTTAGCAATCTTATGATTCCTTTATTAAGGCCGAGTATTTCCTTATATGAATATGGCCTGATTAATCCTGATTACATAAATCCATTATTATAAAAAAGTTCTAGCTGCAGTCGAATTAACATTACAGTACTGTTTGTGACCGTAAGACATCTCCCCCTGGAGGTGGTTAATATGTATGCAATCCTGTTTAACAACGCTTTGAATAGTGCACATTATCCGGAGCATTGGAAAGCTGCGATTGTACAACCCATATCGAAGCGAGGAAAAGATTGGTCAGTTCAGGTTAGGTATTCGAGAAGGTGATAAATAGAGCTCTGATCAACTGGACATATTATATAAACCAGTATAATCAATTAGGTTTTCAAACGGGGCATGTAAAGAAACTGGAGTCCGATAACCAATGAAACAAGAACCAGAAAGAAAGTGCAGGTAGGTGCCTGAAGTATCGTATAGAATCATATAGTTAGGTCTTTTTTACAACCTCAATCGGTTGGGCCTTAGCAAACCAAAGCTGTACCTACTGTGTAACATGCTTACCGGTAGACAGTTCGTCGTCAAGAAAGGCAACGTCACCTCCACAGGTATTTTTAATGTAAAAAATAGTCTCCAACAGTTTGCCGATAATTCGCCGATCCTGTTCAACATTTTCCTGCGCCATCTGATAAGTTCTGTTCCTCACGTAATTGTGTACGCGCGATGACTTGATCGTGTACGGATGAGTCCAAAAAATAGTGAGGACATCACTACTCTCGCGCAGGGTGACTTCGATTCATTCATGAGATTGCGATGACTGCAAGTTGAAAATCAACTTTCAGATGTCGGAAACCATACTGTTCAGGACGCCGTTGTATAAGGCCTCGGCGGATACGAAAAAGAATTGGCGAAAGTTCTCAATTCTTGGACAACACGGGCAACCTCTGGCGTACAGGACTGCAGTCAGATACCTGGGGATCTGGCTAGTTCAGTATCTATATTTTAGGAAACATGTAGATGCTGCTCTGGCCAGGCTTCGAAGCGCTTTTACCCTTACAAAGAGACTGTTTTACAACAGCCAACTCGATGCGAGAGTGAATTTATCTGCTACAAGGCCCGCATCCGGCCAGCTCACCTATGGCTGTCCCGAGTGGTTCAATGTGAGTGCAAGCTTGATGGAAAATGTTCGGTTGTGTGAGAGGGCTTGTCTTAGGGCTTGCCTTCGTCTTTATCCAACTCCAGAGTCCCAGTACAGAAAATTCTATTCCAATGAGGTCATATACAACCGGGCACACCTGATAAAATTGGACAATTTCCTGCTGAAGTTGATGAGAGGTCATACTGCCAGAGCGATGAACTCGGTCAATAACCTGATCTCGGTGGCTTACTACCCCAATCCACTATACTACATCGCAACGGCTTCGTCCCCCCAGAAGCATTCCTCAATAAGCTGAGGAGGGTCTTCTCCGGTTCAGTACGGAGGTATCAAGGAGAGATGTGGCATGTACTGCGGCATGTACTGAAATAGATGCGTGTGATGATAGATTAAAATTTAAAAAATCAATTTGGAATCTGTGATTAGATCTTGCCTTAATGAATTATGTTTACCTTCACACTGCTCTTCTGCTTAGTTCATTGTTTGCTTATTAAATGTATACCTTTATTTATTTATCATTTATTACTTATAATTTATTATTTATTATTTTTTTTTTCAGCATTTATTATTTAACTATATTTATTGTATTATAACTAATTGTCGCTAAAATATTTATATAACAAATGTTCCTTTACGATACTATATATACCTGGCCAATCCTACACCCGTGCCAATCTAGTATTACATAAAAACCCACCAGGTCGAGCTGAGCGACTATACCGACACCGTATAAAAGAATAGGGCCTGGCCTCCCAAATGGGGGTTATGTGTGAGGTTAACTCCCTCACCACGTAAAAAGAATGCAAGAACCCATTTTATCAGTCTTTGAATATGCTCACATATTAGCATAGTTGTACACTTTCTTATGGTACTCGCAAATAAATGCAAGCGAAATTAGATGCTTGAACGTCTTTCGTACATCATTTTAGGAGACATAAGCAAGTGTCACGGCCGTGTCCTTGCCTGCTGCTTGCAAAACTCTGAACCCATTGGCATTCCGCAGTGCAAATTTTGCGAAGAAACTAACGTTACTAACGATGTTACGGTTTCTTAACAATTTTTCGTAAGATACTCGGCAGAATGAAAAACGGTTTGGTAGGATAATTACCAGGGATAGGATTTTCTTTACTTTGCAAGGATGCAAGGATTTTGCAACTCCTTTTTTTTATTAATCGGACGATAATATTGACTTTATACAAACACGTTTCATGTCCTGATTCCAAATATATGAATTTTATTTTGCCTTATAGTCGAGGGTTCCTGTGAACGTCCAAAGTTTTGGAGAGAGTAAACTCAACAACCACTGTCCAGTTGTTTAACAATTCAAGGCGGTTAATGTGGCCAGGTGAACTTAAAAAAATGTCATATTTCCCGTTTGGCTGTAGATTAACTTTTAAATTTTATGGATAGAGAATAATACATGTGTGTACTACTGATTTTATATATATGATTATTTTATATATATGATACTGATTATCATATGTGAATCGCCATTCATTAGGAAGTTGTTTTTTTTTTTTTCATTGTAAAAGGAAGCACAGACAGGAATTGCTGCTGTATTATTTGATTATAGTGGTGAAAATAGAAAATTCATAAATAATTTTGTGAAAAGTGAGATGATTATAATAATTTTATAAAATTAAATCGCAATGTTTTAATTTTTTCTAGAACAAACATTGTTTTCCAATCAATTTAATTTTTGGAAATACTTTTCATAGTGCATCTATATATTATATAAGAAATATTAGATACTTACTTGATGCATGGGTTGTTCTAATAATTTATCTGTATTTAGTCAAAGATACGATCTAACGGGTACTTGCGGATGCAACGCCGGATGAACTAATGTTGCATGCTGCAATGCTGCAGCACCAGGTAATTCAGCCGCAGCTGCGGAATACGCTAGCGGATGGTGCCATAACTCCGGCCCGCCGGGAAAAAACGGTCCGCCTAGATCTAAATGTAAAGAAGACGTTTAACAAGAGGTGTAGAGAACATTCTTAACGTTTGTTTTATTTGCAACAAAAAATCAATGTATTCAAGATTAAACAGATTTATTTAGTAGACTGCAACATGCACCACATTACTTATGATCACTGTACTTATTTTATAATCAATATCAGAAGAATTCATATACAGTGGATCCAGCTTTATTGGGACAGCCGATTAACGGAGACAGAACATAATGGAAATTTACTTTGCCCTTCTCTTCGTTCTTTACTCACTTTGCATTCTTGGGACAGGGGAAAAATATGTAGACCGCTGTGTCCTACTAAAGCGGAATGCACTGTATGAATGTTATTTTTTAAATTTGACGAATAACTTGTATTTTTTAGGATTTCTGTATGTGCATGTGATATAGTGGAGCACATTGCTCTTTGCAATAAGTTACGTGACTATAGGCAGGGGAGATGAGTCTGGTTAATTTGTATATTAAATGAGCGCTACTTTATTGAAATGTCATCTTGAAAAAAACAAAAATATGTATATATATATATATATATCTACACTTTGTTATAGGGATATACAAATTAAAATGTTTAGTTAAATAAATTTACATTTTACTACTGCTGTTAATGTTTTTGAAAATTGTAATCAAGTTCACGAATGGATCAAATTCCCATTCAAAATACTCACATTACAATATTTTAAAAATAAAATTTGTATTTTTGTTATACTACAAACTCGATCTACGCAACTAATAGAAAGGAAGCCAATCGCAATAACCAACGTTACTAAAAGCTGTTATTGTTGAACACATTTTTTTTTAATTATAAAACGAATTGAAACGTAGCGAACGTGTACATACATACAAAAGTAATACGGTATATTATGCGTTCTTTTAAAGAAAAACTACATTTTAGTATTGCGAAAATCTAGGGTTACGTAAATCGAGTTTGCATAATTTGATATATACATAAATTTGATTATTTTTCATTACTTACGTCCAGTGAGTGGGTGCATCAATGCAGGATGTGAAGCTGTTGTCGCTGTATTGGGCTGAGGCTTGGGTTTGCTCACTTTCGTGTTACTCTTGGCGAATTCCAAGCGAATTGTTTGCGGCATATCGGGATCAAAGCGTACACCCTGCTGCAAATTAGCGGTACAGGGAATAGTTTGGTATTTTATGCAATATTCGTTTAGTTTATTTTTATATACCTAATGATTTTCAAAAATGTTTTATTAACTCATTTTATGATTTTATATAAATTTTTACTATGCTTACTAAAAAAAGGCAGTAACCAACAATTTTGATTTTTAGAAGATAGTCTTATTTTTACTGCATAGTATTCTAAACATTGTGAAGGGGTGGCAAAACAGCTTCTTGGGAAGAAAACCGATAATTCAAAATACCAGAAGCAGATTTTGTTTATGGCATCATATTTTAATGTTATTTATGTTTTGTATTAATACCTCTAATGATTCTTGCTTTTATTTTATGATTCGTTCATTATAAAAAGATATCCTGAGGACCGAGACGGTTACCTTCCCACCTAGCGATCTACCAAAAACAATATTAAGAATGAGTTAGAGAGGAACTATCAAATTCATAATAAATTACTATCAAGATTGATGGAAAATTTTCATCTCACTTAATAATAACTAAACTCCACGTATCCAATAATATGTTTTTGTACATATATCATATAGACACAGTTACTTTGTGTTGAAAAGTATGTAGCCATATAAAGCAGCATCTTAAACGTTTTTTGAATTATGTGTTCACAAATAAAACAAATGTTTTAAATGTATACTGTTTTAAATAAGGTTAATTTCCTCACAAAAAACAACGAGTTCAGAAATAAGAACCTGCCGGATACGGATGAATTCACTGTTGACGACCCCAGCGAACGGAAAATGGCAAATGACTTTCGGCTTTGCACTGCAATAGAGCAGACGTTACCGTTCAGGAAGTGCCACCAATCCAGGAACTGTGGTGGGAAGGGCCGGGAAAAAATAGGATGAAATACTGCGACAACAAAGAGCGAAGGCAGCGGTTATTTGGACGTGGATTTGTTGTTCAAGGTAGTTGTAGGTAAAAATTCGTATGCCTTATGTACATATGCGAGCGCTTCACACAACCACACATCACGGAGGGCACAGATGACTTTTATGATCTCCTTAAAAGAACATATGATCAATGCTCAAGCTACTGTTCCAAGATCGCTCAAGGATACTTTAACGCTAAAATGGGTAAACGCTAAAATGGGTAAAGAGGGCTTGTTTTCTTGATTCACAGGTAAGCACAGCCTGTATGACACTTCTTGATGTCCTAATGTACCGAGGAGCCAATACTAATCTTTCACTTTGATCGGACAACCACAGAACGTGACACGAGATGTTCAAGAGTGAGCAAGCAACTTCAGAAGCACTGGGGTGTAATAGGCTAATGCGATATGTGATGAGTTTATTATTACATTCGTGCTATTTGTTTTGCGTAATGTGATTGTCAACTTAAAAGGAGCATATGTGCGGTAAGCACAGCCTGTATGACACTTCTTGATGTCCTAATGTACCGAGGAGCCAATATTAATATTTCACTTTGATCAGACAACCACAGAACGTGACACGAGATGTTCAAGAGTGAGCAAGCAACTTCAGAAGCACTGAGGTGTAATCGGCTAATGCGATATGTGATGAGTTTATTATTGCTATTTTCTTTGCGTAATGTGATTGTCAACTTAAAAGAAGCATATGTGTGGTTGTTTTCCTTTGACAGCTAAATAGGTATCGCTTTCGTGGATTTTTGTTCAATATACATATTTGGGACAGATACATTGTATTTATTCTAATAGAAAACAAAGTAAACTACACATTGGAATCTATGGTATGCAAAACACTTAATTATTATCAACTTATACACATTTTTCATCGAATACGAGACAAAAAATTTAATTTTTACAAAAACAAGCCCTAATATTCCCAAGTTACAAATGTTAGCAAAAACATAGAAATTTAATGAACAAAATATTCTTACGACTACGAAATACATGTTAATGTTTAGCTTAGAGGTCCAGTAAGTTAGATCAAATAATTTAGTTAAGCAAGTTAAACACATGTTAAAAATCTGTATAACATCATAGGCCAAAATTCAATAACAAATTATCTGTGAGAATTTTAGTTATTTATCCATTACACAAGAATTGGTGGTCTGCTGTTGTTTTTTGTCAATGGATGTAGAAGAGCTAGGTATGGTTATTATTTCGTCTTATATAATAACTCAAATTGTTCTTAATTCTGTCATATTTATACACCGAAAGACAACGCATTGTGTGTACCCTTTTTTCGCTATATTAACTTTGAGTAATCTTCAAATTATCATTTTCAAGGTATATCGCTTAAACGGCTGTATTACTCAACATTTTAGGTTGCTCAGGGAGTAAACTTTTTTGCTTCTATTTGCTTCCGCGGTTGTAATATGCTATAGTTCACAGGTGTATTTTGCAGATTTACATTTTCAAGGATGCATATCTTTGACACTTGGTTATCCATATGTAGAAGTAATACGGAAGAGACTCGTCAAGTCTTAAAAGCGTTAACTGTAGCCTTAGTTCCTGTTTAGAATATGGATATTCGGAAACTGGAAAGTCGCATTAGCAATTTGTGCAAAAGTATTACAAATTATTGGAAAATCACGAAAGAGGCTAAATCTATACTTGTAGAAAAGTCTTCTCTTTAGTTAACAACCCTTGAAGAAATTGATTTAAACAGAAATAATCGCCATCGATTCGCGTGGACTTCCAAGAAAAGATTATCTGTTTTATGGCTGAGCTCTCTAAATCAGATGAATCAACTACGATGGTCTGTTGGGTCATACAGCTTCTCGAATACTCGAGTCTTAAATAAGTGGTCTAGATAGTGTTCCTAAAGATTCGGAACACAATTTAACATTAATTGGGAGATGGCGATTCGATGATAGTACTGGCCGTAGTGAATATAAACAGAGTTTTTCGGACTCCTCTTTAGACTTCCGAAATTACGCAAAAAAAATAAAAGAATCTTTTTGCCTTTCTTATTATGTGTTGTTATTTTCATCTTCTAAATTGCGGATCTAGAAATAATTTGTATGATTTTAATAAAAGCTTTGGTAAGAGAGACAACAAAGGGCAAATCTTGTACAAACAAATATTTGTTTGTATTTCTGTTCATTTGATTAATTTTAAATTAAGTACGGTTTATCCAAAATATGTCTCTGAGTTTCATTGAATTCTGTTCAGTGGTTGCATTCTAGGTTTATGGCCGGCTCTCCATACAACTTAAACCACTGTGCATCGGCAAATAACTGAAAACGATTTCAAGGGAAGGATTTCGAATTAATTTTTTCAGATTTTAAATTTTACGAGTTTCGTATATTCTTGACTATCTAACATAAAAATAAATCTTCAAAGAAGCCTTCACTATTAGCCTCAAACATAGGTATCTACTAATAAAAAGGTCTGGTGAATGCGTCTTGAGTTTCAAACAAATCTACGAAAAGCTATACGTAGGGACATATGTAAATATGTCCTTAATACTTTCTAGTACCACATTACACAAAAAACCTTCTGCAACTTCTTGCAACCTTTTGTTTCGCTGTATCGGTTCTAAAAAACACGGTGTTGACTTTAGTCACGTTACTCATGCTATAATTTCTTTCCTAATAGTGGTTGGAAGGAATGCAAAAAAGACTTGATTTTTAGAAAAAATATAAATCTTTCATTTAAAAGAATGTATATGGAGCCATGAACAGAGCTCTGAAATATTAAATTTTCTTATGCTAGTATTTTAATTTACATTTTTGCAGGGGTGTTTTTTATTGTTACACTGTAGACTTGTTTGTCTAAAAGCTAAAGGCTTTTAGAGCCATTGAAGATCTAATACAACTGATTGTTGTTGTTCTTAAAGTAAGGACACAGAATGAAGATGTACATTAATATGCAGAGGACGCGTGGGAAACTGCAGAACTTTTTGTTGAGAAATATAAATGGTACAGCATGCTGGCAACCATATATAAGGTTCTGATCAATGGAGATGAATCATTTGAAACTGTGCATTTTCTGTTAGATCATTCTCTAAGGAAGCTCAAGAATGGCGAAATAAGGAAATAAGGAATTGTACAGTACTTTTAAATGGGGAAAATTGTTAAATGAATAAAAATTGCTACGAATGAAGATGCCCAGATCCATTAAAATCATGCTTAAGGCCACAGGCAAAAAATAAAACACTACCAATGACCGCAGAAAAACTACTACTTTCTTTAGACTGTGTATTGAATTCAATGTTTTATTTATGTTTTACATTCAGTTTTTGTATGTATTTTATTGCAAAGAAAAAGTTTTTACATTTTACACTTTTATTTCAATACAAAATCAATCAAATTTTAGGAAATGTCATCTTTTCTAACCATTTCTGACAAAATACGTATAATAAATAATTCAAATTTAACAGACATTAGTCCTTTGTCGTTTCAAAACCAAAGGTCACGACTTATAAAAAAAACCGTGCTGGAATTAGGGGGGTACTTTCATTTTCCATTGGTTAAGATACATGTAGCAGTGCTCCCATAAATTTTGTAATCTGTGTGATGTTTTTGTAAGCAAATTTCAAGATTGTTGATATCCTTAGGAGCTGTCTTGCATCTATACCAAACTGGGCTAGCCCTATTGTCCATAACAGCGTTGACAATAACACTCTTGTTTTGCTTTTAAAATAGTACATTTTTTCATGTTGGTTATATTGATGTTTTGTGAGTTATCACTTTTCAAGTCATTTATAGGGGCTAGTGCATTTCAGGTTTTTTAAGTCTTCTAATTGTTTTCAGAGAACACTCGATTAGCCTTTTTACAATTTCGGCTTGGCTTCCTTCTATGATTAGTGTACACTCAACAGCAATTGATAATTCGTCGGCTGATCTATCCATACGATTTTGAGTTTTTTGTCAGCTCCTGGAATTTCTTTTCTGTTCTCCCTTGTCTAGAAGTTGTTGGCATATGTACTTCAGGCAATGGAATTTGGAAATAATCGCGAAGCCGCCACTCTTCAGCTTTTACATTTACATTTTGCTATACTCAAGCATTTTTCATGAGTAGCTTCATCAAGAACGGATATTCAAATTTTTGACATCGCGTACTGCAAAACAATAGTTGCACAAACCGATACTGATGACTTCAAAATATTTTCATTCCAAATAAATGAAAAAATGTATTCATTAGAGGAAATGGTATCCCGAAAAATGGGGTGTTGGTAACTGTAAGATCCGGGCTACCGGTATTGGTAAGCGGTTTTGCTTTGCCATTAATAAAAAAAAGTACCACCGCATTTAGTACATAGCGACTTACTATATGGAAAAAACCACTCAATTTGAAAGTACTTACCAGTGGGATATTCTAACTTCGAACATATATCACACTTTTATCGCACTCTACATACATCTTTCAGATCAACTCTTTATCCGCGAAAAGCAAACTCAAAGTGAAAAACGATTTATATTGGGTCTATAACTTATTCGTGCGGTTTGCACGATTTGGCGTAACTTGTATTGTTCCATTGTTATTATTCCATTGGAACATGCTTTGGAAAGCTACTGTCATTGTACGTCATTTGAGTGTATGCCATTCATTTGAAGCGTAAGCAACAATAATTTTTCTTTACTCAAATATGTCGAACTATGAAGAAAACTGCTGCCGAAAGTCATCGTATTTTAGTGGAAGTTAATGGTGAACATGTGCTCAGCTAGCGTGAACGTGCCAAAAGTGGATGATTTTGATTTGGCCAACCAGCCAATTCAACGGCAATGCCGAATATCCATGACGCGAAGGTAATTCTCTGTATTTGGTGGGATCAGAAGGGTGTGCTCTTTTATGAGCTGCTAAAACCGGGTGAAACCATCAATGGACAACGCTACCGAACACAATTAATTCGTTTGAAGAGAGCACTAGCCGAAAAGCGCAAGGAATATCCTACCAGACACGAGGTAATAATTTTCCTTCATTTTAACGCACGTTGCTATTCCGGTTAAGAACTATTTGGAAAACAGTGGAAGGGAAGTGGGAAGTTTTACCCCACCCGCCTTATAGCACAGACCTTGCCCCTTCTACTACCATTTGTTCCAGTCGATTCAGAACGCCCTCACTCAAATACGGTCCACATCAGAGCAGAATATCAAAAATTGGGTTGATTCATTCTTGGCTGCCAAGCCGGAGCAGTTCTTTTGCGATGGGATACACAAATTGCCAGAGAGATGGGAAAAATTCATAGCTTCAGATGGGCAATACTTTGAGTGATACTATTGGTCATGTTATTCTTAAATAAACGTTAAAAAAAACCCAATACATTGAATTGAAGTGCTTCCTATTGCTTAAAGAAAGGAATTCCAACTTCTTCACTTGATACAGTGAAAAATCATCTTCAATAAGTACACGTAATATACAAGACTATAAACAAGTTTCATTTTATACTTTTATTTTCACCTGGCCCCATAACCATTTGTTAAGGGGAATTAAACACCACTTGAAAAAATCTAAGACATATATATGTTAAATATGTCAACGTATATAATTAATTAAGAATATTAGGAAAAGGGAAATACAAATTGAATTTCGATAGTATATATTGTTAAGTTTTGCAGAATTGAGACTACGCAAAATTAATTAAATTTTCCACAAATAAGGGTTCGATCACTGGATTGTGACGAATGAAACACAAAAGATTATTTATGACAATATACACAAATTTATTTACAACCATTGGAGTACTTACTTCTTGTACTTTATTAAACTTAAAAAATCACTATTACTTTATTACGAAACTCTTTGCTGCTTTTCAGGTTCAGCCTGAATACGTTTAAACACGCTGCATAAATTCTCAAACTCAAATGCACAAAACACAAAAAAGTGCATGGTCCACAGTTAGAGGAGAAAATCTCTTGTGCAACAAAATTCATTTAAGGATGGAAGTAAACCGGGAAAAAATTATTTCGAACATTAATAATACATACCTGCATATCATATAATGGGTGAAACAAATTACAGAAACTAATACGGGTTTGATCAATAACAACATAAAGATTACGGACTAGGTGCATGTACATAATAACGTAATGTTATGGCTCTACCGCACCAATCTCATAGCGCTAGTGCTAACATTTTTCTGAAACCTTGTAAAGCCCATTGTTATTCGCTAAAAAAATAGGTATACAAGGAGAATTTCGTATACACGAAATATGTTAATATCGGATATGAGGTGTATTGGCCTGAGCCAAATAAATATTCTCAAGCACCTACAACCACAAGCAGCCCAAGCAGGCTCAGAATCAGCAGAAACCACCGCAAATTGACCAAATCCAAGCACCTAGCACCTCACGCAACAAAAACCACGGCATATCCGCCAACTCCAAACACAGCAGAAAACACCTTTGTAATAAATAGATGTAAGTTGAATTTTAAGGTTTAGTGGACGGTGGTCCAATAAAATAAAAATAATAAAAATTGTTTTCTTTTTCCTTTACCGCGCATAATGCCTTAATTGGCGCCAGAGCTTACGTAAAGTAAATCAGTGCCAGAGCTTAAGTAAAGTAAATGAACGTCCGATATAAAGTAAAGCTGTACGGAGGCTAAAGGAAAGGAAAGACAGTTCAAGCGAAAAATAGGTTCATCCAATAAGTTCAAGTCAAACCAAACCCAAGTCAAACCTCCTTTGGAGAAACGAGCCCCCGAGTAGCTGTAGAGGAAAATTAGCCAGATGACGATAGCAGCCGCTCCAACGAAATTATGATTTTTGTATTGTTAGCGTAGAAATTAAGAATAACTATCAATTCTAAAACGAAATCATTTAAAAAAAGAAATATTTAAATAATTTAAAAGTTTAAGAAATTCAAAAAAAAAAATAAATAAATAGTGCGATCAAGTCTAAGAAAATCTTTACAAAAATATAACACTTATATCCGAAGATTATAGATAAATTATATATAGTAAGTAATTATAAAGAGCGATCAATTGTAGAGATTCTTTTAAAAAGCAAATGATATTTGATGTGAAAAAAACGAGTCATTTATTTTCATTCTCATCTAGTATTTCCTAACAACCTTATTTGTCCCGGGGTTCTATACCAATTAGAAGGAATCCGAGAAAACCCAAGACACTCTCCACTGCAGACCTCAACCGCAGCCGCATGCTTCAGCGTGCGTTTGAATGCGTTCCGCAACTGTACCAATTGCTGGAAAGAACGCCAAAGTATTTCGGTATTGTGAATACTATACGGAATAAGATAACAGGAAATTCTGATGCAGTGCTCGAATCTTATAATACTCCGTTAAATTTGGTAGCGATTTCCATATGTTTGTCGCTGCAGATCAAAGACACTTTGGTACCCTATAGCACCAAATTATATCTCTTATTCAGAGAAGTTCCAGATTGTAGAAAGTCCAAGATTTTGGGTATGGTTTGATAAGTTACATTTTACATGCTGAGTGTTTACGGTTTCAGTTTATCTCTTTTGAATGCAAAGAGCTTATTTAGAATGTTGTGTGGAATGCGATATGTATCCAGTATCCTCGTTTATGTATGATTGGGATGGTATAGTGTAGAATTTTTTTTATTTGTAAGGCTTGAGTAGATAGCGATGCAGTATTGTAACGTTTCTATAATATTTGTTCGGTATACGTCACTATTAAAAATTAAAATATTGTGTGGACGTTTGTTTTGATTTAGTTGAGTTGTTTGTATTGTGTTTTGTAAAGAGGTAAAATGAAAAAAAATGTTCTATTATGCCGGAACCGAAGAGAAAATAGCCACATGTTCTAGCAGGTTATTAGCAAAAAAAAGAGTAGGTATCACTCAAGCATATACCTAAATACATTATTCAGTTGAATACAACATTCCTATTTGAGGCTGTAAAATTAGAACTATCAAGTTTAAATAAAAATAGTAAGTTTCATGAAAGTAACGATATTAAAGTAACTAGTATTCAGATAAAAAGCAGACGTGTGGGTAATTAATTTGTCAAACTATTTTTCCTCACGGTAACAGGAGCATACAAGTTCCGCCCCGTAAAAACCATTTTTCCCACATGCCTCATATCTTCCCCATCATTTTCAGTTTCAACGACAACCGCAGCACCCTCAATGTCAGCAACAACCCCAATAAGTTTATTACAACACACAAGCTCCTCCGAGACCAATTGCGCCTAGACCCTAACAAAAGCCGGAACCGAAAGAAACTTCAACTATAAAGTGAAGTACCATAACATACCGAAGCCTTTTAAAGCCAGTTTATGCAAGCTCCTTTGCAACCGAAATACCAAGGATATTCCACATACATGCAGGAATACCGATAAACAAAGAAGCACCACCTTTCGTCATTCAACCAACAGGTCATGTCTCGATAAGAGATACAATCACATTCTATTAGATGACAAACACTGAAGAGGTCGAGCACGATCCCGACTTGAGGAACAACATATAAAGCAAACGCGAAGATCAGGTGCAATCTGAGGAAGAAACCTTAAATTTCTCCGATACTAATTTTTTAGAATGAAACCTTCTTACTGCCTTATTTCCAATGCAGAACACAGAGTGGGAGAGTTATACATTTTTTTACAGGTACTGGATCCAGATCATCCAGCTAAATTTAGTGAAGAAACCTATCGAAAATAACCAAAATTGCTAGGCAAAATCAATAGTAGGCGATGTAAAAATAACTCAACACACATTTGTAAATCTTTTCGGCCAATATCGTTATATTGATCACAAATTGTTTCTAAAGGGTGGTTATTTTAAGGGCCGATGTTGAATGTGAACCACACCTAAACGTCAAGTTTTTTTCTGCATTTCATTTGACATTTCTCAATTTCAGACTAATTCAATATGAACCATGGAAATATACACTATCGAGCAATGCGTTAAAGTTATTCAGGCTTATTATGAAAATGGGCGTTCAAATCAAAATGGATGATCAATTTTCGAAGAAAATTATCTTCAGTGATGAGGCACATTTTCACCTCAGTGGATTTGTCAATAAGAAGAATTGCCGCATTTGGGCGAATGATAATCCAGGAGTGAGAGTTTGGTGCGGTTTATGGGCAGGCGGCATCATCAGGCAGTTACTGTGAATGGTGTTCGCTATCGTGAAATGATAACGAACTTTTTATGGCCCGAATTGGAAGATATGAATGTGGACGATATGTGGTTTCAACAGGATGGTGCCACTTGCCACACACAATGGATCTTTTGCGCGACAAATTCAATGGCAGTGTTATCTCAAGTGGTGGCGATGTCAATTGGCCGCCAAGATCATGTGATTTGACACCGTTGGATTTTTTTCTTTGGGGATATTTGAAAGAAAAGGTGCACGTCGATAAGCCAGCAACAATTCAAGAGCTAAAGGATGAGATAATTCGGTACATTAACAGCATATAACCTCAATTATGCTTCAGCATCATCGAAAATTTGGACCATCGGATGGAGGTGTGCCGTCGAGGCCGCGGCGGCCATTTGGCCGATATTTAGTTTCATACATAATTGAAATATACCAATATTATCATAATAAAAAGAAATGACAATAATGATAATTATTTCCTGAATAATTTGTGTTTTATTCAAAATCAACACTAAAGACTTTCGTCTGTCTATTCTGAATAAAGTAAAAATAAAAGTAAAGCCACTAAAAAGTCTCAAACAATAAAATTTCTCGGCTACAAACTAAAAAAGTATCCTTGCCTTTTCGCTGACCCCGATGAAAAACTTACCTAGAGGTAGTTTAGTCATTAAAAGACGAAGTAGAAATGCAGGTACAAAAAACCTCTACACAATAACATTATAAGAACTTAATTATAAGAACTTAGGCATAAGTACCAAAGGAAGGCCCTACTAGAAGAGTACAATGACCAATTGCGTTATAAACTCGGAAAGAGTAATGTGGTTGCAGATGCTTTATCTCGCCCACCCCGAACAACCGAAGTAAATTGTTGAAAGGAACGACACCACCGACATACTTATCACCGACATACATTTATTCAATCTAGTTACAGCGAAGCAAAACCTATTGCAATATTAAAAAGGTACCTTAATCCCAGCGTTATAAAAGGATTTTTCATCGATGAAGCAATTATCGGAAAAATTCAAAATTACACCTACCACACCACATCTATCTCTATATCATATAGGGATAGTAAAGATCTGTCAACGCAAACGCAACAAACGGATCAAATCCGGAAAAAACATAACATGTAGGGAACAAAAATACGATCGTCACGCGAACAAACCTAAATTGCAAAATGCTCCCATTCCTCAATATTTAGGACAGGTAATTGATCTTTATATCTATTCCACAAATAAGAATTTAGTTCTCACAAGGTAAAACTGTCTTAGTGAGAGTAAACAATCGGTGAGCTACTTATCTATCATCAGTAGGTACAAAAAATTACATTAAATTTGCAGAAAGTTTCGATTGGATTCGTAATTCGTTTGTCACGCATAGTGTTACTGTCGATGCACCAGTGGGTGGCGGAGTCCATAGGTCTCGTTAGTCCCATTGAATGCATCAGTGTAACGACCTCAGGATATGTGCATGTAAGTGCACGTTGACTGTTTCTCAAGTTAGGAGCGTTTTCGATAAGAGTAATAAGGACAACACTTATGTCACATAAAAAAAATGTTTTTTCTCAAAACGAAGAAAAGCCTTTTATTTGTTTTGTTCGGTGCCTGGCGTGTGTAAGCTCACGTGATCTTAAAACAAAAAATGGAGAAGATCTGCCGTTGTTGAAGGCCAAGTATCGTGGATCACCTTTCTCACCTCTCGAAGAAGCAAAGTTGTGTACGATAAGTTTAAAACAGCACATGACTGATTTTGAAAAGCATCCGAAACGAAAACGAGGAAACCCCATATAGGAAAGAATTCGAGGATATTTTTTATAGTACATACGCAAAATTAATGGCCATCATCGTAGAGCTGAAAAGCTATAGAATCAAGACAATGATTTAAGCAAAACTTTTAAGAGTTTAATTGATTAAAATTAAATTTAATGAATCCATCCGAACTCTTTCGAAATGGTCGCGACGTTCGATAAATATCACCAAGCTTGAACCCCATTGTAGGCTTCCAAAAATCAAGCTACCGGAACTTTCGGGAAACTTCTACGAATGTATGCGGTTTCCCTTTTTACAGCATTAGTTCAATCGAAAAAATCAGTGACTTGTATAAACAAATCAGAGAAATTAAGTGCGGCAGTATCATCGTACTTTAAATTTAAGCGAAGTACTTATAGGAAGCCCTAATTGCCTCAGCTCAAGACCTAATCCATCGAAGTGCAAAATTCTCATCTTGTAAAACAAGTGTCGGTAAGCAGTTGATACACCATAATCAGATTTGCCTGTTCACATCCCAGCCAACCACATCGAATCTTATTATTTCATTTAATAATTATTTGCATCTTACGACTAAATAAAATAGAGAGATATATTTTCTACACTATTATATAAAGAGGTAAAGTCTGTAAGTTTGTGAGTTTGTTTGTTTGTAGGCAATAATCTCTGGAACTATTGAACCAATTTTTCCACGAGTAGAAAGCTACATTATTTCTGCGTGTCATGTGCTATATTTGATATATTTTAATGTGAAATAACAATATTTGTCAATCAATTCACTAAAAGTAATCAATCATGCATCGCCACGATTTCCTTTCAGCGGAGACCACTGCCAGCAGTCGTGCAGCAGTGGCGAGCAGGGTGGTTTAAACAGCGAGGGATGCAATAGTGTGTGTGCGCATACGACCACCCTATGAGTTTTTTTTGTCTTTTTTCTTTTTTTGTACTGGAGCGAGAGTCGTGCAGCAGTGGCGATCAGGGTGGTTTTAGCAGCGAGCGTTGCAGTAGTGCACGTGCGCATACAAGCGTCCTATGACATGATTTTGTTTTTTGAACTGGAGTGGTGACAATCGCCTCTAGGAAAAATGGAGAAAATTGGTGGAAATTTAACGGTAAATTTGTAGAAAGCATACAGAGACAATGATTTTTGGTTGCAAAAATCATAGCTCCTAAATGAATATAGATATCAGGATAGTTCATTTATCGAAGGAAATTTGCGAGGCTTTAAAATTTTAGAATTTTAAGAAAAAATATTTACAGTGGTTTCATCAGAATTTTCTACTGAAGTGAAAATGTTTTCCATAGGAAATTTTCTTAATATTTTTATTAATATTATTATTATATTACCACTGTCATTAGTTACAGTGGTACATAAAAGTAAACGTTGCTGTTAAAACGTTGTTGTGCATCAAAAACCTTATATTTATTTTACTCCACATTGGAGCGCACATTCAAAACAATTTTTCAATAATATATTTCATTTTCAACAGTAAAGAACATATAATTAAATTAGATTATTGATACAAAAAAAAAAAAAAATAGATTTCTTTGAAAATTTCGTCAAAATCGGAATATTTTTTATTAAACTAACCATGCCTAGAAAGTATATTGAGGTTATCTTCAGTTCTGACACGGCTTAGCGAAGAAATACGATGGCCAGAAATCCGGACTTTTTCTGATAATTCTCTGATTGGTAACGACTGACACTCTTTATTTGTCGGTAAACTTTTTTTTTTCAATTAATTTGTTGTTTCTATTGCATAATCTCCAAACGTTATTATCTGACTATTCGTCAAAACAGTTTAAAAAAAACAAATCAGTAATGGTCAAAAGTAACTGTTTCAATACTATGCATCATTACCGTGATCTGTTCAGTCAATACTGCGTCGATATGACGGCTGAAATGATCTCGGAAAGTTTAAATTATGTATTCAGGAGCCAACAAAAATTGAGAGCTGACGATTATATACATTTAAGGGATGCTTTAAATCGGGATGCTAATGTAAATATTGGTCAACACATCTTTCACGGGCTCTCCGCGATAAATGAACAAATAAACACGAGACGCGGTGACATACGTGCGAAGACCTGAATTATTTGTAACCCTCATCTTCATCATTAAGCAAGAACTCTTTTCTGGCCAGCGATCCTTCGACCGACATGACATTATAGCAGAAACTGATAAAACTATTTACAAAAGAAGTGATTTTCGGAAAGGTAAAATGTCATATGGCCAGTGTCGAAAAACGGGGGCTACCACACTGTCACACGTTGTTTTGGCTAGAAAATAAATTATAACCCGACGAAATTGACAAGATTATAGTTGCTGAACTACCCTATAAAGGAAATGATCCGGGATTGTTTGACGTTGTGACCGAAAATATTGTACACGGGCCATGTGGAGAACGAAATCCAACATCACCATGTATGAAAAATGCCATATTTCCCAAAAAACACCCACGCTGTTTCGTCATTGAGACTCAACCCCGAAAGGATGGATATCCTGCTTATCGACGCCGATACGTTGGTAATGGCTGTCGAATAGCTAGCTTCAATATTCGTGAAAGAACAGTTACTATGTGTTGCCTCATGGATCGTCCCGCACTCTCCAATTCTGTGTTGAACTTATCACGCCCACATTAACTTGGAATACTGATCAAGCTAAACAAAGGGTCAGATCAGGCAACGTTTGGTGTCAGAAATACTCATGATGAGATCAAATTTAAACGGACAGTATAAATCAGTTGATGCGTTGTGTAATATTGAGGACACAGTGCATTATCCTCAAGAATTTTTAAATTGTTTGAACCCTTCCGGCTTGGCACCTCACGATCTTAAGTTAAAAATCTGCATTCCTATCATACGTTTAAGAAACTTGAGTCCTCCCAACATGTGTAATGGCACAAGGCTACTGATAAAAGAGTTGTGGGACAACATAATCGTAGCGACCATCTTCACGGGCCAGCAGTGGGTTCACTTGCTTATATTCAGAGTATACCCATGATTCCGTCAGATTTGCCAGTATCGTTGAAAACGCTGCAGTTCCCAGTAAAAGTTTCATACGCCCTCACGACTAAAAGTCCCCGAGTCAAACATTCTATCTGGTGGGCATTGACTTGAGAAAGGAATGGTTTACCATATCTCGAGTTGGAACTCCATACAACCAATACATTTTGCTACCAGACAAAAGCACAACAACAAACATAGTATACAGAGAAGTCTTAAGCAATTAACATATTCGCCAATACATACTATCAGCCAATAAAAAATAATATAAGCACGTCACATCTTTTTAAACATTAAATAAAGTAAAAAGTTTGAGTTAGTTGTACAAATTTTGATTTGTACTTCATTAAAATATATTTATGTCACAATCCAGGGAAAGACATGGGGACAGGAAAAAAAAATGATATGAGAAAACAGTTAGGGATTTAATATAATGATTCGAATTCTACTTTAACTATTGAGAGTAAATTGACAATAGACATTAACTTGTGCGTGAGTAGAAGTGAGAAAAAGCATGGTATGGTATGGTATCTACACGAAGACTATAAAATTTATTAATTCTAGTAGGAACACTACAGCTTCTCTTAAATAAATAAACTTGATATATTGCAATTTGGAGTGTTCAAGGCCATAGTTAATAGACTTTAATACTGTATAAGAAACAACAATGTTGCTTAACGAGATACATTTTGCGTGTTACTAGGAGCATCACATTCAACAACAGTTAGAAAATGATTTTTCTCATTCAGGTTGTGGTCAATTAATACACCGAGACACAATTTTTTACAATCAAAAGCAAAGGCGCCAAAATTGATGTCATTTTATATTATGAAGGACATAAACTTAGTCTTTTCACTTATTATTATTTTATGCTCCGTAAACCAATGTCTCAAGCTATCTAGATCTTCCGAGATCTTTGCAAGACGTTCGAATCCTGTATTGAATCCATAAATAAAGGCTAAGTCGTCTGCGAATGCTGTTGACATTCCATTTAAATTAAGTTCAAATAGAAAATTAATAAATATTAAGAATAACACAGGCCCGAGAACTGATACCTGTAGTACATCATTACTTAAGATTCGAGACTCACTGAAGTCCTTGATATGTTACTGTGCATACTTTCGTACAATTGGCTACAAACTCTTAAATCATATTCAGTTAACATACCTCTTGTGAATTCAAACTGCTTATTATTAAGGAATGTATAAGGATTGTATTCAAGGAGTGGTGCAACTGCAACACCTTTTAAGTGATTAGGGAAACAAGCATTTATAACACTAAGATTAACCAAGCAACATAGAACATCGACCACATACAAACATATTTTCTTCAACAATACACTCGATATCAATCGACTCGACAATATTGCCCTTTAGACTTCCCCTGACGAAAATAGCTGGGAAACAAACGTGTTTGCTTGTGTTTCCTATGTTGAAATTCCTGCAGATGGTTTAATTTGTTCTGAAATTTCAAACAGGTTTGAATTGGACTTTCACGATTTTCGTCGATTTACGCACGGATTTTCACAATTTCGTAGTTTTTTTTTATTTTGTGGGTGATTTTTTTGCAATATTTATTTTTCTTTTTACCTGTCGCAAGCGGTTCTTTGTCATCCACGGCTTTAAGAATTTATTCTTGTTCGATACTTGAGAGGACAAGGTCGTGCAATTGTTAATATATATTTTTAAATTGAAAGGAACAGATCAAATGCCGTTGAGTGGTTAGGCTCATCAAAAACTGCATCCCAAAATTCATATTATAGACATAGTAGGTAGTAGTGCCACAGTTATCTGTTAGTTTCAGATCATATACAACACTATTGAACATATTTGTATTAATTGTTTGAGTACACACGAAAATATGATCAATACAAGTTTTTGTTGTATCAGTTATACGGGTAGGTTCATTAATAATTTTTAGTGAAAGGTAATTTGTTGGGTGGTTGATTTTGATTCACTCGTCCATTCGTTTAATTGCAACACACCCATTCATACCATCCCCCAGATGGCATCACACCCCAGGATGAGTGCGGTGCCAACGCACACCATACCGTCGGGGGAGAACAGACATTAAAGATAGAGGTGAGTACCTTTTAGAATTCATAATAAGTAATAAGTACCCACTTTTATAACCAGAATCAGACGAGATGTTCTATGTCTAACTCAGGAAACTATATAAAATTTTATCGATGTATTCATTCGACACATAGTCACTGCTGCTTACAATAAGGGCAAATCTGTGGAAACAGCCAGCAGTCGCTTGTTGGCACTATAGAAAAATCCCTTGAGTGTAAGGAACTTCGCGTCACTACTTTTGTTGACTTCGAGGGAGCATTTAATAACATAGGACCCCACACAATAACGTCAGCACCCAAGAGACTCAGGGTCGAATAGCCCATAGTGCCTTTTAGTTACCAGCTTCACAATAACGGAGCGATAAGCTCGAAGCTTGTTGATGCCACTATCAGCAAATCTGTGAACAGAGGCATACCACAGGGTGGTATACCTATCTCTCTACTGTGAAACACAGTGGTCAACGAACTGCTTGTGACACTTGAAGGCATTGGGTGCAAGGACAATCACCCATTTCTATTCACTAAGCTAGTGAAATGGTCCAGCGAATATGTCCTAGGCGTCCATTCACAAAAAACGGATCTAGTACAAAATCCCTACCTTCGACCTTCCCACACTATGTTGAACCCTCCTAATGCTAAATAGCAGTACAATATTCTTAGGTCTTATACTAGACATAAAGTTAAGTTGGATGTTAAATACACTGCATAAGGGCCATTGGGTGCAAATGGGGACACTCATTACAACATACCACCCAGATCTTACTGGGAGTCTGATCATCAGACGATGGACGGTCCATTGCGAATTTTCACTGTTGGGTCACATTTGGGTGCTTATTCCAAGGATCTGAACACGCAGCTTTCCCTACGTCTACCAAATCCCTGTAGAGTCTTTCAGGCTGCAACTATAGCGACTAAGGAAGCTCTGTCATGGCTAAAAACCAATGTTATATCAAGCACATATACCGTCATCTGTTACGACAGCTAGGCAGCTACCAAATCTCTGGACTCTGTCACCTTCAACTTCCTAGCTCTTAACGAGATGGCCAAGTATTTCAACATACATCTCATGTGGGTGTCGGGACACTGTTACATACCAGAGAATTCCGAAGCGGACGAACTAGAAAAGATACAAATGCTGCACTCTTTCCGGTGGAGACCCACCCTCCACAATAAAACATCTATTAAAGCTAGATACGTTTGCTCAATCAAACCGCGGATGGACACACACACAGGATACGTCATTACCAAACAACTCTTGCCTATGTTCGATCCCAAACGATCGCCTAGCCAAATCTTTCATTGACGATCTATCATTCGCGATCTAACAGGGAATTGTGCTATCGGAACTCATTCCTCTAGCCTGGACCTTCCATGTAATGATTTCTGCAGAAGATGCATGAACGAGGACGAAGAAAAAACTATCGAACATTTGCTTTGCAGCTACAGTGGTATAATATTACAATCAGCCTTCTTCTACGCTTTGTTAAAAACACTAATTGGTTTGCGCAATAGTTACCCTTAGATATGCGTGGTTAATGGGCCTACGCTTGGGTTAAGTGTGCCTGCTGTATTTGTGCGCAGCTGTCAGCCACTTCTACCTAACCTTACCTAACACATTCATTGTATTGCCACAGTTTATTTGCCATCTTCATAAATTCGATACGACTCAACTTTGTTTTAACACCTTTTGCACTACATTTCAAATTGAAAGTTTAGTAGAATAGTATGTACAACAAAAGTCAAACAATTTAATATTTTTCGCTTGTGTGCCCCTCAACAAACAGCGGAGTAGTGGACTGAGTTATTGGGGTATCCTTTAACTACACTGTATCCTTTAACACACAAATTTCTATAGGTTTATTACAATCATCAATATTGTGGAGCGCTTTTTGATTCGGGACACCAACAACATTAAAAGTATTGAAAGTACTTGAAAAGTGCTCATGCTAGAGTACCCATCGTCGCGCAGTGCGTTATTTTGCACATTTAACGGAACTTTATTCCTGTTGGCCTTGGTATAGATAAACTATGGATTTTTCTATTCGTTGACAAAAAAATAATAAATCAAGTTTCAAGTCAAGTTTTTAAAACCTATAGCCATCCATCCTCCATAAACCTAATGGATACACACGTCTATCAACTAAATGACCACCGGAACCTTTTTGTTCAAATCTTCACCAATGTGTTCAAAAAAGGTGGTAACAAATTCGTTTCAATCTATGACTCCAACCCATTACCTCAAATACGTAACAAGATATTTTAATGAAACTAGCACATTATATTTACGTCCATCACCACAGACATCATTTGTAAGTTTGACTTATATAAAAGATTACCAAATATTTAATAATTATTTATTTGTTGGTTTAGTTTACGTTTTTTTTTATTATTTGAAGTTTATCGCTCTCCTCATGGTCTTCGTTGAAGCTGTATCAGGAGGCTTTAACAGGGCAATAGTTTCTTGAGGAAATGGATATGTATCTCATGACATCAAAAACCTATTGAAAGCTGCTGGTGCAGGATTTTGTACTGAAAAGTACTAGATTTTATGTAAACCATCATCCAAAGGGCTTCTTATGAAATAATCTATTTATTATGCTTTCCTTAACTTGATCGAGTTTTTTCATATTGGTAGCCCTTGCAAAAGACCGAAATGCAAGTTTTTCACTCGTCGTTTTAGTGCATATCAGTTCCTTGATTTTCCGTTCTTGCACTTGGGTGTACATTCGTTAAATGCCTTCCAAAGTCGACTAGTTCATTCCTGTGGATATCCCAGTGTCCAGAATACAATATTGGATGGGGTAATTGCTGGGAACATGTCCTCAAGTCAGAAATACAAAGTTAATGTTCTCCATTCAACAATCTATATGGATGTTGTTTTAAAGCAATTTTTCGAGTATGAAAAAAAAAAAGTTCACTTATTGATTAATATTTTGCGTGGACGCATTTCGTTAAGCGCGATAATAGGTTCGTCTATAGACTTCCCTTTGCAAGGATGCCGGTCTAATTCAAAGATTCGCGGAGTATGGCTCTGAAGCGACTCTATATGATTGATAGACGATTTTACAAGGACGCAAATCTTAGCGGGGATATATTAATTTTATGTGAATACGAAAAGTTGGGCCATATGGCACTGGTATTTTCATCCGATTGTAACCGTCCGTGGTATTACTTACCTGATCACGAGGTAATTAAGCACTCTAGTTCAACAACTAGACTTTGGGTAGTTTTCGACACATCTTGCGTTTATCGACTGGATTTTCATTAAACGATTATTTAGGTGTCGGACCCATGATTCAACAGGTTCTCGTTACCTGCTTTATAATATTTCGAAAGAATAATGATGCGATAAAAGCTGACATCGCGAAACTGTACCGCCAGGTACTAATTAGCCCTGAGGATGTACATTTTCAAAGGATCATGTGGAGAGAAGACGTAATTGAAACGTCGCGTGAGTACCTCCTTCAAACCGTTACATATGGGACCTTTCTGCCCGTTTTTGTCCACAAGAGTTCTTATACAAATCGGTCGAAGTACCCAACAATTTCTGATAGCCTTATTAGTGATTTCTACTTTGACGACTACGTGTCCACTGTAGATAGCGTAGAAGATGTTTACTATTGACAAAGGATCGTTGCCACATATTAAACTGTGCAGGAATGTGTTTCCGAAAATGGTCTTCGAATTCACCTCAATTCATGAACACCATCGATCCCAATCATCAAGAATTATCAACCGAGCTGACATTTGGCGAAGTGGGGATCAAAACTTCAGGTTTATTATAGGGACATCGATAGTTTCAAGTTCCCATCAACCCTGAATGTTCTAGGGGCTAACGTCACAAGTAGAGCGGTCCTCTGAGAGGTAGACAGATTCCGTTGGTTGCCTCTACATTTGTATGCATACATATTTATGTGCAATTCGAAAATATGCAAACGTTTGTCTTACATTATAATACAATACAATTAAATTATAATGTGCGACGGTGCGTTTCTGACGCTTTTTGCAAGTTTTGTGTTCAAATAGGGCTGATGCTATTTTTTTTAAAGGCAATACCACTTTTTATTTTTTTTTTGTATGAATAAATATTTCATATTTTACTTTCCGAAGTGTTCTATAACCAAGGAATATAATGAAATTCGTCGCTGAAATAAAATGTTTATATAACAGCGACGAATAAAATTCTGACTGTCGTACGACAGGCTTTTCTACTAGTTACATAATAAAGCGCTATGTACGAAAGTATGTCACACGAATACTATATTTGAACATATATAAATATATTTCAATACGTATACTTGGATTTAACCTTAATTTTTTAATTTACCATTAAAATAGGAACTTAATACTTCTCTTTTACAAGCTGATGGATAATATTACTTTCAAAAACATTTTTTCATTCTATATTACAGTAATATTAATATATCATTAAAAATAAGAATTTTGTAAAAATATCATTAATTTCTTACCTGCAAGTCTTGTTTAGCTGCTTCTGCTCCGGCTCTTGTGTGGAATGTTACGAAACCAACTGGCTGAAATAAAATAAAGTGAGTTTGTTAAAAAAAACGTGTTGACAATTTTGGCATCATTTCAATCCCATATAAAAGCGTATAAATAAATATGTTGTCAACTTTCTTCGTAGAAAACATGGTATTATTTTTAAAATTCAAACGAAAAATGATCAGTATGCATTATCTCTAAATGGTGTCATTATGGGGGATTATGCAGCGTTTCTATTATCTATCTTTTATTCTTTATTTCTTGTCAAGGTAATAAACAAATTTGGATAAGTTACAAACATAATATATAAATAGTATTAACAAAAATTAGCTTCGTACGCAATCATTTGAGAGTACTTCACAGAATAAAAAAATAACATGGGGAAACAGTTAATTAGCAAAACAATTCATTAAAAAATTAAAGGTAGTAAAAATATTATAACACTTACTACAATGTTACAGAAACGAATGGTTGAAAGAAAAACGAAATTAATATCTTAAGAATACTACAACTTTCATGAAACCTAACGTAGTAATGACCACTATAAGCCATTGTAAATCATTAAGTAGTAAAGATTAGATTAGAAACAGACATGATAAATTTGCTTGACACTACTGTCACTATAGTCTTCTAAATAAATTGTGTGATCGCTGCAAGTGAGTTCATGGTCCAACATTTTCAAACCACCATCACTTCAACGGATATGCTTATTAAAAAATATAGCACTATACTTAATTGGATCATCTAGCGTAACGGCTGCTATTATTGGCACCACTAGAATTCCGCCTCGTCTTCTATTCCCACGCTCATTTACAATGACATTCCAGCTGTCAGCTCTTTAGACAAAGCGAATCTGCTTGCGGCGTATTTTGCATCCAGCTCAAAACTGCCAGATTCCAATCTGTCGCCACCTGTACTTAAGAGCGTTGATTTCACCATGGGACAAATCCACTTCCGCACTCGTACAGTTGCAAGAGCACTTAAAGATGTCGACGTGCACAAATCCGCTGGCCCGGACGGTATTCCCTCTATACTTGTGAAGAGATTTTCTTCTGCGCTGGTAAACCACTGCGTAAGCTTTTTCATCTATCCTACTCTTTAGGTCTCCTTCCGAGCAGATGGAAAACAGCATTTGTCCAGCCCGTCCCTATAAAGGGCGAATCTTCGTCACCCACCTCGTACCGACCCATAGCTCTGGAAACGCTGATAAATCGTCAACTTATGAAATATCTCGAATCTTAATGACCGGCAGTATGGCTTCCGCAGCAACAGGTCCACTGGTGTGTAAGAGTGTTATTTTGTATGTATTTTAGAAAAGAGTACAATTGATAGCATTCCAGGGTTCTTAACGAAATGTATGTAATTTGTACAGACGTATGTGCAATGTACATTGCATTGTTATATTATTGTCATACCTGTGCGGGACAAAATCGCAATAGAAGTAGACAGAAGAAAAAAAATAATTGGCATACATAGCACCCAAATAATATTTTGAATAATTTTTCTCTTATATCAAACATTCAAATCAATGTTCTATTACCTGTCCACAAAATGATTACTGCCATTAAATCATTACTCGTTATATGACCGTATGGGCTCCTACCGTATGACTTTTTGGCAAGATATAGTGTTAATCGGTTGAGCCTAAAAGGCAACAACGAGTTGTGTTTTAAAATAACTTTAAGGACTACTAGTTACAGTGTAATACAGTACAAGAAGTAAACCAGAGTTTGTAAATAAATTCGTGTACATCGTGAATAGTTAACTTTTGCGTTTCATTCATCACAATCCGGTGATCGAACCCTGTTGTCTTGACAATTTGAATAATATTACCTAGACTCATTTCTGAATAACGTAACAGTAATATATATAGTAAATAGAAAATGTTTTTAATAAAATACATAAATGAAATAGTGATAAAAAAAAATCACAATATTTTCGACGATTTATTTTTTTCTCCCACGTGTTTTAACTATCACGTATAATACAAAAATGTGAGAAAAAATGTTCACAACCAATAAATAATTTGACTAGTCGGACAAAGGGTTACTGGGAAAAATTTGGGGGTGCCAATATGTCGTTATACTATGCAACTACGCAAATGATAAAATAGTGACAAGTCCTTACAGATTACACCTTTCATTTTTAATTTCATGAACTTTGTTTTATAGTTAATAAACTGCAACATCTTAAAATATCGTAGCTCTAGCTTACATCAGGTCAGGTTTCTGACTTTCGAATTCGGTACTTCATTACAAGTTTCGCCGTTGTGTTTCAATATCCTCTTAAACTGGGCCGGATGGAGCCCCATCCAATAGTAAAAAATGCGTCTCTTTGACCCCTATATAATAAGAACCCGTTATCAATGTTTGGTGCGGAGAACGCCAGCTCTCCGCCGCACTCGCATAATAAAGACTTTTTTTATTCTAAATAAGAGAAGGGTTTTGTATTACTAAAAAAAGCAGATAATTTTTCTTAATAAACAAAAAAAAAAAAACTCTTAGAAAAACAAAGCTTTAATTGGCGACACGCTAGAGGGAAATGTGCAGTTAGTAAAAGCGTGTAGTTTTATTTTTCTTGATTGCTATCAAGTTTCCTTAATAATAAGAACAAAAGGAAACAAAGAGCAATAAAGATAATGCGTGCATTCTAGAAGGTGTTATTCCAGAAGAACTTGTGCTCTGAGGTTTAAAAACGACGTTTCATTCCACGATTGGAATGAGTAATTATATGCTAATATCACTCCTTCCAGCGACAAGTCAAATCATTGATAAGCTACTTAAAACTAGCAAGTTCATCATCAGTTTTGAACCCGCATGATCCGCATAATCCGCATAATCCGCTGTATTGCCAATTGTGTTTGTCGCTTTGCTTTGTTGACTGCAAATAGCTATAATGTAACATAATGTACAAAGCAAGCCAGCAATATCGAATATATTGTAAAACATGGCCAATGGCCATCGATTAGTTCCACGATTGCAGGAATATCTGGAGATAATTTGCGCCATTGTGTCAACCCCTCCCTTATTGGCGTTATAGTCAAAAATTTGATTCGGTTTTTTGGAAGTATTTTCTTAGTGGGTAGCACAGGTACGAATATATTACGTTTTCCGCAACGCAATGACGCCCTTATTTGGGTTTGGTACGAACTATTTGCAATTGGAAATACGATTATATGCAAGTATCTTTCGAAAAAATAAATTATATTAATTTTCCAAATTGAAATTAATTAAAACAAACTGTTTGTTTTTAATAAAGAGAGACACAAAACAAGGCAGTCTGGACAGGAAGCTAGGCATATAACTACATACTAACTTTGTTTCATTGCAACCAGAAATAGCTTCTTTAAAAGCATCACTTGAGGCAGTAATTAATGCCTCATATGTAGCTAAATAAAAATGAGACAATCAATCTCAATATAAAAGATATATCTAATCATTAGACATACACTATACAATCATTAGACACACACACATACAATCTTTAACTTTATTTTTAGGGAATACTTCGGATGAAGCCTCAATCAACCCAGAGATTCAAAGGTGGATTACTCGCCCTTGCACAACGCCGAACAGTCTGGAGTAATCTTTCAAACTTTCTGACGAAGAAAATGCGGCTATGATGGAGAACATTTCTGTTTACCGAAATATCCTTCACCAACCTACGGCGGTCTTGGCCTCCGCCTTCAACAATAGGGGGATGATATTGCCCTGATTAAAGAACCAAGGATCGTTAACGCTCATATCTGTGGACTTAGGATACGGGACTTTGTATTATGTTTGACTCTGTATGTGAGATTGCCGAGTCGGAGAGTGCTAAGAGCAAACTCACCCTGCGTTGTGATGCCAACGCACGCAATTCTATCAGGAGGAGCACCGACACAAATGAAACTACTATACAAAGTAGTAATTTGACATTCTGTAATTTAGTTGGGATCATCAACTAAATTACAGAATGTCAAAACCTTTGTCAACAGAAACAGACCGTACGTCCCAGGCCTCACGCTTGTCTCTGACAATATGTCGGCGGACATCAAAGAATGGAGATTTTTAAAAGACCACTCATTTTCTGACCGACGATAGATCACTTTCACGGTAGAAAGTACACCTGCCATAGTAACTCCGTTCGGTAGCGTCGCGAAAACTTTTACTTAAGGAACACGATCCTCAAGTGTGTCCTACCTTCTTTTTATTTTATTGTCATTAACCAAGTGAAATTAAAAACTATTTCTTCTTTTTTGCTGTTGTTTCTTCTTTTTGTTATAAACTTTTGCTGAAGATCTTGCATCTGATTGGTTATGGTAAATGTTTTACTTTTGGAATAAGGAATCTTTTCTAGCCGCGTATGATCGAAAATAAGAGGTAGATCCAGCACAAAGGAAATTAAATTTTAGTGCATATCTGTTTCGTATGTTGTCATTGAGGAAAGTTTTTGATATTTTGTGCATACAGTACAATACTGGTTTACTTTAAGTATTCCTGTAGATTTTATTGTTACTTGTGACCATGAGTCTTTGCATTTCAGAACGACATTATCGGGTTTTGGAGAAGTGGTTCTGGATTTGGCGTCTTCATCGTCCGAGTAATTGCTTAGCCACAGTTACAACGAATTTTATTAAACGATTTTGCAATCGAGTTTCACTTATTTTTTAATGATTTCATCTTGGTATCCTACGCTATCTAAAGGGCTTTTTGATTCTAAAGGCAGTGTTTCGTACTGAGAGATTTTAAGGTTTTGTGGTTCCATTTGCTGGCAAAAACTTGCTAATTCGTTAAGTATTTTAAAGATGTGAACACATTGTTCATCAAATTCAAATAGATTATTATATATAACAAAGTGCCAAGTCTGAGAGAAATTTGGTGTTATTTCCGAAGGGAATTATTTCGTAACTAGCAGTTATTGAGCGCCCCTCATGACTTTGACCAGGGGTAAGTAAATTACCATAAGGAGAATGATTGATACGTTTCAATCAATGCACAGATCGTGCCAGTATTGTTTACTCATATAATTTCATCGAAGAGCCTACAGACTACTTAACACCGATCTTAGAATTCGATTGTAATATGTTCATCTTTTTTATGAAAGATGTCATATTCGATCTCTTCAAGCTGTAAGCGATGGCTCGCCCTGAATATGAAGAATATGTTTATGATCTGTGTAAAGTTGAAATTTGCTTCCATACAGATTAGATATGAAATGCCTGAGTGACCAACCAATGGCTAAGAGTTCCTTAACAGTAGTGAAATAATTCTTTTCACTTTTATTTAGAGCTCGTAAAGCATAAGAGATAGGAAGAATATTGAAGAATAGGTGGATTTATGCGTTGTTCTTTCAATATATGAATGGACTTTGGTCAAACAGGATGTCAATCAAATCGAACATCCTTGCGTAGAAGATGAGTAAGAGGATTAACGAAGTCTTTGATAAAGTGGCTGCAGTATCCAACAAACTTTTTATTTCATTGGAGTTTATGGGTTGAGTGAAATTCTTTACACACTCTATTTTTTGTGGATCAGGTTTCATACCTGATATTTTATACATACCTATTTTCAAGCGTTCATAACTTGGATTTGATGGAATCCACTGGCAAGATCTAATGTGGAGAAGTTCTTTGTACTACCAACTGATCGAAGATATCAGAGATGTTAGGTAATGGGTATGCGTCGGCGACAGTTTTGTCGTTGAGTTCTCGAAAATCGACGACGTTTCTTTATTTCTCTATATCAGACTTCCTAGGGACAATAGTAAGTGGTAAATTCCATGGACTATTCAATGGTTGGATTATGTTATCTTCCATCATCCCATGAATTTGTTAATCCACTTCTTGTCGTTGGGCTTCCGGAAACCTGTAGGGTTTTATATATGTAGGTGAAGCATCAGGAGAAAGGATACAGTGGTGGACTGAAGAGGTGTGAGTTTATTTATCTCATTTTAGATAGAACAATCCACTATATTTGATACCCATGTTTAGGATAGATTCCTTTTCAAACTTACTCATGTCGGTCGAGATAAGTTATATCTTTGAATTCTATCATAAGTTGTATGATAATTTTTCACTTAAAGGATGTTGTAATTGGTAACTCCATCGAGTATTAAATCATTGTTATTATGATGGCAGTAGTACGATGGGAGTTTCTGAGGAATTTATGACGGATACATAATATACTCCCGCCAATAGTTCGGGAGTAATGCTATTGCCAATATATAGTCCATTTGGAAATTGTTTGGAGAGACAGGACTGGAATCACGGTTTCGGACCTAGGAGGAATGCTAATTAAATATGAGGGAATTAAATCTTATTTGATTAAGAAGTTTTTATAAGAAAATGTCAACATTTTGGTGCTATAGTCGATTTGTGATTTATGATCATACAGGAAATTGTTGCCTATGATGCCAGATGCGTTTATAGTGACTTATTTTATCGACAAAATGGAAAGATAAGATATAGAAATGTTTTGGGATAGGTTAATGCGCAAGTGTACGATTCCTTTGGTATGAATAACGGCATCGGAGATTTCTGTTAAAGAATGAATCACGTTAGAGCCAAAATGTAATTCTGATTTTAGTTTATCAATTTTTATCAGACAAATTTCGATGCCACCGTCGATGAGCAATTTAGAAGGTTGAAAATGAGAAGGGTTTCAGAAGTTATTTCGATAGAATAAACGATATTTGTTTTGTTGTTGAAGTTAATATTTAAGATGTGGCAAAAAGGAATTACTTTTGATTGCAGACCCTGCCACTGCTCCCGGTTTTTCTTGGTAAAACACTGATGGATAATGAAGCCACATTTCTTACAGTACTTGCAGGTGTAAGGAGTTTCATCTTCTGAAGTGGAAGGACTAGGTATTAGAAGATGAATAACTGCCGCTTTTTTCTTCCACTACGGCAGCTTCCACTATTTGAACCCGCCTTCGAAGGCCTTAGTGTAGTTTTTCTACTTAGCAATTCTATACTGGGGGTTCCAGACGAGCTATTTCCGTCGCCGGAATTTCCAGAAGGGATATTGGCGATGCAAGCATTGTTTAGAGCCATCGTTTGGGGATAACGGATAGAGGATGAAATAGGAGACACATTCATAAAACTGAGAAAGCTTAAGTGGAGCAGAGTTGAATGGGCTTGGTTTTGATGGATAGAGGATGGAATAGGAGACACATTAAATTATTAACGAAAGTATAAGATTGGAAATGAATTGATATGGCATATGTATATATGAATGTAGGTATGTGAGATACAGAATGAGGAATGATATGTATGCTGGTGGAGAGTTGTAAAGATCGCACTTTATAACACAATGAAGGTATGTTTATGTTTCATGAAATGCAATGTTTAACAGTTGTAATGTAGCATATTAATCCTGGTGGCGACCAGACCTGGACAAGCTGCGAAGTAGGAAACATTTTAACAAATCCAAATCACCCGCAGTAATGTCGATCATCTTGGAGACTATTCTGTGGAAATTGTAGTCTCTGAAACCTCTAGACTCGGGAAGGTATTGGATTCAGCCCCCAAAATGAAATACATAATTCAAAAGTCAGACTGAACCTCTACTACCTCAGGCAATTTCACATTTCACATTATCAACACTGAGTCCAATTACTAATATATATCATGCAGCTCACACAGAATGAAGGTCAATAGCGTAATTTGGGCCATAAATACATTCAAACCTTATAAAACGATAGGACCCGATGGCATATTCCCTGTAGAGCTACAACAGTTCGTTGAATCTCTCCTTGTTTGTTCACCATGATCTAGAGATGTCTTGATCTAGGGCACGTACCTAGACTCTACAGGGTGGCCAGGGCTGTTTTTATATGAAAGTAAGGGAAAAGTTTTCACGTCAAAGCAAAGGAGACCAATCAGTTAACCCTCCTTCCTGCTCAAAACTCTGTAAAGCTGATTGTGTAAATCCACAGATAACTGATTTAGTGATCTTTACCAAGGAATATAAAACTCCTGTCTTCGATTCCATAACCATCATAACCCTCATTCTGGACACGAAGTTAAGCTGAATACCCAACATCCAGGAATGTGTCAAAAAGGCCTGTGCGGTTCTATATTGTTGTAAAAACCTGTAGGGTATTAATGGGGTCAGTAGTCAGATCCATGCTACTGTAAGGTTGAACCTCTGTAGAAAAAGCCACCAATTGCAAACCACTAGAGAGGGAGTAACAGATGGCATGCGTATGTATCTGCGGTGCACAGCGATTTACTCCTTCCATAGCATTAAATACCCACCTCAAGCTTTCGCAGATAGACGTTTTCTGTGGATAGCTCCAAGGCGTTATTAATACCGTCAATACACAGGGCCGAAGGTATAGGGGATTAAAGAAGAGGAGGTGACTGTGAACATTGATATTAAATATCTGCGGGTTGTAGTCTGTGAGAAATTTTAGGGTTGGAAAAGCCTTCAATATTCGTGTCTTGCTCTCGAGTACAGGTGGCCCCATATTGGAATTTTTTTGCCTCAACTTTTCAACACACACACAACATTCATTTCTTTAATCTAATTCCGGTTTTCATCCGTAGTGTTGGATTTGTGTGTTCGGAAATTCACCTCTCTCATTCTGATAGCTTTTTTACAGCTTGAGTCATGCCATGCATTTGATTTGTTCTTGATACTCTTCACTCTATGTGGAATAAATGATCTCATACCAAGAAGAAGAATGTTTGTGATGATATCAGCAGCGGCATCAACGTCAGTATCGAGGAAGCATAGTGCCCAGTTAATATTCTAAAAGAAGTTGTTCAGTCCGCTCCAATTAGCTTGTTCTTTTAGGAGTTTGTTCCCTAACTGCGTGTGGTGATAACGACAAATAAGCTGATACGACAAAATGGTCAGACAAGCCTAGGATGAGAGGTGAGAAACAGGTACAGGGTGTTAGCGTAATGATTTTCAATGTCAGGTATTCGTGTGAGTTCACTTACTATTTGCGTGAGATTGTTTACCTCAACAGAAATTTAGCCATACCTTAGTACGGGTGTTGTCTTTATTGAAAACCGCCTAAGTGAAAAACTCGGATATTTGAAAAAAAAATCTGAAAAATGTATTACTATTCATAGAAAATAAATCGCTTAAATGAAAATGTGTCTCAAAAAAAAATGGAATGAGTAGGCTTTGAATGCTTCCATTTAATTTGCAGTTTCTTATGACAGTTATGACAGCATATTTCTTGCTTCTTGAATTTCATCGTCAAACCTTCGTTTTGCAATTTTAATATTGAAAATATGTCGGCGCCAAAGGTAATTATATTTCAGTTAAAAAAAACGAAGTGAAGTTACAGAAATTTTTTCCAAAATTACAGCTGATTGATTCTAAGAAAAAGTACACAAGTTTCCATCAATGACAAACTAACAATTTTAAAACAACTTAAAGATGGTGGGACACGGAAAACCATTTGCGCGCATTTTAATTGCAGTGCACCAACGCTAACGAGGATATGCCAGCAAAAAGATTCCATTCGCAATATTGCTGCTCGGAACCAGAACTTATCCATAAAACGCTTACTATACGCTTGCTATATGGTTCAAAGATATGCGATCAAAAAACGCTATAATTAGTGGACCTATGTTGATGGGCAAGGCAAAATCTTGTTCTGTATTGCTCAACGTCTATTTTGAGCCAACAAATGGATGGCTTAACCGATGGAAAAAGAGAGAAAACATTAGATTCAAGAGATTTCATGGAGAGAAAAATTCTGCCGATTCTCATGCTGCTAACGGTTGGTTGAATAATATTTTGACAGACTATCTTCAACGATATGATGCCGATAATATTAACAATGCCGATGAATCCGGATTAATGTTCAAGGCTCTGCCAACAGGAACCTTGACGAACCGATTAGAAAAGCCTTCATCCTTGAAATTGCCTAAGGACAGCTTTACCATCCTTCTCATCGCCAAAGCGCCTGGCACAGACAAAATGATTTATTGCACATGTATGTAACCCCTTCAAAATTGTGTTGCTTTGTTATTTTCTGGTGTGTTACATATTTATTATACATATACATATATATATATTACATATATATTTTCAAAAACTGCACAATTCCAGTGAGATATTTTGCAAACGAAAGCGTGGATGACGGGTGCAATATGGACCATCATAATAAAATAACTTGAAGCTATATTTAAATCAAGCAACAAAAAGTTGTTGCTTCTTGTAGACAATCCATCCAAGATTGAATTTCTGCCACCCAACACAACTTCTCTCATCCAACCTATGGATCAAGGAATATTTCGGTGTGTCAAGGCACACTATAGAAGATGCATTACAAAGAAACAACTTCTTCATTTAGATAATGGAGATTCTTTATCAGATTTTTCCAAAAAATTTACTAACTTCAAGCTTTAACGATGATAAAAAGAGAATGGTGGATGGTAAGCCCGTCAACTATACGAAATTGTTTCCGTAAATCTGGTTTTACCTCAAACACCCTCACAGAAGAAATTGTTTTAGATGCTGAGGAGGATGAACAAATTTTTTCAAGCACACTTCAACAAGAAATCATTGTTCTAACGGATGTTGATGCAGATCTTCCTTGTTTTGGAGATATGACTGATGAGGAAATTATAAACGAAGTCGAATTACAGTTCGCCGATTCTACTGAAGGACTTGAAGATGAATCAGATGTAAAAAGTCTGCTTACCGACATAGAATTGAAAAAAATCAACAATCGTTAAAGCATTCAATGCCCTTTGTATTTTAAAGCGTTTTTTTAAAGACTGCAATGAGCTCGAAGTATTGGATGCCATCGAATTTAAAATGATAAATCACCATATTCTAACTTTGTCGCAGAAAAAAATTGAAGCCTTTTTCAAGCCAAAATAGACCGACTGGTTTATTATTAACTATGTGCAAATGAATTTTGTACATAAACCTAATTTGATGTTACTTTAATATCGTTCTTTTTTTATTATACATACCAGATTTGGATTATTTTCTTTTGTTAACTGATTCAACTTGCCTGTATTTATAGACAAAATTCTTGACGTTTGCTTAAATAAATTCTTTTCTTCGTTTAAATGAAATTTTTTTCCCCTTATCCGAGGTCCGCTATATTGCAAAACCCGGTTAATTGAAACTAACATTAGGATTTTTCGTCATTTCGTTTAAGCGGGTTTGACTGTATTTGCAATTGCAGCGCTTGTACGATGAGGGAAGAAATCCTAAGATCGTAATCCAATGTAAAGACTTACTTCTCAATTGAATTTTCAAGCAATGCTGATTTATTAAAACCGTTTAAAAATATATGTTAGTACTAAGAAAAATGTGTGAGAATATAATAAAATAATTATGTATGTGGAAGTATTCATGTGGTATGATTTTAAAGTAATACAGTAATAATAAAATAGCGTACATTGCAATTCTGCTGTCTTGATCGAAAATAAGAATTATTTGTTCATTTATGAAGAATATGAAATATATACATATTCTTTGGTTCAGATAAGGACTCAACAGTATGTAGGTATATACATTTCCGAGCCAGGGTTGTTAAAAGCTCCTGCTTAAGGCACTGTTTCGTCCGCTGCTATGGTGGAATTCTCTTCCAAATTGCACAATGATATATTTATGCGGCAGGTACGCTGACTACGAACTTAATTTTAAATTTATACGCGAATCATTTTCCAGTACTCAATTGTTTTGAAAATTATTTTCAGTGCAACGAAACGTGTGATAATGGTTGGTGCAATAGGCTCTGGTCTTTCTCCTCTCAACGCAAAAATGGACATTGCTCTTGTGGAAGAACCTTGGGTTTACCGACGACGCGTACTAGGGTTAAACCTAAAAAACCTACTTATCCAAAAGGTGACGTAAGTACGAGGAGAGAACTTAATTAGTGCTTTCTGCTTAATTTCAGCGATAAAGACAGATTAAGAACTATCCGCTAGTACTGGCTATTATATGACAAACGATGTGGAGAACGGCCTACCAACTTACAGACCAACTTAGCGCGAATCTAGTAGCGGGAGAAGTGGGACTTCATCTAAGGCTGTGCCTCCGATTCACACGACACTGTCCTGGGAAGCCCGGATTCAAACTCGGTACAAAGTTGCCTACAAAGAAACTTTCAAGCAACTTCAGCTTTTCCTTGAAGTTAATGCCAAGATACTTGACTTTCTCGTTTGTTGGCATTTCTATACCGTTATGCTTCGACATTTGGCTGCTCCGCTCTGTTAACTTGCTGCCTTCAACATGAGACGTAGAATCTTCTGGAATGCAGAAAGCTATACATTATTCTTCTGGAACTTCATAAGAGGATGTAGCGTTGAATGTTTATCTCGAAATCCGTACTGAATATCCGGAATGATGTTTAGGTCGGTAGACCATTGCTTCAGTTTTCGGACTACCAGGTTCTTCAGGATCTTGCTTATACCTGTCAAGATCGATATAGGACTATATCCTGAAACACTGGCAGCGTTAACCTTTTTTGGTATTGCGACAATTTTTGCTATTTTCCACTTGCTAAGAAAGTAGAAATTGTTGATGCAAGTTGTGGCATTCGCTTCAGGAAGAAATTCAAAATATTGTCAGCCTTGGCTGCTTTTCTCGTTGGGCGTTGAATAATTCCCGCAATTTCTTCGTCCGTTGTGAGGTCATAATTTCCTGTCGGGTCGTGCAAAGCGGAAGATTTAAGACCAATAAGCCTTACATCATTCTTCAAAACTTTTATAAAAATATATTTTCCAAATAGGAAATATTTTTAATCTGGGCATCTGCCATTTTTGAATGATCTTACATAATTCACCAAGGTATCGCCAAGAATTTCTGGAAATCTTTAACACATTTCGGATGTGACATATTTGAAACAGCTTCAATTGTATACTCTCCTGGACGAACTTCTGAATCATTAAAAATATGCTATTTTTTTTATTAAATTGGAAACCAACAACTTACTCTATTTTTAAATCCATTTCTAAAAATGTTGCATGTTCTTCTTTAAAACTAGCGTTGTAAATAATCAAATTCTGAATGTGAGAAAAATTGCCTATCGTCTCCGTATAAAATATTTCAGGTACCGCACCACCTGAAATATTTCATACTGATATGATTAAGAAAGGACAAGAGAAGGAAGGTGTAAGAATCAATATCTTCCAAATGGAGTTTTCAATGTAGAAAGTTTTGATGATATTTCATCTTGTGGTATTATCCAAAGAATGATTTTGCTTTTGATTGTGATGATATAACCTCATCAACTTATGAAACAGACAAGTGAGGACGCTTTATTGCATTATTCAATGGCTGGGATGAAGATAAAGCCTCAAATCAAATAGATTCTGAACAGAAATGTAGAATTCACACTAAAAACTTCCTTATACTGTTCTCTTACCTCATAGAACTAACATTTGTAACACTTAATTCAATTTTAATGTTTACGAAAAAGTTAAACCAAAAAACTGTCTTACAATTCAGATTTATAATGTAAAACTCCAACCACAAATTTTTATTTTCAAATTCATAATTTGGTATACATTTCTCTATGACATTGAACTTTTCACCAGCGAAGTTTAATAAATTTATATTAGTGTTTTTAATGATCTTAGTTAACTTCAATAAATTCAACTTCTAGATCGTAATATATTCTGTAAATATCTATATATCTGAATAAGATCGTATTATTTCTGTATGCACATTTGTAATGCACATTTTTTCATTGTCCCCGATTTCATATACAATGATATGAAACCATACAATGTAACAATACAACGTAACATTCAAATTGTCATTTAATCACTCCTTGTTCCAAATCAGTGTAATGAAACTCTTTACTCGAATCCAGCACATACATGCAATATAATATATCTACAACGTTCTATGTTACGTTGTAGGCATATTATTGTCATTTAATCACTCTTTATTCCAAATCATGGTTAGCTAACTTTTCACACGATTCCAAATTTTGTTGTCTATTTCTTGAATTTCTTCAATGCAGATAATCTGTCTGAATATTGTAATACAAAACTTGTTTCCTCGGTGTGTGTGATATTCTTTTAAATATCAGTGACTGTGGTAAATAAGGTGCATTTGATTTGAAGAACTCAATGAATAAAGTTTGTTTTGTTGTTTTTTTTTTTTTTTTTTGGTTTTGGTTAGCACTTGTGATGCATTTATTATTCGCGCATATCAATCTGTCAGAAATTCTTCCCGTGCTTTCTTTATACAAACTTTTTTATATTATTTTATTATTGCTTTCTATTTCTTTATAAAAACAATTTCTCATGTTTTACAGCGAAGGACAAAAGTCTACATACAAGCCCTATTTTTGCACCCTAGCGAGTTCGAAACCATTGAGCAATATAAATACATACTTCACTTGCGTCAAGTAAGATTAGTGTGTGAGGACGTACAATATTTTAAAGTGCAATTTCCCTATATAATTAAGAAGCAACTAAAAGACAGGGACTTTATAAAAAAAGCTTTTATTTTGTAAGATTCTTTTCACGTAGAAATTTGTTTGTGTAGCTGATGTGATGAGGATCTCCCCGCCGATGGAGAGTTTGCTGTATGTTCAATGTGTAACCGCGAACTTCATTTTATGTGCACTACAGTTTATAAAACAACTTGGAGAACCATGGGCCAAAGAAGGAATGCGTGGAGGGGCCAGACATGTAGGAACTGGAACTAAAGGAAACAATGGGAAGAAAGAAGCTGTAAGTTGATGAAGCTATCATTAAGAATTTCGCTAATTAAACATGTCTGACTAGCCCAGCTAGTGAATGTGCTTCAACTCAGAGGTTTCAAATGTAGTACATCATTGCGAGTGTTGATTGATTGCGATATCTCTGAGATGTAAAACATTATTAACTGGCTTTGCGAAAAAATGTTGCTAGGAATGGATGGAATATGTCCAACGGTCATTAAAAGACAAGCGGACATTTTTGCCTCAATCTTTTGCAAATTCTTGAATATGAACCTGATGCATGCAAAAATGTAAGATGATTTAAAATCAACTGTTGTATAGTTAATTATTAAAGCACGACCTTTTCTTTTGGAGGCTAAACAACTAGTGATTCCGCTTTTTTTGAAGTATATTTCTACCTTACATCTAACATGCAATTACCTTAAATGTAACTTAAACCTATGTGTTGCCCAGACGCTGCATAGCATTACAAAGATGACGCACGTCGACATAGTATAGCGTTACAAATATCTGGGAATCTTTCTTTAACTGCATAAACTAAGACAGCATATAAACATGTTAACGTATCTAAAACTAAGCTTACTTGTCTAACTATGTCCCACAACCTTCTGCAGATAGGCCTTAAGGCTTCGCAGAAACCTATAATTATTGCTAAGTTTTAAGAAAAAAAAAAAATTATAAAAAATATTACATCTATAACTTATATTTTACGTAGTAAAAAGAAGTTTTTTATATTATTCAACATGATGTATGTACATTTTTATCAATGCACATTGTTTGATTTTTGTGAATAACTGTCTATGTATCTTTTGGAGTTATTTTAATAAAACGGATTTAAAAACACTGCATAGGTTTAAACTTGCTGGGTTGGAAAAATGAGGGTATACGTATGTGCGAGGGGCGTTCAATATATTCGGTATCGGGTTGAAGATGTGGTTGTATATATAAATTGACTTATTTATCAAGTAATACTATTATTTTAGTGCATTCATGTAAAATTTCATATAAATGTGATTATTAATTCACAGAATCATAATGGCAACTGAGACGATGATGGTGAAAATTGAGCATCGCGCTGTAATTAAATTTCTCACTAAGCAAGGAAAAAGTCAAAAAACTATTCATGAAGATATGGTGGCTGTTTACCAGGGTTCCGCACCTTCATTATCAACTGTGCAAAAGTGGTCAAGTGAGTTCAAGAGAGGCAGAGAGAGCATTGAAGACGAACCCCGCTCCGGCGCCCCGGCTACTGCTTGTACGGGAGAAAGCATCAAAGAAGACGAAAAACTTGTTCTTGAGGATGCCCGAATAAAGGTGAAAATGATGGCAGAGATCACCAAGCTTTCAATTGGTACCGTTCACACCATTCTTCATAACCATCTTAACCTTTCAATGGTCAGTGCAAGGTGGGTGCCACGAATGCTCACAGCGTCTCAGAAAAAAGTGAGGATCGCATGCTGTAGAGAGTTTTTGGAGATGTGTAGTGAGAACTTGGACCTTGTTATGGATCGAATTGTTACTGGTGACGAAACATGGGTCCACCACTATGACCCTGAAAGCAAACAAGAGTCCATGCAGTGGCATAAGAAAGGAACAGACCCCCCGAAGAAGTTCAAAGTCACTCCGTCTGCCGGGAAGCTCATGGCCACAGTTTTTTGGGAATCAAAGGCAATCTTGCTCATTGAATACAAAAAAAAAAAAGGTGAAACCATCAACTCCACATCCTACGCTTCCACTTTGCATAATTTCCGGGAGGAAATTAAAAAGAAAAGACGGGGTAAACTTGCAGCGGGTGTGTTGCTTCGTCATGACAACGCTCCTGTTCACACGGCGCGAGTTTCCAAGACTGCTGCGTGAGATTGTGGTTTCGAAGAAACCCAACACCCACCCTATAGTCCAGACCTTGCAAGTCGGCAATAAATGGGTTTTTGCAGAGAAAAAAGAAATTTATTTTTTTTAGGGTTCTCAAGATGTAACAAAAGCATTCATGTTAGGGGAGATTATATTGAAAAATAAAAATAATTTAAATTGAATTCGCATTTTCCTTCATATCGATACGGAGAATATATTGAACGTCCCTCGTAGACTTTTGTCGATCACTATATGTATTGTATATAAAAACTATAATCCATAGACGAAATTTGCGTCATCGTTCGTAGACGACAATATATTTGGCTCATGGGGTAGGTGTATTCCTTACACACCCATTCGCTATTGGCACCAGGTCATGCTCGCTCATTTCCATTTGGAAGCAGCGACAACAAACTATTTAAAAACAACTGATATTAACCATTTTCAATGACTGTTCTGACTTCCTTGGTTCGGGAGCTGGGCATAGGTTTAAGTGCGTAAGAATGCACGCACAAATTCACTAGGTTAGACCGACTACGTTTTCAAATAATAATGTATACTTAATAACAAATGCAGAATAGTGATGAATATGAAAAATCTTACCGAGGCTGTTTTTCCATTTTTGCTGGTGACTTTTAATAAGGATCCTTCATAACCCTGGAAACGTTAAATATAAAGATATTAATAAACATTGATCAAAGATGAACTTTACAATCAAACTTACCTCGTAAGCTCTAAACAGCAGATACAGTTCCCTAGGCTTAGCATCCATTGGTAAACCACTCACAAAAAGAGTTCGAACCTGAAAATAAAATATATAGAAATAAAATACGAGTCAATTTATGCTGCTTAATATACGCCAACGGTAACACAAATCATGCTGGACAGTAAATTCTTGACGATTATCACTCTGCCCTATTTAATTTCAACAATGCAGAAGTCTGTTTGTTAAATATTTGTTAATCCTGTCATCATTGTGGACATAATGTATGTACGGAAAATTAATCTTACGTATTTCAGAATCGAAGGAAAGTTAATCAGCAGTAACTTTCAATGTGCTTGTAAATCCGCGGCCTCAATCTCTCTACTTCAAATTCGCAGCGAGACTATATACGACATGGTGCTTGTTCATAATAAATACGCACAGTATTCAGAACGCATACCACACACAAAGCAGACGAACGTACGGCGAAAACAAAAGCTCATAAGCCACTCGCGCACATTCGTTTTACAACCCCATATCAGTCTCACCGGAGCTTTTGCTTGCGCATGTCATCCGAATCTGACCTACCAAATAAATCATCAACATTCCTAAACGCGAAAGATCACCAGACATCGAGGACAAACGATTGTCCTTGGATAAAAAATTCCCTTCCAATATGAAAAACACCAAGGAAAAGGAAAATTACCCAAGATATAATCCCTATAGCCCATTACAAACACTGATGGATAATGAGGAGGATATGGATGAAATAATATCGCCCAATAATTCTAGTGAAAAAGTGTATGTGCCACCAATCAAGTTATTACATAAATCTTGTGAATTTGTGCATAGCCGTGCAAAATCATTAAATATTTGTTATTAAAAAAATGTCTATCGGCATAAAAATCACTTTCAATCAAAGTTAAAAAATTAAAACTGTCAATTTTTTTCTCATAATTTCAAGAGAGAGAAAGCTTTTAAAGTCGTTCTATATGGAATGGGCGAAATGGACCCGAATTTGCTAAAAACTGAACTAATGAAAATTGACCTCAAGTGCATAAATATTAAAAAAGTATCAAACAAATTAGAACACTTCACAGACACATTATATATCATATCCTTGGAAAATGGATCAATTAAATTGCGTGATCTAAAAAAAAATTATCGCTCCATCTTTCACACACAAGTGAGTTGGAACTACCAACGAAAACTTAAAGGCAAACTAACCCAATGTCACAATTGTCAGATGTTTGGGCATGGGGAAAAAAACTGCCACGTTAAAACGTTTTGTGCAAACTGTGCCGGGTCACACAAAACTACCGATTGCACAACTCCTTCAAGTGCAAAATGTGCCAATTGTAATGGGTCGCACAAATCCACCGATCGTTCATGTGTAAGCCGTATGAAGTTCCTGCAACTTAAAGAAAAACATAAAAACAAAGTTATGTCAAATGCTTCCAACCGATCACATGTCTCGCCACCTGTGCTCTCTGAACATCTTCAAGTTCCAATCGGCTCTCTTACGGATTTTCCACCACTGCCAGAGCCGACACGTCGTCAGCTTATTCCCGCCTCTCATAAGAATCATAGAGCATGGAAAGATGTCGCTCATTCTGCAATCAACAATGTTCCTGATAACATTCCAAAAATCTCAGGCAACATTGCCAGCAACAAGTCTAACAACATTCCCAGCAACAGCAGCGGCAATACCTTGTTTACAGCTGATGAATTAAACGCTTTGGCTTTGGAATTAATAACAAACTTATCTGCATGTAAGACCAAATTTGATCAATTTAACGTTATCACACGTTTAGCCACTAAGTTTTTGTGTAATGACTCCAAATAATATGATAGATAGGCACTTAAATATTATTACTTGTAATAGTAGAAGTATTAGAAGCAAATCTACAGAATTCATGCATTTTTTAAGTACTAGAAACGTTGACATCGCTTTAGTTACTGAAACCTGGCTTAAACAGGATTTACGACTACAAATGTTATCGATGTGATAGAGTCGATAGAGATGGTGGAGCTGTCTAATACGAAGATCAATTCAGCATTCGCTTTTGCCCATTGTGAAAACGCGGTACATAGAAAACATAGGAATTAACCTAAAATTGTCCAATCAAAGGGATATTAAAATCTATTGTGCTTACTTTCCCGGTGGTAAAGTCTCTTTGGAAAAAAAGCTGTCTTTTAAGAATGATCTCCGCAAATTATTCTCACTCCCTGGAGAGTTTATAATTGGTGAGGACTTAAATTCCAGACATCGAGATTGGGGATGCTTGCGAGCAAACGCCTATGGTACTATCCTAGCAGATATGTGTCTATGTCTGTCAATAACTGTGATATACCCTTCTAGTCCGACTTATAACGCCGGTTATAATCGTTGTCCATCTGTGATTGACTTATTTCTGTCAAATGTGCCAGGTTATATTTCCCAACCTGTCTCCATTAAAGACCTCAGCTCTGATCATAGCCCCGTGTTCTGTCGGGTACTAATATCATGTGTACAAAGGGTGCAATATGTACCTGAAATCAAAAATGCAAATTGGAATCGTTTCCGGTCAGAATTAACTTCTAAACTTCGAAACATTCCAAATAATCTTGATAGCGTTACGTCCACAGAAGATGTTGACTCTATCGTCATAGTCTTTGGCCAACAAATACTGGAGTCTATTGAGTCAAGTGTTCCTAAGGTCCCTAAACAGAAAACTGTGATAAGGCTTCCAGCGTACATTCTTGAACTTATTAAATTGAGAAACGCTTACTGAAGACACTGGCAAAGATATCGGCAGCCGCACTACAACCATCAAGTTTCAAAGTGGTTAAAAATAAAAACAGACAACTACCCTTTCAGAAAGATTCGTGCAATACATTCTGTACGGATCTTGACAAAGCGAACGCACTTGCTTTAAACTTTTCAAAGAACCATAAAATATCTTCGACCCTTGGGGATCCCGCAACATCTGATTCAGTTAACCAAGGCATCCATAATCTTTTCAACAATAATATCAATGCTTCACACTCAAATGCATATATGACCTTAGAAGATACTGAATTCATGGTCAACAAGCTGCGTATTCGAAAAGCTGAAGGAATTGACCGAATCAAAAATGTTTATATTAAACAAATGCCTAAATCTGGTATCAAGCGTTTAACATTCATTCTTAATGCTTGCATTAAATTGGAATACTTTCCAAATATATGGAAAGTTGCGAAGGTTATACCAATCCTCAAAGCCGGTAAACCCCCTGATATAATTACTAGTTACAGACCAATTAGCTTACTAAGTGTCCTTGGTAAAATCTATGAGAAGGTCTTAAAGGAAAAAATGTCCAAGCATATTGTTGACAACAACTTATTTCCAAATGAACAATTCGGTTTCACGCGCAACCATAGTACTTCCCATCAAGAACTAAGGATCTGTAAGCACGTTAAGTCATCTCGTGCAGTAGGAAAGTCAACGGGCATGGTACTACTGGACTTTGAAAAAGCCTTTGATTCAGTTTGGCACGACGGTCTCATTTTCAAAATGATCAATGCTAATTTTTCTCCGCATATGTGCAAAATTATCCGTAGTTTCTTGTCTAATCGTTGTTTTATAGTGCACGTCAATAATGATGTCTCTGAAACTGTCCACTTTCGTTCTGGTGTTCCGCAAGGCTCGGCCCTTGCACCTGTCCTGTATAACTTGTTCACATCCGATCTACCATGAGTGCCAAACTGTGAAGTTGCTCTAATTGCTGACCACACGGCGATATTCTCTTCTCATGAATTCGCTCTCGACATTGAGAGGAATCTTATCTATGGGTTGAGTATATTCCAAATTTATATGAACAAATGGAAAATAAAACTAAATGAAGATAAGATTCAAGCTATCTTTTTCACCAGAAAAAGAAAAGCTTGTTTTCTTCCTAGTGGGCAGCTCCAGGTGATTGGGGCAAGTATAAATTGGGAATCTGCCGTAAAATATCTTGGGATTTATCTGGATGCCAAACTAACATTTAAAAACCATATAACAAATACCATAAAAAAATTACAATTGCAATTAAGATGTTATACCCTTTCATTAATCGTAAGTCAAAGCTGTCAAATGATAATAAAATATTAATACATAAAGTTATTTTCCAAGCAATACTACTACTCGTATATGGTTGCCAAGTGTGGGGTAACTGCGCAAAAAGCCATATTAAAAAATTGCTTTTTTTCCATAACAAATTATTGAAAATTATGCTTACCATGGCATCATTCAACTCGCGATATTCACCAAAGGGTAAATGTTGAATTGATCTTCGATAGAATACAGAAATTAAATCGACGCTTTTTAGATCGCTGTAATCTTGCTGAAAATCCTTTGGTATACAACCTGATTAATAATCATGATAGTTGATGCCATATTATCTTCATGCTCCTTCTTTTCCTTTTTGTTTGTATTTTAATTTATTTACCTCTTTTTTTTACTTATTTATTTATTTATTTATATATTTATTTATTCATTTAATTTATTTATATATATATTCTTCTTTTTTCTTATTTTATTTTTTTTTCTTTAAATTGAAGGGTTTTTTCGTTTTTCCCTTCGGAAGCTAACTTAACATGTAGATAACTTTATTCGTACAATTACATAATAATGTTACAGATGAAAGATAATAATTATCATATCTCTGCATTATAAAACGTGTGGCAACGAGCCTTTGTAAACCTTTTTTTTTGGGAAATAACCAGACTAACTAACAACCCCATATTTTCAAGACAATACGTAGCTTATGTATCTCTTGCAACCCATATATCTTACGAAACACAAATGTATATAAACCCTTTTTTCATGTTGAATACAATATTTAAAGTTTAGTTAATAATCCGATGTCAAGCTGAATATACTAACAAATAATTTGTGTTTTACTAACTAGGAAATATCCTACAGTACATCATTCATACACTACATGTATTCTGTTCTGTTTGTGTCTGTTAAATTTCGCGTTTATTGAGTATTAGAAATAAAGATTTAATAATTGAAAAGATATTTATAAAGTCAATATTTTCCTTAAAACAGAAAAACATGATGTTTTAATAAATGTATTCCATTTGTGTAAAGGGACACAAATTAGTTTTTGTTTCAATTAGTCAAAATTGTTAAATAAGCAGGTACTTTTTTTCATGGTCATATGACACAATATTATATAAATGATATATATTCTTTAGGTTACTCGTTATGCGTTTAGGTACTCGTTATGCCATTTTTAAAGGAAACAAACAAATATTATAATCCTTAAGCAATATGTAGGTATTAATACCTACAAGAAAAAGCAGAAGCAATTTTAAACATTTAGTGTGGTATTCTCCTCGCCAGCTTGCGCATTTTATACCACATTACATAAGACGAACGATCGACGACGCGATCCTCAACGTAGAGTCCGTTGGGCTTTCTTTCAAAATAACCTCGCTGTTAAGCAATGAATAATCGTTTCAATTTCAATTAATTTCAAATACGTATATAAAAACATTTCTGGCAATACGAACTTACGGTGATGCAATCAATATCACATCTCAAAGACAAAACTCACCGGATGAGTTAATTGAACACATCCCATTCGCATACGTGTAGGATGAGGTTTACCGTGAGGTGCTAAGCAAGCTACACATTCTTGTACCATTTTCATTCAATTATTTAGTGGATTTTCTATTTTCACTTAGACATGCTTGTAATTAATACACCGCAGATGGCCAAATGACACAATACCACAGAAGGCTGCGCGATTTATTTCGGTCACTACAATTAGAATAACACGGTTCGGAATATGACATACGATTTTAGAACTGTACCCCCCACCATTAAGCGCATAAAGAAATAATGTTGCATTCAAAAATAATTTCGAATATTAAGTTTTACGTCAGGGGAGCCCTAAAGAAAAGGGAGGAGAAAGAGCGGGCAAATCCAATTTGTTTGCGATTTATTATTGAAAAGAAAAAGTGTTTACCATTATTATTATTATAAACAATCGCTTATAGCTCAGTAATGTCTTTATATAGTTTCTTTTATTTATGTTTATAGGGCCTATACACGAAACCTTAAGCTTGTGCATAAACCTCTTCGCAACACTCGGTGCAGACAGTCTGCACATACACTAGTTTGTGTCGGTTCTCGTTGTCGTTCCGTGTTTTGATTCATGGTTACGATATGAATGTTCCCGCTGGTCTGTGCAAAATTCACCATACACGAGGCAGATATTTATGTCAATTCAGACTATGTAAAATTCAAACAATTTGGAATTCACAAAGACTGTCCCTGCAAACACGCCGCATGAATATACACAACAAAGATGGTTTACGCAGGCATGTGCACGTAAATAAAATATATTGGTTTCCAACGACGTATCTGTTTCGTCTATGGGACCTAGAACTAGGAAACTCAACTCATCAAATTGAAGTTTTTTCCGGAGCATGTTCTGGTCTACTGTGTGAAAAGGATATGCTTGGGTGCAAGGTGTCATGTGGCCGGGCCGAACTCTATGATTTGTGGTTAATTTACATAAAGCTGAGTGCCTACAACAACAACAAAATGCACGCGGTATGTGTAGCTCTGAGCACACACAAGAGCAAATGATGTCGGGTAGGATGAGGGTTGAAATTCTTAGTGGATTTCCTGGAATGACGGATCATGGTGCATAAAAACCCATGTGAAAATGTGCGAACAAAAATGTTCGATTAGACTGTTATACTGTTACATCAATTACATCTATACAAAATCATTCGAAGTGAGTGAATTGTTCCCAGTGTTCTGTTCACCGTTTTTACGACGATTTAATTTTAACAAAGACAATTTAATACCAGGATAGTGTATCTGAAAATGCTTGCGGAAAGCTCTCGCTGTGCACCGTCGGTCGCGTTGTGGAAAAGAGAAAGAGGGAAGTTCTTTCTTAACTATAACCCTGCACCAAACGAAAACAAAAAAGAAAACATTTTTGCATGTATAATTAAACTCAGCTATGTCTGGGGCACAAATATACCCAAGATCGGACATAATATTTTACTCGTCTGCTTCTTGAAGTATTTTTCAACAAAATCATAAAATTTTGCTGAAATTATGAATATCAAACTTCTAACGTATTAACCGACTTACATAAAATTGGAGAGGTAGATTAAAAACATACTCTGTCACAACATAGGCTACTTTCGATTTGTGGGTTCATGATGTTTGACTTCAATTCGCATAACAAGTGCACATCGCAGCAGTTCCCAAGTATCCCTTTTTTCGAACATCGCTAAATCCCTCAACACGTCTAATTTAATAAAAGTGATCCAGTTTTTATTTAAAAAAAATATCCGGGAGGATGAAACCACGAGGTTTCATGACCACAGTTGCATGAACCTCTCGGATCATGCGAGCGTTTCTACTTTTTAATAACCTACATATGTATACATTTATCTTTGCTTAAGTCGAATATGTCGTTCATTTGTAAAGAGATACGTAGTTTATTTAGTGCTTGACATTCTTTTATAATAAATTTATTTTCAGTCTAGTTTTCAAATTTTTAATCGCTTATTACTTTATTATTTTTTCTCATTGGTTTTTCATATTGATTTCGACTTAATACTAATTCATATGTTGGGAATTAATTATTTTTAGTTGAGTTCACTATGTTATCTCAATTATTTGGTTTATTTTTTCTGAAACACTTTGATTTATATACATTTTCACGTTATTGTTGCTAATGATATTATTTATTTTGTTTTGGATAGCAAAATCGTGAATGGGGATATTTCAATTGTATGAATAAGTTTGATGCTGCCGTTTTGGATTACCGCAGTACCTTTGTTGAGGGTAAGGATTTTTGACCTGGAATAGTCAAGGATTCACTCTTGTTCGTACGTTGGTCTCGAACGTCGTTTTTCTGTTTCTGCCTAATGCTACATAGGTTTCTTGTGTAAAAGATATCTTATGGTATTTTTCCTGTAACTGAATGGGTGGTGGAATTGCATTCATGTACTGCTTTTTGAAAAAGTTCTTCAAAATTACAGTCCCTTTTCAGACATCTCATGATTTCAGAAAGTGTTAAGTGGAAACGCTCCACCCGTCTGTGTACATCCGCAACTATGTTTGTTTTTCCTGGCCAATAGATCATATCATGTTTATACTCCTCTAGTATCGTCTTCCCGCTTTACATTTTGACGATCGCGTTACGATTACTGAGGGCATATGGTAAAGGTTGGTGATCTTTGCAGATCTTATCCTTTCGTGAACCATGCAAGCAGCAAGTTGCGTAAGGAGTTTAAAGCCCCGTTCAAAACTTTGGGACGGGACAATATACGTCCAATCATGGAAAAGTGAGTGAAATCTATCATCCCCTGGCTCAGCAATATCTTTGAAGGATGCCCAACGCTAGGATATGTTCCAAAGGGATGGCGAGAGCAACTTTTATTCCCAAACCAGTAAAGGCAAGCCATATCACTGCTAAGGACTACAAACCTTACAGCCTCTCCTCCTTCTTGCTAAAGACATTGGAACGTCTAATCGACCTACACATCAGAAACCAAACAGGCCACAGCTTTTTCTCCAAATTTCCCCAAAAAAGCAAATCTGTGAAAACAGCTCTACACAAAGTTGTATACAACGTGGAAAAATCTCTGCACCAGAAGGAATATACCCTGAGTACTTTCCTCGACGTAGAGGGCGCGACGCTGTTCAGATGATCAGAGCAGGTGATGCTGCGGTCACGGTTGATCAAGTCATTCCTTAGTGACAGGATTTCTCGGTTGCGCTGAAAGAGCAAGGCGATAACGGCGAATCGATCACCATCTTCTCTGGCAGCCAAGCGGCAATAAAAGCCATAGCATCAGACATTTTGACATGGAATCTAGTTAGACTTTGCAAACAAAGCGTCAGTGAAATATCCTTCGAGATCAGTGACCCTCTGCTGGGTACCAGGATACACAAATATCCTAGGAAACGAAAAGGCGGACCGTTTTGAGATGAAGGGAGACAAGGCTCTGGATAGATCCAGTACTCTATGGTTTCGTCTGAATACTGCAGCCACAGCAAGGGCCCAATGGCCGAAACTGAAAAAGAGAAGATCGGCATTACTGATCAGTTTTAGCCGCAAGGATGTACGAACGCTAATAGGAGTCCTTAGCGGACACTATGCCATAGGTACACATGTGACTGAATATACCGCATGACATTTGCAGAAGCTGCAGAGACGAGAAAGAAATAGAATCTATCCAAAATCTGCTCAGCGAATGCCCAGTCCTTTCAATGAAGAGAAGGCATTTTCTAGTATTTTAACACTTCTAAACATGGGCACAATGAACACAACACAACCATAGATCATATCACATCGGGGCGCAAAGCAATCACTGCACATGACTACACAAATAGACACAATAAAGTCGCTCGATAAATTCTATAGAACAGCTGCATCACGACCTGCAATAGTAACTGCCAATGATTATCCTTCTATGTACCAACAAGACCAGTTCTGAATAAATATTTAGTGTGGTGCAAAACAACAGAATGAGAAAGCCCAATGAAATGCAGAGGAATTTTAATTCATCGAACATGCTGCAAAGAAGAAGTTGATGAAGCCATTTCCAAAACCAGCAACTGGAAAGCATAGACAAATTGCATAGTATCTGGTTAAAGAAATAGCAAAGTGTTTCACTGACATGCTACTGCTAACAAATTCATCTCTCATTTTCTAACAACCAGGTTAACATTTTTGCTCCCGAAAGGTACGCCAAGCAATGATCCTTCATAACACCGCCCCAACATATGATTGTACACAACATGCAAGCTGTTTACAAAAGTTCTTACCAACACAATTTATGAACGCTGTTCGTCCGATAACATCATTACAGACGAGTGGAAGGGCTGCAACAGAGAAACTTTGGGTTGTAAAGATCAATTAACAATCGATGAAGTAGTTACCGGATTGGCTTTACAGAAAAAACGTAAACTCAGCATGGCCTTTATTGAATATAAAAATGCGGTTGATCCAATGTCCTATGAGTATCTTATTAAAATACTCGAAGTGTACAATACCGACCCTTTTATAGATAACTGCCTGAAATTTCTGATGGAAGAATGGAACACCAGATTAGAGCAAAACGGTTCAAGTAGTAAAGCCATTCCGATAAGAAGAGGATTTTTTCAAGGGGACGCTCTTAGTGCTCTTTGGTTCTGCTTGGGACTCAACACGCTAAACTAAGCTTAAACTGAATCTTTTGAATATTCATTTAATCCTTTATGTTGATGACTTAAAACTCTATACGGACAAGAGAGAAAAACTACACCGAATATCAAAAGTCAACCTAGTAAGAGGGCGAGTAGATGATAAGGAGGAAGGGGGCCCAATCGATCAGCAAGGAAATACAACATGGAGAATAATACAAATATATAGGTTTCCTTCAATTCAAGGGAATTAGCCATGTTTCTATTAAGAGAAACCTTACGGCTTAAGTGTATATTAAAACCCATCCTTATTGGGGGAAACAAATATAAGGCCATTATGACGTATTTTTTGGTGTTATTAAATGGTCTCCAATTGATATAGGTAATCTAGAAATGCTGATTCGTATATCGATGGCAAGATTCAATAGCCAACACCCGCAAAGCGCAGTGGAAAGAACATCACTGCTCCGCAAGATGGGTGGAAGGCGGATAGTGAGTATCAGTCAACTACATGACAAGCAGAATCGTACCTTTCGACAGTACTCTTAGAGCAGCCCATCGCATCTTCTGAGAGCCATAGTACTTGTCGATGATGGTTATACTCCTTTGTATCTTAACTCAGACACTTTTCTATGCACTGAAACGCCAAAATCAAAAATTAACTTATAATTGCGTGGAAGTCGAAGCACCTACACAGACGACATCCACATGAGCTTCATATGGAGCATATTGATTAACAGGCCTAAAACTTATGGCTAACATAGGGAAGATTATTGTCCGAGACCGCAGGCTTTGTAATGGCTATACAGGACAAAGTTATTCCAACGAAAAACCATCGTAAGTTAATTTTAAAGGAAACAGTGGTGGATAGATGCCTTCGATGCGGGATAAATCCTATAAAGGGAGGTAAGGTTTAGTTTCTTTGGTAATCTTTTATCCGTTTTTCATATAAGCGTGTTTCTTGTTAATCTATATAAATAAAAATAACTTAAATATAGCACATCTGGATTGGCATCCCAAACGTGTGCACTCTTGTTCTTATATATTCATAGCAGCGTACTGATTCTGGGGTAACTCCAGTATTTGCAAACTTTATTTAAATTTTCAATTTTATCTCACTCAATAGAGTAATTTGAAATGGTGAACTGGATCAGAGATAATGGAGGATAGAAATATCCGACTTCGGCCATTTTTACCCCTTGTCCAAGTCGGTATTAAGCCGCCGTAAAGAATAAGAGTCCCTTTGCATTTCACTCTAACTCTTACAAAATTCCCGGCTCCACTACTCATCGTAACGCCGTATAAAAAACGCTGTCAGATGAAATCAAGGGGAAAGGGAGGTAGAAGTTGGGTATCTCTATCATCCATTATCTCTGAACTGGAGGTTTCATCCCCAATTAGCATTACCTAGCCATGCGCATACATACATACATACATATTGAAGTCAAATATTGCTCCTCTATATAAATACCGCTCCCTGAAATAGTCTTGGGCGCACTAATTGCGCGTTTTGACGGTTACAAATGTACTACGCAGTCAGTTATCACGTTGCTTTTACAGCGTTATTAGTTCTCTAGATATATAGTATGCTAGATAAAACCTTGCACGATGAACATTGTAAAGAAAATTAACAAGTTAGATTTTATTTCCTTTTCAGATACAATTTCTCTTGCAGTAATTCGGTAATCAAACGACATATAATGGTTTTCGATTGTATTCGATGAATTCGAATCATGCTCTACCGCTCGAGACAATGACTAATGAAATACTCGAACTGCAAGTAATTGTATAATCGTATTATTATCTAATGAAAGTATTTCCATGTTTTGGTCAGGCAGAACCTCCTAGCTAGTAAGGAACACTCCTTGAAATATATAGTAAGGAAAGCGGCAAGAAAAGAAATAGGAATAAATAAACTATTTTTTCTTAATTGTGTTAGTTGAATTGTGTAGCTAGTTCCTTGCCCAATAAGATTATAAAATCCCCAAAATTGATAAGTAGCGGGGCGGGTATCCATTATGTGCACGAGGCAAACATATTGTTCACTCGTTTCTTGCTCAAAATGGTCTAAAAACATAAATATGTTATTTTTTTATTATTATATTATTAATTTTATTGAAAAATCATAAATCATAATAAAAAAGAATATGCACGTTTTATAAAAATAAAGAAACTTTTAACAAGGTTATTTTTTAGTTTTGTTTTTTTAGCTACTGTTCGCGCTCGGTTAAGGGTATTGAACAAAAAAGGAAATTAAACTACATCGATTCGATAAACGAAAGGGAATTCACAATCGATCTGTATGATTGAGAAAAATAACTGATACCTCGTGGAATAAAGAACGGATGACTTACTTAAACCAATATTTAAAAAAATGGCAGAAGAAGAAATTTATTTTCGAAGATCTGTTAGAATTGAGTTACGACACCTGTATTGACATACATACATATATTATATACATGCTATGAAAATAAGATTTTTATTGAATTTCTTTTAAAAATTCCTAATTTATACTGTACGTACACACATACATAAGTTATCACTTCCTAGATAGTTTGATATTCAAAGACAGGACCTGCAACAGCATATATAAATCTTAAGAAGCTGTAGTTTGAAAAAGAAAAATATACAACCTCACCTCTGTGTCATAACCACTTAGTTCAGGTTTCTGCGGAATATACTTTCATTTTATTAGATAATGCACAAATATTCAATTTAGGAAACTCTTTCTGTTGGTACTTTTTAATCATCAGTTATGTATTAAATTAATATCAACGGTGTGACGAAAAGGATTATTTCATAGCTATGACACTATGCATAGTGGCATTAGGTTCTGGCTACTGCACATGTGTAGTGTATTGAAGACTTAAGTTATATAATAAAGAATTGTTATCTTTTGAGTCATGTGTTGTGTTTATATACCTCACGAAAATGAGTGACTCCCCCTCGAAGAAAAGGGTCGACGTCCTCACAATTCTGTGGTCAGAACGAGATTTGGGAAACCGCATGGGTTTTGTCGAGCTCCATTAACAAACGTGTAGCTGTTTTAGAAAGTACAACACCACGATATTTGCGCTACACGTATTAACGGACAGTGGCATTATCTCTACGGTATTACCTAGTCACAGCCTTATTCCCTAAATGCACATGCGCATGTTGGCAGAGTCACAGGGATCTCTTTAATGGAGTTCGACGGTAAGTCATCGTGGCAAGAATACGAGAAACACCTTTCTACGGTCTCTCGGGAAAACCTTTAAAGCTATAGCGAAACGTATATGATCTCGATCGGAGCGTTTAGCAAACACAACGTGTGACATTTTCGACAGCTTATGTATTCCAGCAATTACTAAACTTGTTTCATGTTATAGTAGACATAAAGAATTGGTAATTATAAAGAACATAGCAACAAATAAAAAGTCTATTCATACCTTAATATAAAAAACGGAATTGACGTTATTTGTATATCAATCTCATCATTTACTGTTTGGAAACTACAAACATATTGAAATCTGGAAAGCGATATGTTTCAAGTGCTATGTGCAAACCTGTATTGTTTTCTTTAGGAAACGCCGTAAGCAGGATTGAAGATAATTCAAAGCGATTTAAAGTGCTCACCCGACTATTTATTTGTTAAAATTTTAATCTCCAACCAGGCCAAACAACATGTCTTGTACAGAAAGTATTTCAGCGTTCAGCATTTCGGAGGTGCCCCAATTACAGAGAGTCCCATTTTGGAGGTTTTACTGTATGTTCACGAATCACTCCTTCCGGCAGAAAATCGTGTTGCCCAGGTAGTGTTATTACAGCTGAAAGGCAGGATGGAGTTTATTTCCCTTTTTCAGAGTTTTGTTAAAAAGTCTGACGATTGTGCACGTGTCATGTATTACACACTTACATTTACCAATAACAGGGGAGATTTAAAACCCTCTAAAGAAACCCGATGACAGCTACACGGAACGTGAGGAACTTCTACTGGAAGCTCACTTTCCGAACAGCCACCAACATTGTGATAGGTTTGGGAACAATTTGAGATTTGTAATTTGGAGATTTGTAAGCTCCTTTCGGACATTTAAATCTAGAGGAGTTGACGAAATTATACCAGTCCAATTCCAAAAAGGTAAAGACAAACCACACTCATGCCTTTCAATAATAGCAACAAGTTGTCCACCGCGATATATACCAAGCAAGTGGAGAAGGGCAAATGTAGGGTTCATTCCAAAGATGGGGAAGAAAGACTCAATCCTGCCTATGTCTTACAGACCGATTAGCCTAACATCTGCATTATGAAAAATGTTGTTGACAACTACATAAGAGAGGAAGTGCAAACTATATCCCGTCTTCATTCCTGTATACATTCGTTCAGAGCTGGCAGATCCACAGAGACTGCGCTATACCAACTGACTGAAACTATCGGAAGCGAACTTGAAGCAATCAAAATAGTTGTATGTGATTTTGACGATTATTAAAGCTCTTGACAAGAAGGAAGTAAGGGGAACGGTATCGAAATTGATATAAAGGGTGATTTCTTAAAAGCTATAGGAAAGTTTTTCAAAAAAAAAAAACATAAAATTCAGAAAAATGCATGAAATCTTTATTTGAATCGATAGTACGGTCCATATAATTTAATGTTTGGAGATTATTTCATGCAAAAGTTGACCTTAACTGCGCATCAAATGGTCCATCCGCTTAGTCCTATTTTGGCATACTCTTTCCAACATTTCGGCCGGTATCTCACGAATAAATGCTTCAATTTTGTCTTCCAATGCGTCAATTGAAGCGGGCTTGTCTACATGAGCTTTAACATAGCCCCACAAAAAATAGTCTAAAGGAGTTAAATCGCACGACCTAGGCGGCCAATTGACCGGTCCCGCATGTGAAAAAAATTTTCACCGAACTCGCTTCTAAATAAGTCCATTGTTGCGCGTGCTGTGTGGATTGTGACACCGTCTTGTTGAAACTTTCTCAATATAATTCTTGAGAAGATCGTTCGAAACTCACTGGCCAACACAAAAGGCACGAATTGCTGGCATACATAAGCGTTTGCTGGCATTGAGACGGAAGCGGCTAATGTGGGTCTTGCGGTAAACGAGCGCAACTACAACTTCGAGGTAGACTTCGTATACCTCGGCTCGGCGGTAAACAGTACAAGCCACATCAATACCGAAAAGCGAATGAAGACGCTTTTGGTCTGCGTTGATGGCATTTGGCGTATGTGCTGTACAACAACATGATTCTAGCCAGGCGTCTACTGATCCAACGTCTAAGATGGTTAGGCCATGTAGAGCGTACAGACAACTTAGCAGTGGACGCCCACGTATACGGTGGCGCGCACACGTGGAGGAGGGACCTCAGCCGGCTTGCTGTGCGAATCTGGAGACAGCTGACAGGAGATCGTTACGACTGGAACTGGGTGAGGCCCATGTCTATCCCGGACAGTAGCACTTTAAAGAGAGGAAGAAGAATCAGCTTTGGTCCGGCGAGTCGACCATGGACCAAATGTTCACATGCTGTCGATCCAGAAACGTTCCATCACTTCTTGGCAAAAAAAACTTATCTACTTCGGGAGAAAAAACACTCCACATATAACATCATAGTAGAGGCCTGATGTAGAATCGTCCTTGGCGACCAATGTTTCTTCGAAGGACCAAAATCATGCTCTACAAAACTTTCATTTTGCCACTCCTGCTGTATGGAGCCGAAAACTGGACAATAGGCCTTGTTACCTTCGAAATCCAAATTCTCACTCAGGCACACATCGAGAGCATGGACACCAACGCTCCACGCTAAGTGGGTCTTAGAATCCGAGGATAGTGGTTCAAGCTGGAGAGGACCAAGTAAATATGAAGACGAAGTAATCGCGGATGCAAGACAGCTTGGTTTTGTTGCGACGATTTAAAAGGAAGGAAGGCGGATAGTGAGTATCAGTCAACTACATGACAAGCAGAATCGTACCTTTCGACAGTACTCTTAGAGCAGCCCATCGCATCTTCTGAGAGCCATAGTACTTGTCGATGATGGTTATACTCCTTTGTATCTTAACTCAGACACTTTTCTATGCACTGAAACGCCAAAATCAAAAATTAACTTATAATGGCGTGGAAGTCGAAGCACCTACACAGACGACATCCACATGAGCTTCATATGGAGCATATTGATTAACAGGCCTAAAACTTATGGCTAACATAGGGAAGATTATTGTCCGAGACCGCAGGCTTTGTAATGGCTATACAGGACAAAGTTATTCCAACGAAAAACCATCGTAAGTTAATTTTAAAGGAAACAGTGGTGGATAGATGCCTTCGATGCGGGATAAATCCTATAAAGGGAGGTAAGGTTTAGTTTCTTTGGTAATCTTTTATCCGTTTTTCATATAAGCGTGTTTCTTGTTAATCTATATAAATAAAAATAACTTAAATATAGCACATCTGGATTGGCATCCCAAACGTGTGCACTCTTGTTCTTATATATTCATAGCAGCGTACTGATTCTGGGGTAACTCCAGTATTTGCAAACTTCATAGCAGCGTACTGATTCTGGGGTAACTCCAGTATTTGCAAACTTTATTTAAATTTTCAATTTTATCTCACTCAATAGAGTAATTTGAAATGGTGAACTGGATCAGAGATAATGGAGGATAGAAATATCCGACTTCGGCCATTTTTACCCCTTGTCCAAGTCGGTATTAAGCCGCCGTAAAGAATAAGAGTCCCTTTGCATTTCACTCTAACTCTTACAAAATTCCCGGCTCCACTACTCATCGTAACGCCGTATAAAAAACGCTGTCAGATGAAATCAAGGGGAAAGGGAGGTAGAAGTTGGGTATCTCTATCATCCATTATCTCTGAACTGGAGGTTTCATCCCCAATTAGCATTACCTAGCCATGCGCATACATACATACATACATATTGAAGTCAAATATTGCTCCTCTATATAAATACCGCTCCCTGAAATAGTCTTGGGCGCACTAATTGCGCGTTTTGACGGTTACAAATGTACTACGCAGTCAGTTATCACGTTGCTTTTACAGCGTTATTAGTTCTCTAGATATATAGTATGCTAGATAAAACCTTGCACGATGAACATTGTAAAGAAAATTAACAAGTTAGATTTTATTTCCTTTTCAGATACAATTTCTCTTGCAGTAATTCGGTAATCAAACGACATATAATGGTTTTCGATTGTATTCGATGAATTCGAATCATGCTCTACCGCTCGAGACAATGACTAATGAAATACTCGAACTGCAAGTAATTGTATAATCGTATTATTATCTAATGAAAGTATTTCCATGTTTTGGTCAGGCAGAACCTCCTAGCTAGTAAGGAACACTCCTTGAAATATATAGTAAGGAAAGCGGCAAGAAAAGAAATAGGAATAAATAAACTATTTTTTCTTAATTGTGTTAGTTGAATTGTGTAGCTAGTTCCTTGCCCAATAAGATTATAAAATCCCCAAAATTGATAAGTAGCGGGGCGGGTATCATATAATAATATATAATAAAATATAAATATCATATAACATATTGTTCACTCGTTTCTTGCTCAAAATGGTCTAAAAACATAAATATGTTATTTTTTTATTATTATATTATTAATTTTATTGAAAAATCATAAATCATAATAAAAAAGAATATGCACATTTTATAAAAATAAAGAAACTTTTAACAAGGTTATTTTTTAGTTTTGTTTTTTTAGCTACTGTTCGCGCTCGGTTAAGGGTATTGAACAAAAAAGGAAATTAAACTACATCGATTCGATAAACGAAAGGGAATTCACAATCGATCTGTATGATTGAGAAAAATAACTGATACCTCGTGGAATAAAGAACGGATGACTTACTTAAACCAATATTTAAAAAAATGGCAGAAGAAGAAATTTATTTTCGAAGATCTGTTAGAATTGAGTTACGACACCTGTATTGACATACATACATATATTATATACATGCTATGAAAATAAGATTTTTATTGAATTTCTTTTAAAAATTCCTAATTTATACTGTACGTACACACATACATAAGTTATCACTTCCTAGATAGTTTGATATTCAAAGACAGGACCTGCAACAGCATATATAAATCTTAAGAAGCTGTAGTTTGAAAAAGAAAAATATACAACCTCACCTCTGTGTCATAACCACTTAGTTCAGGTTTCTGCGGAATATACTTTCATTTTATTAGATAATGCACAAATATTCAATTTAGGAAACTCTTTCTGTTGGTACTTTTTAATCATCAGTTATGTATTAAATTAATATCAACGGTGTGACGAAAAGGATTATTTCATAGCTATGACACTATGCATAGTGGCATTAGGTTCTGGCTACTGCACATGTGTAGTGTATTGAAGACTTAAGTTATATAATAAAGAATTGTTATCTTTTGAGTCATGTGTTGTGTTTATATACCTCACGAAAATGAGTGACTCCCCCTCGAAGAAAAGGGTCGACGTCGTCACAATTCTGTGGTCAGAACGAGATTTGGGAAACCGCATGGGTTTTGTCGAGCTCCATTAACAAACGTGTAGCTGTTTTAGAAAGTACAACACCACGATATTTGCGCTACACGTATTAACGGACAGTGGCATTATCTCTACGGTATTACCTAGTCACAGCCTTATTCCCTAAATGCACATGCGCATGTTGGCAGAGTCACAGGGATCTCTTTAATGGAGTTCGACGGTAAGTCATCGTGGCAAGAATACGAGAAACACCTTTCTACGGTCTCTCGGGAAAACCTTTAAAGCTATAGCGAAACGTATATGATCTCGATCGGAGCGTTTAGCAAACACAACGTGTGACATTTTCGACAGCTTATGTATTCCAGCAATTACTAAACTTGTTTCATGTTATAGTAGACATAAAGAATTGGTAATTATAAAGAACATAGCAACAAATAAAAAGTCTATTCATACCTTAATATAAAAAACGGAATTGACGTTATTTGTATATCAATCTCATCATTTACTGTTTGGAAACTACAAACATATTGAAATCTGGAAAGCGATATGTTTCAAGTGCTATGTGCAAACCTGTATTGTTTTCTTTAGGAAACGCCGTAAGCAGGATTGAAGATAATTCAAAGCGATTTAAAGTGCTCACCCGACTATTTATTTGTTAAAATTTTAATCTCCAACCAGGCCAAACAACATGTCTTGTACAGAAAGTATTTCAGCGTTCAGCATTTCGGAGGTGCCCCAATTACAGAGAGTCCCATTTTGGAGGTTTTACTGTATGTTCACGAATCACTCCTTCCGGCAGAAAATCGTGTTGCCCAGGTAGTGTTATTACAGCTGAAAGGCAGGATGGAGTTTATTTCCCTTTTTCAGAGTTTTGTTAAAAAGTCTGACGATTGTGCACGTGTCATGTATTACACACTTACATTTACCAATAACAGGGGAGATTTAAAACCCTCTAAAGAAACCCGATGACAGCTACACGGAACGTGAGGAACTTCTACTGGAAGCTCACTTTCCGAACAGCCACCAACATTGTGATAGGTTTGGGAACAATTTGAGATTTGTAATTTGGAGATTTGTAAGCTCCTTTCGGACATTTAAATCTAGAGGAGTTGACGAAATTATACCAGTCCAATTCCAAAAAGGTAAAGACAAACCACACTCATGCCTTTCAATAATAGCAACAAGTTGTCCACCGCGATATATACCAAGCAAGTGGAGAAGGGCAAATGTAGGGTTCATTCCAAAGATGGGGAAGAAAGACTCAATCCTGCCTATGTCTTACAGACCGATTAGCCTAACATCTGCATTATGAAAAATGTTGTTGACAACTACATAAGAGAGGAAGTGCAAACTATATCCCGTCTTCATTCCTGTATACATTCGTTCAGAGCTGGCAGATCCACAGAGACTGCGCTATACCAACTGACTGAAACTATCGGAAGCGAACTTGAAGCAATCAAAATAGTTGTATGTGATTTTGACGATTATTAAAGCTCTTGACAAGAAGGAAGTAAGGGGAACGGTATCGAAATTGATATAAAGGGTGATTTCTTAAAAGCTATAGGAAAAAAAGTTTTTCAAAAAAAAAAAACATAAAATTCAGAAAAATGCATGAAATCTTTATTTGAATCGATAGTACGGTCCATATAATTTAATGTTTGGAGATTATTTCATGCAAAAGTTGACCTTAACTGCGCATCAAATGGTCCATCCGCTTAGTCCTATTTTGGCATACTCTTTCCAACATTTCGGCCGGTATCTCACGAATAAATGCTTCAATTTTGTCTTCCAATGCGTCAATTGAAGCGGGCTTGTCTACATGAGCTTTAACATAGCCCCACAAAAAATAGTCTAAAGGAGTTAAATCGCACGACCTAGGCGGCCAATTGACCGGTCCCGCATGTGAAAAAAATTTTCACCGAACTCGCTTCTAAATAAGTCCATTGTTGCGCGTGCTGTGTGGATTGTGACACCGTCTTGTTGAAACTTTCTCAATATAATTCTTGAGAAGATCGTTCGAAACTCACTGGCCAACACAAAAGGCACGAATTGCTGGCATACATAAGCGTTTGCTGGCATTGAGACGGAAGCGGCTAATGTGGGTCTTGCGGTAAACGAGCGCAACTACAACTTCGAGGTAGACTTCGTATACCTCGGCTCGGCGGTAAACAGTACAAGCCACATCAATACCGAAAAGCGAATGAAGACGCTTTTGGTCTGCGTTGATGGCATTTGGCGTATGTGCTGTACAACAACATGATTCTAGCCAGGCGTCTACTGATCCAACGTCTAAGATGGTTAGGCCATGTAGAGCGTACAGACAACTTAGCAGTGGACGCCCACGTATACGGTGGCGCGCACACGTGGAGGAGGGACCTCAGCCGGCTTGCTGTGCGAATCTGGAGACAGCTGACAGGAGATCGTTACGACTGGAACTGGGTGAGGCCCATGTCTATCCCGGACAGTAGCACTTTAAAGAGAGGAAGAAGAATCAGCTTTGGTCCGGCGAGTCGACCATGGACCAAATGTTCACATGCTGTCGATCCAGAAACGTTCCATCACTTCTTGGCAAAAAAAACTTATCTACTTCGGGAGAAAAAACACTCCACATATAACATCATAGTAGAGGCCTGATGTAGAATCGTCCTTGGCGACCAATGTTTCTTCGAAGGACCAAAATCATGCTCTACAAAACTTTCATTTTGCCACTCCTGCTGTATGGAGCCGAAAACTGGACAATAGGCCTTGTTACCTTCGAAATCCAAATTCTCACTCAGGCACACATCGAGAGCATGGACACCAACGCTCCACGCTAAGTGGGTCTTAGAATCCGAGGATAGTGGTTCAAGCTGGAGAGGACCAAGTAAATATGAAGACGAAGTAATCGCGGATGCAAGACAGCTTGGTTTTGTTGCGACGATTTAAAATTCCCCAAGGATAGCTCTGCCAAGATTCGATGGAGATTAGATGAAATGGCGCTTATTGACAACCCCTATCGTAAATTTCCAAAAGATTTTCTTTTTATTTCTAAAAGTTCCTCTTTCACAAAAAGCCTATGAAGAGTAAACGACAAACGGGATTAAAAACAATATATATATAGTGAAAATAGGGATATATATATACATGTGGTCGTCAACACCACAAAAGATGATGGATAAGCTCCTGCCATCAAAAAACGCAACAGAAGCAAGTTATGGCGCTGGGAATTTGCAACGTTAAAAGATTTTCCTGGATATTTAGAAATGCTATTCCAGTCTTTTGATGTAGTATGTGGGAAAACTTGGGCTGCCGATGACATGAACAAGCGAATCCATATACAGAGATCACTCACCGCACCATGGGCCGCTTCAAGCGTGCCCAGGAGCGTCAGCGATGTAATTACTCAGGCTCGAAAAAACCATGGGCCGCCGGCCTGATAAATTAGTAAGTAACATATCTACTAGCTAATTCAATAGATGTCCATATTTCAACAAATTTGTTTCTTATCGTTTTATTTATTTTTGAAAACCTATTGGATATGTTTAAACAAAATGATATTGAGGAACCTCCGATTTGATTCTGCCGATCCATGCTGTCTCATTGCATGGATATAATCGCCCCTTGCATTTTGTCTAACATGACCCAGAATTGTAATGGTCGATTCCATCTAATTTCATTTCATTTTTGTATCGCTCGACAAGTCTTTAAGACCCGTAAGTCTTCTGTCTTGTAATATGGCGAGGGCTTCGAAATTACAGCCCGATGGAACTCAACTTAAAATAAGAAATTGATTTTTGTAGATGTGTTATGTTCTTATATTTACTTAAAATAGAAATTTAACTCGATCAACTGAATCCCCTCAAACACTTTGATTTTGAAAACGGTTAAATACGGTATCTCAAATGTCTCTTCAATGGTTAATAATCTTACATCAGCTTCTGGGAGATTGTAACATTGAATAGCGCCTAACATTTTTGAAATATTTTCTCAGAAACCATCGATTTAAAAGTAGGTATCTCAATTGTGCGTCGGAGTGTCGTGTCCTTGTTTATAAATAGTTTAACAGATTAAAAATTTTCACTGAATTGAGGTTGCTCTCCACCATCTTTCCTCCTATTATACAGAAGGAGAAACGGATCATGTGACTTTACACAAATAGAAGAAACAAATTATCAGACGACATTCGACATGTAAGACAAACACAGGATCAGGCGATAAGTAAGTGACGATATGTCATCAAACGAAGTGACACCAAAGTTATTGAGACTAAATTCTGAGAAAAATTTAACGCCGGATGTGGAAATGTTCACAGTATGAGCACTGTTTTAAGTCCTTTAAAAAATTATCATTTTAAAACCCAGGATGGGCATCTGTTTGTGAGTTATGCAACCTGCTGGCCCTCGATGGGCCATATGAATACTGTAGGGAAAATGCAATTGAAAATTTGTTTAAAAAAATTGTATACTCTGCCACGTTAAATACATGATGTACCTATGTATCTCCTCAGAGCATACAAAATTCAGTTATTATCGGCACAGGCATTGCATAAAGAATACGCAATTATGGGATGTTTTACGGCGCGGTTAGCCTTCGGCTCTGCGTTGAACATGAGAATGAAAAACAGAAATATTTATACTCTGTACTCTAGAAGATATCTACTTACAATAACACCGAATTTTGCCATAGCTTTTTCGATACAAGGTTTGCGTGAAACAAGGGCATTTATTGTTCTATATGTGGATTAACCAATTGTATGTCCAACTGAGTTTGAAACTATCGATTTGTCGCTTTGATTTTAATATCTAATATATTGTAAAACATAGCCAATGGCCATCGATTGGTTCCATTTTTGCGGGAATATCCGTAGATCGTTTGGTTATTGTTTTCAACCCCTCCCTACATTATAGTCCAAGATTTGATTCCGTTTAAGGGAAGGATTTTTTTGGTCCGCAGAACAGGTATAATGTTAAGCTAATCATACACCGAAAAATTGGTAGCATCCATGCAAAACCGGTTAAAGATGGTCATGAGGATGAGGGGATATCCTACTAAGCACTAGCACCAAAAGAAATAGGTTGCAGTGATAATTTATCAACTTATATTAACTTTTCTTGCATTTATTTTCAGCTGAACTCAAACTTTTTGCGGATTGGATTTTACAAACTCTTTTGGTTTTTGTTATGGTTTTTTTTTAATGAATAATAATTTTAAAATTTTGTTGTTGGAAACTGAAGCCTGAAACCTTGTTTTATTTTAATTTGCCTCCAAAAACAATTTCTAATTATATTCTGAGAATGACTGCTCTTTTTTTCAAATTGCATCATTGTTCACAAACTTTTGTGAAGCACTATTTGTAATTACAGAAGTGCGATTTAGAAATGCCGAATATACAACTTTATTGCTTTCCATATCTCGAGTTTTCTTATATAGCTCATGCAATAATTCCATAACAATCGCCTGTGGTGTACCAAGCCCCTCGACTATGATACACATATGCATTCACACATCATAACATAACCTATTCAACGGAAACTCTACTCGGCGTGAAATAATATGCCATGTTTCCCCATTTTTAATAACAATAAACACAGATACAATTGTGTATCAGTCTATGAAAAAAGTAGTTCACAAACTTTGTGAAACGTATGTACATATGTATCCCCCACAACCGTCTTAAAACGTACACAGTTAACACGCTTTATCCCGTGTCGGACTGGAGGATTGTACATACGTGACTCAATGGAGTTTACGTCAGATTTTTTGTTCAATACTTCATACTAACAAATGGGAATAGTTAGTATATGTATAAAACTACTACGTGTATACAACTATATGCATGTGTCTCCAATTATATAATTAGATAATCGCATGTTTTAAATGGATGTACATATGTGTACATATGTGTATGAACATTTAACGTTTGTAATTAGTTTAATTGAGAGCTATTTCGCAGTAGGAGTTGTAGTGTCCCATCGGAAGTACTTCAACTAAGCGCAATCACATGTGCATGTACAAAATACAAGTGTATGTACATATGCTTGTATTAAAGAAAGAATAAACTCAAATTGTACGTTTCATTGTTGCTGTAATGGGCAATATGGAAGATAGAAATAAAAGTGACTTGTGTAGCAAAATTAACCATATAGTTACATGTATGTATTGGCATACATAATTTGTATGTACATTATGAAGTAAACTCTATAATTTTTGATGAATCTTGTTAGTGGCATGGTTGTGAGTTTACGTTACTCGACAATTTCAGAATAGGATTGTATTTTTAATTAAATATAATTAGCTTAAGCTGAAATAGTTGTCTGTGCTGCAGAGTGATGGAGTTTATATGAGATATTTCTTCAAATGTGTGAACTGATCAGTTTCTTAGGCACAATAATAACAATTATATGGGTGGAGTTACAGCCAGAGGTGCACCAGGGCCTAAATTCAACAAAAAGTCTTGATATAAAATACAGGAAGATGCCATTGTGTGAAAAACTACTATATTTGTAATATGGAATCACTGGGTCAACACACTGGTCGTTTCTTTATACGGTGGACTCAGAGAATGACAATATTTGAGACACTACAGTATTTGGGCATACCCTGCTTTTTATCTACCCCCATTGAACCAACTTATTATTTTCTAATTACACAAAATAAGGGGTGCATCCTTCTGAGGTCAGCTAGCCACAATCAAGCCCTAATCATACGGAACGGCTGGGTGATCAACTCCTGTTACTCATTCGAGATCACTCACATTCTAATATATTTACAGCTAGCTAAAACGTGAGATGTGACCAACAAAGCGGAGAAAAGATGTTTATGTGGATTGTCCGTTGGACCAAAAGTATGTCTATAGCAGTCTTAAATCATTACGTCTTCAGCTCCTCACAGAAGATGGTAGATCATATTCAAATTTACAATACAATATATATTTGCTCTTTATTATGCAAACGAGTCCGGTAGATCTTGGGTTACATTTACTACACCAACAACTATCAGAATCAGCCACTTGATTAAGTTTAGAATTCAAGATCCCCCTCCCTATGACTATAATTTAAATAAATAATTGGCAGATCGGAGTCGACATAAAACTGTAGGACCTACAGTGTAGGTCGTGATAGAAAAATAGAATTGCTGACGCGACTGTATTTTTTTCCGAATCGGTTAAACTTTTGTCTGCAGATGCGATGTATGCTAATTAAAAACACTAACTTTCTTTTTACAAAAAAAGTATAATTTTATTCTATATTCAACTGCGTGCGACGGCTTCTTCCTTAAAAGTAACCTAACGTTATTCTTACTTCTACTTTTATACTACAATCCTCATACTGCTTGTATCTGTTGTTTGCACTGACTCTAAAGGAGACACGTGTATCGCCTCGTTTTATCGGGAACGTGATGATTTCTTGCCTGCGGATAAACCCTTTGTGTTAAGTTGCATCTGCGTACATAGAATTTCGCATATGTTAGTGCTTACTAGTTTTTGTTTTGTGTTTGTTATGAATTTGTGAAACTTAGTGCACATTTTTCTGCGTGACGAGTTTATTTTATTTGATTCGCGAATTCTATTAGACATTTAATCAGAAACGAAAAATCTTTACGTTTAAAGAGACACTAAGCAGGAATCATTTTGAAATTGGGAATTTAGAAGCTGGAGAGCAAGTAAGGCATTGCCAAAAAGATTCCGTTTCCTACTCCACTTTATCCACAATTCACAATGCAGTACGTTTTCACCGCACTTAATTCTAAGATTTCGTCTAGCTTCAACATTGTAACCCAATTGTTCACCATTTCGAAACACATTATTGAGTAATCCGAAATGTTGAATTTCGCGGTTGCATATTTAAGTTCGTCAAATCGAACAATCCTCTTAATAAATTCAGTACTTCATTTTCATTATTTATTATTCTGATTATGATGTCACAAGGCACAAATGGCTGTGATGTGAAAATTGCGATGCATACGTTGTGAGGTTTTAGCACACGAGAATAGTTACTATGATCACCACATCGATTCGATTTCATTTAAAAAAAATCGTTCTTTTCGCTCTCTTTTTCATTTTTTCTTTTTTTCGCGTATGCTCTTGAGCATATCGCAATTTTTATAATACAGTTTGATTTTCAATATACCGTAAAAAAAGTAAAGAGTTCATTGCACAATAACAGGATCTTGTAATATGGTTTAACACAGACACAAAGAGAAGATCGGTTACAACGACACATCGCTTATAACGACCAAATATTTAATCACTAAAATATAATCGTTAGTCTCTTAAGAGTCGTTATACCCGGGTTTGATATATCATGCATTTATATAACATACATACATTTAGCCAATACAATTTCAATGACGCATTCCAATTGAATTCAAAATACATCTAGTTCATACCTAGTAGTCATACCCTAGTCTACAAGTCATACCCAATATCGTAGACAATTATATCCTAATGAAAAATAATATATTGATTCTATCTACAATCAAAAAAATTTAAGGGCCGATGTTGAATGTGAACCACACCTAAACGTCAAGCTTTTTTCTGCATTTCATTTGACAGTCAATGGTCAGAATGGTGGCAAGAAATGGCAACAGTGGATGATCAATTTTCGAAGAAAATCATCTTCAGTGATGAGGCACATTTTCACCTCAGTGGATTGGTCAATAATGAATGATAATCCAAGAGTGATTATCGAAAAACCAATGCATACACAAAGAGTGACTGTTTGGTGCATCGGTGCCGATGGCGGCATCATCGGGCCGTATTTTTTCCAAAATGAGGCCGGTCACTGCACTGCGCAGTTGCGCGATAACAACATGTGAAGCCATATGATTTCTTGCCTAACTTAACTAAATCTTTGAAGGTGCAGGGAACGGATTGTCTCTGGTAATTTTTCGTTTATTGTTTATTTATTTCTTGTGGCAACAATTTTAAAATCTTTGCTTGTACAGTTCTTGGTTACAGAGATTCGGTTACATTAACATACTACTTAAATTTTAATACAAAATTCATACAATAGTATGTCACACATGTAATTTGAAGGAAAAGCCAATAAAAAACCTTCATTAAAGACTTCATTATCGCTAAAGGGAAAAGAGAGGCGAATTTACAACTTGATTTCAAAAATTAAAGCTATGAGACCTACTTCACTTCAAAGAGGCAATTAAGAATAAAAACAAATCATATTATTACACATTTATATTACATAAATAAAATAAATAAAAATATACAAAAATAAAGTAAAGTATATAAGTAAATAAGTAAATAGACAGATAAAGAAATAAATAAATAATTAAATAAAAAAATAAATAAATATATAAGTAGATAAATAAATAAATAAATTAGGTATTACACTTGTTAAGAAGCTAGATTCGAAATTAAGTTATTGTCAGATACTAGGCATGATATGTTATATTTGTAGACTAGTAGATCTAGGCAGACTAGATGTAGATCTACCCATATCTTTGTTTGTAGGGAGTAAGAAAGCTTTTGTTTTACGAGTTAAGAGAATACGTTAGGTCGTCGTTCGTTTTTCTTAGTAATAAACACATTAGAACTTCGTAATGAAAGTAATGACAGAATGATTTTTATAAGGTACATTGGGTGATTGGCAGTTAGTAGCTTATGTAGCAAACCATTAAGAAACATAGTATCAAACGCTTTCTTTAGGTCCAACACTTCCATACCATTACTATTCCCTTCTGAAAGATTGTGCGTAATATATTTTGTGAAATTATTTTGTTTTTAATCACATATTAAAAACTATGTTTAAAGCTCTTACTAATAGAGCCTAGCGGAATAATTAGTCTATAACTCCCGGATTGAAGACCTTGAAGACCTTCATTGCATGACTGGTTCCTAAAATTATTAAATGCGTGTTTAACCGGGGCATTCACTTTTTTGTATTCACCTAAATAGATTGCGTTTCTCCTTTTTCTTTGGCACTGGACTCTCAATGCTTTCCAAATGGCATTAGTAAACGTATTTACATTTTAGTCAATGTTAGATTCACTTGTACCTTGAACTAAATCATTTGTCAATTTTATTTTCAACTGTTAAATAAATTCCAATTTGCTTTTTTGAAGTCAAAGATTTGATTTCTATCACGCAATGGAGAAAATAGTGTTGTACATTTAACAGGCAAATGACCAGAACTTAGTTCGTTAAAGATTAGGGGAGAGCTGAAAAGATCAGGATTTTGACAAATAGTTAGTATTTACTAATTATTTGTAATTTATTTTTGATCTTCATTTCGAAGATCATTACGCGTTTGTAGTATGAGTCTTCCGCCCGGAAAATAGCTAAAGAGGTACTTCAATGCTACTGTTTCAATTATTTTTGTAAATACAAATGGATGTACGTTGTGTTAGGTCGAACTATTAACTGCTATGGCAACACCGTCTTTCTCCCTTGTCCAGACGAGAGGATATGTATCCGGAAATTGAGAGACGATCGGTTGAATTCAACCATGTTTCTTGTTCTTGGGAAGAGATAAATTCTAATTGTTTCTATCGAATGCTTCTACCAATCCTACAAATTATGTTTAAGCTACTTCTATTCATTTCTTAGAGTTATACAAATATTTAATTGCCAATTGAGTGATTGTATTTAATTTTTAATCTTTGCAGTCCGTACATTAATTTCGTGTTGGACGTGTGTTTATAGGTGCGTGAGTCAATTTCCTTCTTATACTACACATGTGGTGATTCAAAATAACCGTATTAGAAAAGTTTTACTATTTTTTGAAATAATATTGAAAAATAGTTTTTAAGGTTTTGTTGTTAATTATTTATCTACCTCTGAAGGGGACCTAGCAATCCATTGTAAGGTTCTAGCTCATAAATTGTAAGGTTCATAACAGGTACATACGTCTTTTTCAAATTTGTCTTTTTGCCAACGGATGCAAATTTGTCATTCTGTCATCTATCTATCATCTATCATCTATTTTCTATCATCTATCTATGTCTATGGTCTGGTTGATGTGTCGTCGAATCGTAAATGTTGCGAACCGATTCATCTGAGAAGTCTGTAAAATCCAAAATGCCATTGGTTTTAATGACTTCATATTTTAATGGCCTCAGTGAGCTTCCATTCCTACCATTCCTTTTGTGGACCATTCATGGAATTGACGATAATACCAATAATAGCTCACGACCACTTGTTGGGTCCATTGTGCCCATGCTTCTTTCCGTTACAACTACCATGAGAGACCTACTGCAGTCCTAAGCCTAATTCATGTGTGAAACTTAGGAGTTTTTCAAATCGACGCCGCTCTAGGAGAAGTTTGTTTCTAGAAAGTACTTTCATTAATTGCGAGGGCTGGGCATTCGCATTGCAGATGATGGATTGATTCGGTTTCTTCTGTATCTCTACAGCTTCTGCAAAAGTTGCTGTGTGATATGTACCAGTGCCTATTAGCGTGCATACGTCCTTGCCAATCAATGATGCTGATCTCTTATTTTTATAGCTTAGGCTTCGTCTCCTCTATTTTTCTTTAAAGAGCGAGCGTATCTCTTTGCGAGCATTTACGTTTTCATTGTCTAACCAGCTTCGTCGTTTCAGAAAAGAGTTAAGTTTCGGTCTCACAGCGCGAGTGCTGCCTTGTGTTCTCGCCTCGGCTTGATAAACGGCATGAAAAATGTCTAGCTACTCACTTTCGAAAGCAGTAAATCCAGTCCACGCCAAAAAGTGGGCAAAAAGTGATAAGAAAATTCGTATCGTTTTGCCGAACATTTGAAGAAAAGATTTGACTTTTGATCGACGATCCAAGTTTAACTGCTAAAATAACCGACATATCTAGAATTGAAAGTGTGTCTCTAAGCGAACTCTGTTAGCCAAGAGATAAATCCCCAAGAACTAATTAACGCTTATTTAGACTATAGTATGTTCCAGACTCATTGAAGGTTTGCGAAAGTCGTATGGACCCAAAGTTTTTTAAAAATGAATTTGAAGATTTCTATTTGAGAAGCTACTCATACCTGACCATCAATGGTTTTGGAGCGAAATATTCGGTAGTTGACCAGGTATACAAAATAACAAAGCAAATTGAAAGAGCTTTAGAGGAGACAAAGTTCTGGTGTACCGCACTACATGACGTTTCTCACACCTTCGACAAATTCTGGAACCTATAATACCTCAAATACAAGATAAGCAGGCTTCTCCCGCAAAGCTTAAATAAGATCTAAGAATCCTGTATTGATAAAAGGATATTTAGAGTTAATCACGTAACTGAATACACTAATTTTAAAGAGATCCGAGCTGGAGTTCCTCAAGGGGGCGTCCTTGGCCCTACATTATTCTTGTTATACAACGGACATATATATTCCGCAGCTAAAAAACTTAAACGAGCTCTAGACAATACATACGAGTATACAAAGCCTAAGCGTATTACTCCCAATGAGACCAAATCAACGCACATCAATTTTACTTACAGAAATGTAGACAATATACCTGTCTTCATAAATTATGTACAAATACCGTATGAAAATGGAGCACAATATCTTGGTATGACTCTCGACACGAACTCGAAGTGGAAGACAAACGTGATAAACTTGAAAACTGGTATAGGGAATTGTACTGGTTCCTTGGAAAGAACTTCAAATTATCTATAATAAACTGCTTGCATACAAGCAAGTACTAAAGCATATATGAGCTTACGGTATACAACTCTGGGTCTGTACCAAAGCAAATAACAAAGGACTTATACAGTACTTCTAAGATTAAATTATACGGTGAATGCTCCCTGTTATCTCAGGGATACTGATATACAAAGAGACCTAGGGATTACTACCGTCGATAAGTAAATAACAAACCCAGCTAAGAAGCCAAGTATCTGAGCTGATGTTCATTGTACGCATGCCATTCTAGAAACTTTTGACATGAGACGTTTAGTGTGCCGGCTCCAACGAACTACAGCGTTGGACTAAGCGCGAAATTATAAATCCAACGTAACTTTGGTTATGTCAGCTGATACCGAAAATCTACATGCAACACTCGAAACCGAGAAAAATATTAAAAATGATAATACTAGCTCCGTACCTATCTATCTATAAGCTCAGTTGTAGTAAAAATTAACCCAAAACGAAAGGGTGTTTTAGTTAGTAAAAATCAGACGGCATTGTTGAAGACTTTCACCAACCCAAGCAAAAAAAAAAAGTACACCTAAACGAATCTCCACTCGTGACACGGGTGTTTTTTTTTTTTTTTTTAAATAATAACCGACCGGGGACTGTTAATCATCTATGGATAATAAAATTCATCCTCAAACTTATAACTTCTAGGGCCAGTATAGTCCTCTCACGCAACCGTAATTGGTTCAACCGTAAACTTGGATAAACATCAACCAACAAGCATATGATGAGGTTGACTTGCAGCCATTTATTGTGCTTTTAAATGATCAGTGGGAGGGGTTCGCCGCAGCACAGTCTGAAGTGGAGTGTACGTGTCGTGATAGTTCTCTGTCGGCCGATGAGGCCAGCACGCGCAAGGCGAAGAGTGGTACTGTGTTGCATTGGCCAACTTTTCGAGGTAGCAGCTGAAGCTGAGATCGGTTGTTCAGGATAAGAAATCACAAGTTGCAACCAAACACGCTGAGGTAAGCTACCGTCTATGGACCTGCCACTTTTTTCTGGAGACACATCTGACTGGAAGCAGTTTCAACGAATCTTTTGTAGCTGGCTCTCAGAAGCGTCATTATCTTCGATGCAGTTTGCAAGAGGAACCGCTTAATGCAATTAAAACATTATCTATAACAATTACCAAGACGCATGGGAATTGCTGGGAATGAGATATAACTCTAAACGAATCATAGTCGATGCGCATATCAGGGCGTTGTTCTCACTGCCTAAACTAACCGTGGAGTCATCTTCGTGCAAACGATCATTGTTGGACAACACTCAGGGGCACTACTCAGGTTCTCTTTAAACACTTGGCCGACAAGTGTCGATTGGCTTGTACACCTTGCCATCATGAGAGTTGTCACAGCACACACACACGTCGCTTATGCAAGGCGCATCATCTTGCGCTGCTACACGTGGAGAAGACTACGTCCCTATCTTCGATTTTATCTTTAACCACCGTCATCAATACGGATCATCAAATCCTCTTGGGGACTGCAATTGCGAAGGTTAAGGACAAGTCCGGACAACACAAAACCGTAAGACTGACACTCAAGATTATTATAGGTGCAACGGCCACTGGGCGCTCTAGAGGAACTGTTCAGCTTTCAGTATCGTCGCTCGATAACAGCAAACAATCTACCTACTGCCCGCATTCACAAAGGTTCATGGCCGCATATCGACGGTCTTAACCTGACTGATCCAAATTTTAATATATCAGCACTCGTCTATATCTTGTGAGGCTGTGATCACTTGGGACAACTCCTGTTAGACGGTTTGGTCAGAGAGTCGCAAGATACTCCCGTTGCACAGCAGACAGTTTTCGGCTTTGTGATATTTTGAAGAGTGATCGAGCCGCACCCAGTAATGGCGTTTTCTACCACCGTCGCCGGCTGCTTGGATTCATCTTTAATGAAAGCTGTGTCCAGGTTTTGGCACTCAGAAGAACTTCCCGAATCAATCTATCTTACCGACGAAGAGCTCATGTATGAAGAACTTTTCACGATAAAACATTCTAGACAATGCGTTGGACACGTAGTTATTTAAGGCAGGTATACCACTCGGGTGTACCGTAGCCCTGCTGGCCCGATTGAGGACTCATCTAAGAAAGTTGCTTCATCCACTGTGTACGGGTGAAGGACTCCACCGTGGCGATCGCCTGGATACGTTAGCACCCCAGCAGGTGGTGCAGGTTTGTCACCAACCGCGTAACACAGATTCAGGGAACCATACCTCTAGTCAACTGGTTTCACGTCCCATGAGCGCAAAAACCCAACTGATTGCGTTTCATGGGGAATGTTACCACGAGATCTCCAGGACTTCGCGCTTTGGTGTGATGGCCCACACTGGTTGAGTCAACAAGAGCACTCTTGGCCACCGCAGCAACTGTTTATTGTTTATTACTGCTATTGACCAGAAGCCCAATTCGGTCAACGTCAACATGGTCGATCGCCTCCATTTGAAATCTGGGACCTCATTGACCGGTATTCCTCTACATTCAAGTACGTAACCGCATTTTTTTTTGCAGTTTATCAACGATGGCACCGTTTTAATCGGCCAACAGCACTCACATGGGAGGATACTGGGAGTCAGCTGTAAAACGGGATGAATTTCATTTGCGACGGACATTGAGTGAGAATCTTCCGACGTTCGAAGAGTTCTCTACCCTCTTTGATGGCTCGAAACTGCCGATGGTACACTGAAACGCCCTATCGTCAACATATCACCGCACTTGACCTTCAAGGACGATCCAGATGAGGTTAAAGAGTTCAACTAATTTACCAGTTGTATTTGTAATTTAGTTTTTCAATTCTAGCTATTTTATGAAATACCTCAGTAGAGAAAAACCATGGTAATTTGAAAATCATTTTCAAAACTTTATTTTCAGATGTCTGAAGCCTGCGCAGATGACTCTTTGTACACTTTCCCCATACGGGAGGTCTATAGAAAATGATGGCTTAGAAAATAGCCTTAAGAAGTAATAACTTGTTGTAAATGCCCAGGTGTACATTCCCACATTTTATAAATTCTTGGACATGTAGACTGAAGGTTAAGCGCCATAAATATTTGCCTAGATACTCGCGTTCCACTCAATCTGAACGCCGTTGTGTACAAACCTAATCGTCTATTTCAAGGCCGCATATTATAGCGTGCATTGAGATGATAAGCTTTAACCCAATGTACCTCTTTATCTTATATTCTCAAAATTTCATGTGAAATATCAACTTTTTTGAACGTTCGACCGATTATTCAAGAGCGGTGAATTAATGCCCATTTCTAAAAAGTATGATCAGTTTCTGCAGATCAGCTGTCTTCGAAAGCAAATTAGATTCATCACATTTACGTTCATACAAAGTTTTATAAATTTAATTTTTGAATTTAAAAAGATCATCGGAATTCAATGGAAAATATGTTTATTTCCAGACTGCTGCCGGACGAAATAGTAGGGAACGGATGAAGTGTGCAGTGGAGTAGTGAATACACGAGAGCGAATTAGTTTTTGTAGAAGCAATGTCAGCAACGTTACAGGATTCGTTGTTCACCAACCTGTGACAACGTAAGTTTATCAGTCTGCGCTTTTAAGTTTGTCAAGAAAGTCAATAAGCAGAATTCTTAAATTCGAAGGATAAGTATACAGAATAGCTTGTGTTCCTTCTACTATGGATGTATAGTAAACTTACTTCACTATGATTATTTTAATATGTAATTAAATTAATCGGAACATTTACCTTTTTAATTTATAATTATACACACACATACATTTCCAGATTTATAATTCAATGAATTGACTCATAGACATCGTCCAGAAAATCTCCGTCAGCCAAGGACTCAATAAACAGACTTCTTATCCAACAGTCATCTAAAAATGAGATAACCCAGGTCACCCCAAGCCCCTGGCCCCGGGCATCAAACATACAAAATAAAACGATAAGGTTCCTCTGCCCTTTTTAGCCTTACAATTCATTGAAGGATACTTGCAAATTTCTCTTATTTCTACCTACATTCATCATCATGACCGGTGAACAGACAAAATAAAAAATATTCAAACTTGTGCCGCATGAGAGAAATACAAACCGCAATGGGGGACTGTCAATGTTAGATTATTTTTTTATTTTTAGAGCTTTAATAAAAAAATATTTCACCCGGGAGGACAGAGAACGCTTTCCGACTTCTTTCTTGTGTTATTTTTCCTTCAGAAAATCGTCCAGTTATTCGTTAGTTTGAGTATTCAACTTGGAAATTTAGTAGGAAACTTCAAATAAATCCACTGAAAAATAAGCAAGGAAATTCTTTTTTTAGCTACTGAACTGTGGTTTTTGGTGGGGTTTTCTTGCATCAGTTATTTGGTACGGATTATGTGTCATATAGAAGCATCAGCATAAGAATATTGAAATTTTCGGACAAGTGATATGTAAATATTTTAGGGAAATTAGAAAATTTCTTTGGATTTACAGTTTATAATAAGTGCTTGGTAAGACGTCTCACAGTGGTACGAGAGATTTGGAAATAAATAGGGAGTAATCTTATGTAAGTAATCCTAATTTAAATCTTCAATGTTTCAGTGATCGTAGGATTTTCCAATCCCGCAAGCCAAAATCCAATTTTGTGCGGCAATAACGCTATAAGTGTCCAATTTTATGCCCATTGCGATATGTGGACAAGTTTGATAATGCAACATTGCTATGACCTAAAGTATTCTAATTCAGAAAATTAAAAATTCCTCGGCTTCTCGCATGTCACTTTTAGCTTCCAGAAGAAATAAGTATCCCGTTGGAGCCTCAATAAGCATTTTTTTTATATCCCATCAAACATCGCCCGAAAAATGGCGTTACTTAAAAGCCTGGTCTAAGAAATTGTTAAGTAGTATGAAAAAATAGTTGATGACAAATGTATGCCCTATAAGGAAAATTTAACTCTAAGTTCCAAAGTACCAAGTGTAAGGAACTATGCCACATCAAATTTGTTTAAATAATACGTCACTAACAGTAAAACGAAACAATTCATCAAGAGTTAACACAATTTTGGCTTGGTACTCATATTTTGTAGAAGGGGAAATGTAGAAAAAAATGGATACCATTTTGCCAAAAAAAATATGTCACTTCGCGTATGTTTCCCACTTCGGGAACACTGTGCCTCTGTACTATTCCCTTGTAATACTTTGTGTGGATTCATTCACAAGCGTTCGAATTTAAGAAAATCTTAAAAACATCATTATGAGTAAGTATATATTATTTAAAAGTATGTTCCCAATCGTAAATTTGCTATCACCAATTTTATTTATATCTCCGCACAATGTTGAGTTTGAGTGTGAAGTTCGAGTGAGTCGATAGGTGAAGTTTGAGATTTTTTAAAAATCGATATTTTGACATTTATAATTGTATAATTTTTCGACTTCTAACACACTTAAGAGCTAAGTAACATTTTCTGAGTTAGGTTTTTTTCGAAATAAAATATCTATTCAAGATGAAATTTCGGGATCTACAATTCACTGATGCCGAAATCAATTTCAGTTTTTCACACGATGTGAATTTTCGTGTTCCACATTTCGATTTGATAGATTTTCAGGTTATTTGAATTCGACCAAATCTAATTAGAGGAATTGTTAAATTTTCAAAGGAATTCATTTTTCAATGTAATTTTTTGAATTCTAGTATGAAATGCGATTTTTCAAAAAGATTGATAGTTTATTTATCTTTCATTCTTTAATAAAACCAAAAAAATAATATCAGTGCTCTTGATCGATTAGCCTCGTCCCCGTTTCCTGGTTTGAGGTTATTTGAAGGATTTCCAATAGAACAATTACAGCTTCTTGGTCCTGATTCTTAAAATATCTGCAAATTATAAGCAACATGCACACCGCATTTATTATTTGGACTAACTTATTTGGCTAGTACTAAAATAATGTAAAGAATAATAAGGAAAGTTCAGCACTAGTGCTACACATGCTACACTTTGAATAACAGAGCTTCGGTGCAAAATTTGTCTGTAATTTTGGAACATATGGTGTTGTTAACTTTGCAGTCAATATCAGCCAGAATAGCGATATTGATTTTTTTTAATTTTGTCTACTTAGCATATACTCGACTGTGCGGGGCACACGAGTTAAAAGCGGAAATGAATACCAACAACGAACCTTGGAATATGTAGTTGTTTATTATTTTTCATTTATTTACTTTTTGTAGGTATATAACTGGCCTATATATGGCATTTTAAGTGAAGCAATATATTGGCCTAAGTTGCAAACCACATATTGTGCAAATTTTGTGTTAGAGCTCCAGGGGGATTGTATTGGTTCTGAATAGAATGGTAAGTATCAGTTAAATTATTAATGAATTAAAAAAAATCTTATTATTTATATATATTATTATATATATAATATATATATATATAATAAAAAATAAGCAAAAATGTCAATTTGGTTGTAATTACCAAGTTACTAGGTTTATGACCTCCGGGATCGGATGTTGGTTTCTACTTACTTTTCTCCATTTTGAAGGTAAACAATATTTATGTTGTTGGCATACATTTCTCATTTCCAACAATTCTCTATTGCAATACGAATAACTTTTGTTCTAATGATTTGTTTTTCTGGAAATGTGGGAAAGCCCAATTCAAACATATACGCACAAATTTATTGCCTTACGTTAAATAGTTCATTATTTTGCATATTTATTTCCCCGCTCCCATATGAAGCGAACCGCTGTACAACATCTGTCACATCTGGCGCAGTAATACTAGCAGACACTCCAACACGCGCCGAAGTCAAATTGCTAACGTATCAAATCGCATGGATGACGAAAATGCAGTTCCAGCAATAATTTAGTATTTAAGGTAGTAGTAAGAAACGATCGTAATTTCATTTGTGATGTAGTTAGAATAGCTGCCAGTTTTAATAAAGATATTATTTTATAAAAATTGAACTGAGTTAATTTTAATTGGCGCCCGAGCAGGGACACAGACAATAGCGTTAATAAAAACACAAAAAGCCATTAAGTAGTACAAATGAAAAACTGCGTTAATTAAATAAGCAAACAAAAATCCTCAAGCAGTAATAGACGTCGTTGTAAAAGTCTGTGTCCCAGAACCCCCACGGAGTTTACGTTATCCTCCCGCTAAATCCCAGAACCCGCGAGGAGTTTAAGTAAATCTCGAGCATAATTTCATTGATAATAAGTGCAAAAATTGTGACTAAGTGCAAACTATAGTGATTAAGTACTAAGCTAAGCTAACTACTAAGTTTTAGTAAATATTCCGCAAAATTTGATTAACAATAGCGACTTAGTGCAAACAATAGTGACTAAGTGGAAACAATTGTAACTAAGCGGTTATAATAAAAACAAAAATAAGTATCCTGTGTGTGCGAGAAAAGAGGCACCTTAGCAGTGTCAAACAAAAGGAGACGGATATCTTCACGTCAGCCACTAGACCAAGAAAGGATGCAGATAATATTCATAGCTAAGGAGGAAAAGATTCTTCGAATCCTTGCAAACTCCGGTCAACTAGTCTCCTTCCGAACATCAGCATGGTATTCGAGAAGGTGATAAAAAGAGTTCTGACCAAGGACTAAGGACAAATATATAATCCCGGATAACCAATTCGGTTTCAAAGCGGGGCATGACAATTTTCATGCACCGTTGAAACTGGTATCGGATATCCAATGGAACAAGAGCCAGAAACAATGGACTGGTGCCTGCTTGAGTTTTTTTACAAACTCGATCGGGTGAGCATTAGCAAACCACCGCTGTACCTACTGTGTAACATGTTTACCGGTAGACGGTTCGTCGTCAAGAATGGCAACGTGAGCTCCACAGATATTTTTGATGTAAAAAATGGTTTCCAATAGGATCTGATAAATTCTCTGCGTCACGTTATTGCGTTCGCCGACGACTTGATCGTGTATAGATCAGGCAAAAAGATCGAGGACATTACTACTCTCGCTGACTTCGATTCATTCATGAGAGATTGCGATGACTGGACTTTGAATATCAACTTTCAGGAAACGGAACCATACTGTTCATGACGCTGCTGTAAAAGGCTTCAGCGGATACAAAAAAGAATTGACGAAAGTTCTCAATTGTTGGACGACATGGGAAACCACTGGCGCAAAGCACTGTAGTCAGATACCTGGGGATCTGGCTAGACCAGTATCTATATTTTAATAAATATGTAGATGCTGCTCTGATTTTCAGATCCTATGGCCGACTGACACAAATTGGTGTAGTTTAAGTGTTAAGGTAGTTGTAAGATGTACATAGAAAAAAAGGAATAAATAAGTTTGGTATACACATATGTACACATGTTTGTTCTTATGTGTATTCACATGTATATTTATTAAGTATATATATATATATATACTTAGAGCGCCCGCCGAGGGCCAGTAAGTTACATCTAGCATTGTTCGCTTAAATAGTTTTAAGTATTTTTATCTAGTAGTTAATGATCTCATCAATTAAAGAATAAAAATTAATTTCAATAAAAGCATGAAAGGCAATTTTATGTCCGTGAGTCGAGCCGTTGAAAATAATTGTGCTGTGCATTTCGGGGAAAACATGCAAAAGTTTTTTAAGAAGGCGAGTGCATTTTAGAAGTAAACAAAATTTGGAAGTTTCTTCTTGTCTAATGCCCAACGTAATAAGTGTTTTGCTGCTGTTGAAGCCGATGCAGTTTTGTGGCACAGACATGGCCAATTAAACTACGGCAGCTTGACGGAAATCGCCAAAAAAGAGTGGGTGCGCGGAATTGAAAATGTCAATTTTTCATTTAAAATGGCGACGAAATCGAGGCTAACGAAAATATGGATGAGCGTGATGACGACGACGTTTTTGGCGCAGATGAACACAGTAGTTATGACCACAATTGTTTCGATGCCACCTTAGGTGAGCACAGCAGCGACAATGAGATGGAGAGTGTGGTTAAAAACGTTGAAAAAAGGGCTTGGTTGGACCCGGCAGACCAAAATTGCTTCGGACCGGAAAACCTGGTCGCCCCAGTAAGCAATACAATCTACGAAGCGCGTTGGTTGCCAGTGAAGTACCCTCATCATACGAGGAGGCGATAAGCAGCAAGAACGTTTAGTTTTGGCGCGATGCTATGTAGAAGGAGTATGAGGCTCTGATGGCAAATCATACTAGGGTAGTCATAGACTTACCAAGAAATCAGCGAGCTATTGGCTGTAAATGGGTATTTAGCCTGAAACGAGATGCAGTGGGCGAAGTGCAACGGTTCAGGGCACGTCTTGTCGCAGAAAGATGTGAACAGCAGTATGGTGTGAACTATTTCGAAACATTTTCGCATGTGTGCCGACTGGAGAGCGTACGTTTGATCCTCGCGTTGGCTGCGGAGTTGAAACTACATCTGCATCAAATGGATGTTTGCACGGCATACCTTAACAGCGATCTAACAGACACCATTTGCATGAAGCAACCACAAGGGTAAGAAGATAGTAGTCTACCGGGCATGGTTTTACTGCTGAAGAAAGCTCTATATGGTTTAAAACAATTATGAAGGGAGTGGAACGCTAAGCTTGATAGTGTTTTTCTGTGATTCGTTCTTCAAAAGCTCGTCAATGCAAAGTGCTCTCACCGACTGTAATTGCCTCCGGTTCCACTTCCCAAGAACAACAAAAACGTAGCCCCGTAGTAAAGATCAATTACCCGCTAATTCACAACCCACTTCTCGACTAAATTCAGGAAATACAGAAGAAAGCCCCACGACAATCCCTGTTGAAGATCTTCATGCAAAACTATCAAAACAAAGTGAGCTGATCGTTAATTTGATTTCTTCAAAACATGCCGAGTTCGAACTCAGGGTCTTGAATAAAATCGAGGAGGAATTCGGGATGATGAAAAACAGCATTGCCGTTATAAAGTGACATGCGTAGTACCAACAGGGATCAAATTTACTACATGTCCAATGACAAAATCGAATTTGTTCAATCCAAAGTGAATCATCTTTTTGATCATCACATTCTCATTCGAACAAAAGCGAATATACCTCGTAGTAATTCTTGGTTTACCAGTGAAATTCGCGTTCTTATGAAAAAACGGTATGAAGCTTGCACCAAGTGGGAGCGTTTCAGAGTCGAAGAATTTCAAAGAGCATATTGCTCCCTTCGCAATATGGTGGTCCCCAAAATACGAGCAGCCAAAATTCGTTTTTTTTTCAAAGCGGTTGAATCCTTCGTTAACCGGCAAACAGTTGTGGAAGAATTTCAAGGATAATAATACTGACGACAATGAACTTAATAGGAATTTTGTAACTCACTCCCCGGTTAACGCTTCTTCACTTATAGCTAGAAGCAACACAAATACAAGCCTTCAATTCTCCCAATGAAAATGTCTCCTTTTCCTTTATTCAACAGGTCGTTGCAGTGTATAGCCTTCTTTCCGTCAAATCTAATGCAGTTGGAGTAAATAGTATTCACCCAAGTTTCTAAAAATAATCTTTCCAATACTTCTCCCTTTTGTTACTCACATCTTCTTCCAAATTCTTACAAGTGTATTTCCTTACATTAGGCAGAACATAGACACTGCCCAAGTAACGTTTCTTACACTCCTCGGCTTTTCCAAAGCATTTGATACTACCAATCATTCAATTTTATAACAGTTCTGTAATAAAGTTTTTTTTTTTTCTCAATTTTCTTAATTTAAAATTTTTGATTCAATATCCAAGTTTTGATTAAATATATCCGTTGTAAGTTTAGGTCGAAAGACATAGCATAAGTTTAAGTTTAGCTTAGAGCGCCCGCCGAGGGCCAGTAAGTTACATCCAGCATTGTCCGTTAAACTAATTTTAAGCATTTTTGTCTAGTATTTAAGTATTTTATGAAGTAAAGAATAAAAATGAATTAAAAAAAAAAATCATTCAATTTTATGCGACAACCTTTTAATCTTTTGTCTTCCTATATGTGTGGACGTCAACAAGCAGTCTCTACTAATAACTCTACGTCGGATTTCCTTCCTAATCCGTGTGGTGTTCCTCAGGGATTCATCTTGGGTCCTCTCGAATTCTCGTTATATGTTAATGAGTTACGTCTATACTGTTACACCTTAGTTGTTCACCTAATTCGATTGACCATTGCATTAGCTGTATCAACTCCAATCTGGAAAAAAATTTCACCTGTTCCAAACAGAATTTATTTCTCATTAACATTAAAATGTGTAAATGTATAGTCATACCCAGAAACTTTACTGATACCTCCATGCAGATCCATATAAACAATGGACCAATCAAATAGGTGAATACCTTTAAGAACCTTAGTATGACATTCAATTCGACTCTCACCTGGAATAGTCATATCAACGATTGCGTTGGCAAAGTGTACGGGATCCTTCGCTCTTTATGGGCGAACCAACACTTTACACCCACAGCAATTCGAATTATTCTAGTCAAGACCCTAATCACAATGTTTGGAAAATGTGATGTAGTCAGTAAGTTCGTAATAGTAAGTTATATGTCGCTCGGAGTCGATATGATCACATTTATAATTTCTCTAAGCGGATTTGCGGTCTCACATTTTATAATCTGTTAAAGTACCGATCAATTATGATGTTGCATCTATCATAATGTTGCACAACCTCCAAATCTGTTTTAACAGAATTACGTTTTGTGCATCTACTAGGACCATTCAAATTTGAATCCCGGGCTTCTCATATTTGACTTCGGAACGTCAATTCGTATGATTTATTATTGAGAGACATTTCTTTTAAAATATTTTAAGGGGTTGGGTTGTGCGATGTTTACCAAGTTAAACAATTTCGGTAGTAATCTAACCAGATAATATAAAAGTGTGCAAGTTCTACATCACTTAATACTTTACCTTGCTCACATTGCAACTACTGACGATTGGCTTGCATTTAATTTATCTTTTTCTTTAAAAAATTCACCCTGCGAAAAAAATCTTTGATCACATCACCGTTCTCTCGAACATACATTCACTCGAACATACACTCTCTCGTACACAATTGAAAAAGAAACTCGATCAAAAACTAAGAGTCCACTCTTTTCCTCTTCCTCTCTCAATTCACCATCTCTTAGACATCATGATAACAGTGGCTTACTAAAGATCAAAATATGGGGGGGGGGCGATTGGAAAAGCAAAAGAATATTGTTATCAGCCAGTTTTAGTGAAGAGCTTAGTAAGATCCGGAACGATTTTCTTCTTAAAATGTCGATGGGAGAAACGTCTGGCGATGGTAAGCAATGCTGTCTCCGATATTCTGTGAGTATATCAAATACTGTCGACAAATAAACAAAGAAGTCACGGTTCTCTAACGTCAAATTGAGAGCCTTTTGCGGAAAAATACAGCCTCTGACGCTGTCTTCTTCGGTATACCGTAGTTACCCAAAGAGGAACTAAAATCTCTTTTCCATCAAGTTTGTTTGAGTATTGATGTAAGGCCGTCGAACCGACCCAGACTAAGACTAAGCACACGCATGGCAACACTCTTTCTCCCATTGTGCTGAAATTCCAAAGTGCACAAGAGTGGAACGTTGTGCTTGAATCTGCTGCTACCTTTTGAAAAAATAACAGGAGAGATATTTGCCTTCGTGATATGTGAATAGAACAGGACAACAGCTGTTACCTAAATGAAAGTCTCAACAGCAAAAGCCGTACACTTTTGCGTGCAGCCACTAGCCTTAAAAAGAAGATACATCTGTTAAATGTTTACACTAAATTTGGCCATGTACTTGTGAAGAAAGATGATGCTGAAGAAAGCTTCCTCACCTATCCGAAAGCTTGTTTGCTGTCGTCGAAGATCAGCGCCGTTGAAAATGACCCTGAGGGAGATTTCTATTTTCTTCCTCTTTCTATTACAAGTGTTTTTATTTTATATTATTTTCTTTCTTTCACTACATGTATTTTTGTATACATACTTCTCTCTTTCGACTTAAATTCTTCATAGTATATTATTTACTTTATAAATTTCTCTTTTTTCGCTGTTGTATTTGTTCGTCGGCTGTTGATCTGAAGTTTACGGTTAGCCGAAATGAGTCTATGTACAATTAATAAAATTGTCCAAAAATATGGGTTTGATCACTGGATTGTGACGACTGAAACACAGAAGCTCACTAGTCACGATATGCACGAATTTTTTTGCAAACAAACATTTACTCCACATACTTTATTGTACTTTAAAAATCACTATTACTCTACTACAAGACTCGTTGCTGCCTTTCACACGTTATACTATTCACGTCACACTACCCACCACCTAAAACTTGTTCGTTCCGCACAAGATTCAGAATTCCTGCCTGTACGGTGGGAGACGATCCCAATGTGTTTCTAACCTTCCTGGAAGTGAACAGTTGCGGGTTGTGAAGCAACGCCATCCGCCGATTAAAAATTTAACAACTCACTTTAACGTCACTACGTGCCTTTCACACTTTGAACACTATAATATCCCAAGCTGAACTTTACTAATTCTTCAACTGACCGGCACTCTAAGAATTATTTAACTGAACTCACTATTACAATTGACCAACTGAACTGAATCGCAGTGAATTGTATCCCTGTATCCTCACACTGAAATTGCCATTGCGGGCGATTTCAATGTATACTATTCTAATTGGCTTCGACATTCGAAGCCTGGACCTGTTACTCACCTCTCATCCTAACAAATATGCTATTGACATTCTGCCACCTCTAGGCTCGTCTGACCAGTGTGTCGTATCAGCTAATTTCTCGTTATCGCCACAAACAGTTAGACATCATTTTTATAAATGATCTCTTGTCTGCTACTTCTAATCCAATCCATTCCTTCGCTGATGACAGCACCCTAAGCTTTTCATATTCGTTCCAAGACTCACGACACCCCGCCCTTCGGCCGTAGAATCGGAACGGCAGCTTATGTTAAGCACATTGAATTCCGATCTTGACAGCATAATTAACTAAAGAAAGAACAATCGAGTGCAATTCAATGCTTCAAAAACTCAATGCTGTCTGCTGTCACTCAAGCGAGCCCTTATTAATCAGCCATTATCCATGAATGGCACCTGTGTCGATGAAACCGGAAAGCTTTCCATCCTTGGTATGTGTATCAACACAACACTTAGTTGGAACGATCACATATTTGAGGTCGTCAAAAATGCTGCGAAATGTTTAGGTTTCCTCAATCGATGCAAGAAATACTTCACACCTACTGATTTGGCTTTAATTTATAGGGCGTATTTACGCCCCAAACTTGAGTACATCGCTCATATTTGATCTGGTACCCCCAAAACATGGAGTAAGAATAACTGTTAAGTTAGTTAAGCTAGTTTTAAGTACTTTTGTTTAGCAAGCAAGTCAAATTAATATTAATAAAACAAAATTACATATAAAAAAAAACAAAAACCCCAAAACCACCCTCCAGTTACTAGATAGAATCCAAAAGCGAGTTTATTTTAACAAACGATGCTCAAGTGAGCTAGCCAACTGCATTCCTCCTCTCCATGAATTCACCGGCAACACCCGTCTCGACAAGAATGCTCATCAGTTTACCCTCAAGCCTACTTTCGGACGCACAGTATGTTCAACAATGTCGGGAATACTCTTCGGAGTTGATCGTTCTTCCCCTTGCTTATAGGTGGCGTTCTTGTGCTGGTTGGTGTCCTAATAATCTCATCATATACACGTCATACTATTCACGTCACAATACGTTCTTCGTTCCAGCCTTAAATAGCACCCGAAGCATGAATGAAACCACTACTCGTATGATGTTGAATGTTCTTAAGAAATGATGGGTTTTAGAGTGTCACTTTATCGCTCGTTGCCTCAACAAAAGAAAACTAGATAATATAAATTACGTATTTTCTAGTTCATGATGTAGTGTGCGTTAGTAAGGCATGGTTTAAACCGAATTGAGAAGATAAAATGTACAGTCTATATATCTATAATCTGTAATGACAGAATTAAAAATACCTGTGGTGGTGGCATTGCGATTTATTGCCTCTCTCAAATGCGAAATACTGTTTGAGTCGCAAAATACTAATGCGGATATTTCTCATTATAAAAGTTTCGGACGGTAGTGTTAAATGTTTGGTCGCGTGTTGTTTTGTTCCTGATAGAAATATCTCACCTGAGCCATTTTTTACAAGTCTGTCGCATCTCTCCCCACTGCATACTAATAAAATAGTATGCTGAGATTTTACCGCAAACTTGCTTAGAAGGAGCTCGCGATCAATTACTAGACTGCACATCAACGATAGGTCTAACGATAATGCAAAAATTGTATCCTACTTGTTTTCGACCTAATGAAATCCCTAGCCTCTTGGATATCGCCATTGTGGATGATCCGAAACAAGATCTTTTATTTGATCAACTCTCTATTGAAGGGATCTCTGAACATGATTTATTTTTTTGAAGTCACACCTGTTACATATGGAATCACTCCTCCAAAAATTGGTCGGCATTTAAGAAAGCGCGTAATGCTGTGACTGCTGGCGTTCGCATATCGAAACGTAGTTGTTATTCATCCAAACAAAGTTCTCTGGAGAAATCTACATGAGGAATTGAATAACAGTTTCCTGGGAAATGCATCAGCAACACTGCAAAACTTTTGCCTTTCAAGTAACTTTTCGAGAGGTTAGTGAGGATGAAGTCATTCGATATGTAGTGAGTATAAAATCGAATTCGATTGGTAAGTATGGATTACGACTTTGATTCATAAAAATGATTCTACCAAACATCCTGAGGCCCATGATCCATGTCATTAATCACTGCATTATGACGTCGACTTTTCCATATAATTCCTGCTGTCAAAAAGTCGAATTCTGCTCCCGCAAATGATTACCGTCCGATCAGTATGGAATCGTGTCTTTCGAAAGCCTTTTGGAGAATTTTGGCTGAACAAATTGAAGAGCACCTTTCCACCAACTCTCTGCTGAATTCTTGTCAATCCGGGTTTAGGGAAAAGCATAGCTACGCTATCGCTATGTCGAAAGTTCCAGCCACTATGGCTGAATCCTTATGTGACAGGTCACAAAAGGTAACTGTTGGAAACTTCAGTTCCAGACGAAGGGGTATTATACATGGTGTTCCACAGGGTTCGATTTTGGGCCCTCTATTATTCTGTATGCACATTAATGATTTCCCATCTGTATTTAAGCACTAAGGTTCACCTCTACGCGGATGATGTTATCTGGGTTTCTGAGACAAAACTTTGGTTGGTAGAATCTGTAACTAGCCTTGGTTTTGTCATCAGTCGGAACTTATCATGCTATAACAACACAAATGTTGTTATTGGTCGCGTCTATCCGACTGCGAAAACTATGGATGTGCTGACTTTACTCCTCTGGTGACACGTCGAAGACTTGTTCAAGCTTTAATAATGACTATCATCTCTTACGCTGAAGTAGTATACAGCTTCTTGGACTCGCTTTCTTTCCACAAACTCCAAGTAGCTTATAATGGCGTTCTACGATATATTTATATGCGCCGTAGTTACGGGATGATTTCTGCATTCTCTATCCAGTTTATTGGGTGTCCACTGCAACAGTACCTTAATATCCGGAACCGTATTTTCCTGCATAAGCTAATAATAACTAAAATGACAACATATTTGTTTTCAAAATTGTTGTAGTATTTTCTCGTTCACAAAGAACTTTCAACATAAATATCCACTTTAAGTATTTGAATTCATCTCGGTTGTTTTTCATACATGCTATTAGATTATGGAACTATTTACCAATATATATTAAAACAATATCAAACACTTGAAACTTCCAAACATCACTTTTTAACTATGTTTTTTTTTTTTGTTCTATTATTTTTTCGCTTTTTTTTATTGCTTACTTATATATTTTTTTAACCGTATTATTCATACTCAGTTTGATTATTAAGCTATTAATTATGTATTAATTACTGAATTTGAAACCATAAATGAATTGTTTCTTTGTACTATAAAATACTAAGTCTTAATGTACTTTACCGAATTATAAAATAAATAAATTGAAATAAGTGTGATTATTACTTGCACTTGACCGGCTTCGTTCGACTGGTGTCACAAGGACGTTAGGTCCCCAAACCAAAAAGTGGGAAGTATTATTTTTATATCTCTATGAGTTTTGCTTACTTGAAAACGCATATTAATCTGATAAAGTTTCGGACTTACCTCTTCTTCATTGCTAGCTGTGTTAACCGAGTCCATGCTTTGTGACAGACCGAGTGGGGCCAACGCCATTTGGTTTTCCATTGTGTTGCAATTGTTGTTACTAAAATTTGAAATTGTTGGTGTTGTACTAGTGATTGATGAGTTACTATTGTCACTACTGCTTAAATTGGTTGCTGGAGACACAGACGATGTATTTACCGTTACAATAGAATTATTTACACTGATAACTGGTGTTATTACAGACGGTGTTGTTGTACAACTGTTAATGTTATTGCTATTTATTGCACTTGTTACTATAGACGAAGCTTGGTTGCTCGAATTACTGTTATTGTTTATCGTATTGGAGGCAAGTTTAACAGCAGCTGCTACTGATGATTGTGTGGATGCTGCCACGGGTACCAATAACTGCTTCTGCCGGATGTCGGATGCCGGATGTGTGTGCGCAAGGTTCTGTTGATGTTGTAGCTGATGACAGTGATGAAGATGTTGCAGTTGTTGTTGCTGCTGTTGATGTTGCTGCAATTGTTGTTGATGACGGAAAGTCGCGTGTTGGATTTGCTGTTGAACAGCTGCTGCTGCTGCAACAGCGGCAGCTTGTTGTTGCTGCTGGTGATGATGATGTTGCAACTGATGATGTAGTGGATTCAAAATTGGGTGCAATTGTTGTGCAGCAGCAGCGGCAGCAGCCCTCTGCTGAAGTTGTTGACGATGAGTAAGAACGGCTTGCGGTTGGTGATGATGGGGATGTGGGTGATGGGCAGCCGGATTAAATATTTGGTGGCTACCGGAAGCGGCTACCTTTGCAGCTGAACTAAGAGCTACGGCTGCAGCAGCGGCTGCTGCAGTTGCTGCTGCAGTTGCTGGTGAAGCGAATTGAACTTGTGTCGCCAATTGTGGTATAACAGATACTGCGGCGCACTGTCGCTTTGGTGACAACACCTGTGGGGCACTCGCTGGCGTTTGCGGCAGCGTTGGCCTGCGTTTAATCGCAATCGACGAAATGGTGATGGTTTTTTGGAACGCTTGACGTAAGTTCTACCTTGCCGATAATTATCACCACTACACACACTTTCGCGCTTTCCGTTCTTTATTAGGGAACTGCCTGTATTTCTATTATTATTCTGTCGTGGCTTTTGAACGCGGTACGGATTTTGCAATATGATGAAATGTGTTTATTCCGAATATAAATTCGATTGAGGTGGTTTAATCTGTAAATAAAGAAAACGAAAATGAAGTAAACATGTTCATGAAATAAAACTCAACAACAAAGGTTTTGTCTCAGTTTTGATTAACAGCACTAGAGGTTGCCACCGATTATATGCCGATTATATAAAGGTATAAACGCGTATATATATATTATATAATATTATTAAATTTGTGAATATGAAAATTGTCGATTGCTACACATATTTGTAGGTCATTTATAGGACATATGAAAGTGCACCGCTCTTTCTGGCTCTAGTTGTCAATACGTACGCCTAAATAAGTTGAAGAGTCCTAACCCACGTCCTAAAATAGTAATCAGTTGCACTGCCAAAAAAAAGAATATTCATGGAGAATAAAGATGTAAGTCGGTCAACCTATGAATATAGGTTAAGACAATTCTGCAGAATTAATAATATTAACGAAGTGGTCGAACACCAAAGTTACTCACTTTTATTGGATCGGAGGTATACGAAATTCTAACGGCTAACAAGATTACTGCGCAAGCATTTCCCACCTACTCAAAACATACAGTCAGAGTGATATAAATTCTACAAAGTATATCAGGAGCATAGTGAGTGAACGAACGGAATCGTCCAGCGAAACTGTGGAAGCAACGACATCAGTAAGGTAAAATCATTCATTCTAGACGATGTAAAATCCATTTGTCCTTACTTAATGATGACAGTGACAGTTTTGCAAAGTGCTGTCAAAAAGCTATTCACATGGAGGTGGCGGAGAAGGCGGCACGGAATATGCAGCCTAAATATGTCCACGCCATTACAAAATTTCACAATCAAAACTTCTGGTGAAAAATCGTGCAAGACAGTGAAAATGATCGAAAGTGTTGTGAATGGGAAACAATGGGTATATTCTAAGATGTCTGGAGCAACCGAATCAGTGATTAGTGAAAGGGAATTTAAAAAATAATAAACTTTGTACATTTGCAGTTAGGCATATTAATCGGACCAATTAAAGTTCAAGTGGGTTTTGGAGACGGAGAGCAGGAGTTCCGGCTCATTGTCATCGCAGGCAATAAACTACCAAAAGGGTACCATGGGCCGTTTTGGATTGATCACATGTTCCCCAACTGAAGATCGTTGTTCAATCCCTCAAGCGCAATTAATCAAATAAGTCCAAAAGATCTGCATGTAATTAAAGAAATTGAACAATGGCCGGGTTAATGTTATTGTATGTTATAAAAAAAATTATCATATAGGTTAAGAGAAACAGTAAAAAAAGAGGTAGGATAGGTTCATAGAAGAACTAATCTTGGTGCCGGTGAAACAAAGTAGTTGGGTAAGACCTATGGTGATAGTTCCTAAAACTAATGGTGGAATTCGCATATGTGTCGATTGTAGAGTCACTATTAATAAGTGTATCGAAACAGTGCCTTACAGTTTTACAAAAAATAGAAGATATTTTTGCGCAATTAGCATAATGTCAAATGTATTACCGATACATATCAACAGCAGTTTCATCACAAACACAAAAGCTTTTAGTAATCAACACTTCTAAAGAACTCTGCGTTTTCCACGTCAGCAGGATTGCTAAATGTATATTATCATCTTGACGATACAATCATAGGTGGAATTAATAAAGCAGACTGTAGTGAAAAGTTATTTCAGGTCCTCCGTCGTCTTAGTCATCATTATGTCCGGATCAATCTAGACAAATCAAAGTTTTTACAAACATCAGCTAAATATCTTGGGAAAGGGGTGTGAAGTTTCTGAGGGGGTGTGTTTCTGAAAAGGACAAAGTGTGTGTGCCCAAAAGGACAAAGTCAAGGCAATTTTAAAAGCACCAAACAAAAAGAATTTGGCAGAACTTCATTCATACCTAGGGCTCTTTAATTATTACGCTCGTTTTTTACCAAACCTAGCTACAACATTGTTCCCATTGTATAATCTTCTCCGGAAGAACACGAAATGTATTTGGTCAGAGTCGTGTAAGCTAGCTTTTGAAAAAAGTAAGCAGGTTTTAGTAAAAAATAATATCCTAGCCCTCTATGCCCCAGAAAATCCTATTATTGTGGCTACAGACGCCCGCACGTATGTTATAGGTGCAGTATTTTTTCATGACATTGAGGTGGTCGAAAGACCACTGCTTTTAGTATCCAGTAGCTTAAGTCCAGCGGAGCGCAACTATTATCGGTTTCACCGAGAAGCTCTAGCAATTGCGTTTTATGTCAAGAACTTTCACCAACTATATCTATAGTCAGGAATTTCTGTTGTGTACAGACCATCAAGCTCTTGGGGAAATATCTATCCCAAAGGAAGGCGCATCATCTGTCGCTGCATCCAGACTGCAAAGACGGTCAATTCTCTTGTCAATGTACAAGTATAAAATTGTTTACCGATGCAATTTACTAATGCCGCACGCTGGTGTATTGTCCTATCAATTATTTCAACGCTAGTCTATCATAAATCCATCGTTTTCAGGTGCAACCAGAAATATTCCATTGATTGGGATAAATGAAAATGAATACGAGATAACTAGTGGCAATGTTTCACTTTGACCTGCACACAGTCCTGACTTATATCCAATTGAGAATCTTTGTAACGACGTCGAATCTTGTATTGGAGTGAAGAAGAGCAACAATTTAGAGGAGCTTCGACAGTTTCTAAGGAAGGATGGAATTTAATTCCAACTCACAGGTTGTAAACCTTAGTAGAAATCACTCCTCGTCAATTGCAAGAAATTATACACAGGGATACATAACTTAACACGCTTTCACAATGCTCCAAGAATGAACTCAGAATCAATACAAATTTCATTTTCACTTAAGCAGTAGCTTAACTAAAGCCACCACAATCCAGAGAGTACATAATTGCCGTTCGTGTATTAAAATAATCTCAGCCCAAAATATATAGAGAAATATATTTTTGTGGGGCTAAGTTAAAGCTCATGTCTATACAGACAAGCCCGCTTCAATTAACGCATTGGAAGACAACATTGAAGCATTAGGACTAAGCGGATGGACCATTTGATGCGCAGTCAAGTTCAACATTTGCATGAAATAATCTCCAAACATTAAATTATATGGACGTACTATCGATTCAAATAAAGATTTCATCCATTCTTCTAAATTTTATGTGCTTCTTTTTTGCAAAACTTTCCTATAGCTTTTAAAAAATCACCCTTTATTTGCTATTAGAAAATATACCTATATTTTGAGTAGCCTTCAAATAACGAAAGACTCGTTTCACTGTTTTAATATGCTGTAGAGCGGGGCTGTCCAAGTGTCTACTCAGTACCCCAACAACATACGAGATATCCGGCCTTGTAGCTATGGCCAAATACATCATGCATCCAATTGCCTCTCGGAAAGGAAAATTTGATATATCTGCTGAAGATTTTGTTATGACCTCACATTGTGTAGACACTACTTTTGCATCTGTCATGTTAAACGGTAAATTCATGGCTTCACTGCAGGTCAATGGCTCCATCGCCATAAACGCATGCCCTTCTAAAATTGCAAGCATTAAACTTGTATAGGGATCTGCTTTCCAGTTTTGCATTGCTGCGATGCTTAGATTTGAACTCAGAAGTTAGAGCTTCATCGTTTTTCTTTGGATTTCGTTGCCATTTAGGATATATTTGCAAAGTTTCTTTCTTTTTACTTCCTGTTGATGTAGTTCCCCCTCATCAGTTCGTGTAAAAAGTTCTTCTTCGATCTCTGTCGGGTGAGAAGAAACAGGTTCACCTTCTTCTGCCGAACTATATTGATCCCCTTCGCTTCCCGTCATGTTCTCCATCTCATACGTTCCGCCCTCTATGCCCCAGAAAAACCTATTATTGTGGCTACAGACGCCCGCACGTATGTTATAGGTGCAGTATTATTTCATGACATTGAGGTGGTCGAAGACCACTGCTTTTAGTCCAGCGGAGCGCAACTATTATCGCTTGCACCGAGAAGCTCTAGCAATTGCGTTTTACGTCAAAAACGTTCACCAACTATATCTATAGCCAGGAATTTCTGTTGTGTACAGACCATCAAGCTCTTGGGGAAATATCTATCCCAAAGGAAGGCGCATCATCTGTCGCTGCATTCAGACTGCAAAGACGGTCAATTCTCTTGTCAATGTACAAGTAGAAAATTGTTTACCGATGCAATTTACTAATCCCGCACGCTGATGTATTGTCCTATCAATTATTTCAACGCTAGTCTATCATAAATCCATCGTTTTCAGGTGCAACCAGAAATATTCCATTGATTGGGATAAATGAAAATGAATACGAGATAACTAGTGGCAATGTTTCACTTTGACCTGCACACAGTCCTGACTTATATCCAATTGAGAATCTTTGTAACGACGTCGAATCTTGTATTGAAGTGAGTGAAGAAGCGCAACAATTTAGAAGAGCTTCGACAGTTCTCTAAGGAAAGATGGAATTTAGTTCCAACTCACAGGTTGTAAACCTTAGTAGAAATCGCGCCTCGTCAATTGCAAGAATTTATACACAGGGTTACATAACTTAACACGCTTTCACAATGCTCCAAGAATGAACTCAGAATCAATACAAATTTCATTTTCACTTAAGCAGTAGTTTAACTAAAGCCACCACAATCCAGAGAGTACATAATTGCCGTTCGTGTATTAAAATAATCTCAGCCCAAAATATATAGAGAAATATATAGTAAAAAAAAAAATAAATACATAGTAATAAAATATTAGGTCTGACAATGCTGTTGAGAGAGATCGGAAGGCACATTATATAATGCATTATCTGTAATGCATGTGCATTCGCTTGTTGAGTTGGTGTGTTCTCTTTTCCTCTCTTCAGCTGGGTGCCGTTTGTGTTCAACCCCAACCACTATTTTTTTCATTATTCACATGGGTGGGGTATAAGGTTCACTAGTTTACAATGCCACTCAATCTATGGCGTACCTAAACCACCCTTAAATATTGACTCTGAAAACGAAATCTTCTTGAGAGAAGTTTATGTTCGATCCTACACTTAGCTAATCCAGCAGATAAACATGTACTGTGAAATCGGGTGTGCTAATTCTATCGCCACTACTAAATAACTACCTATTTTCTTGAAGGAATAGTATTTTGTTGAAATTATTTATTACAAGTGATCTAAAAATTCGTAAATTTGTTTGATAATGTGCCAAAAGAATTACTCCTCTCACACATTATAGTTGAAAAGCAAAGGCGCGTTCTCGCGGTCGGGTTTTAATAGGCTTTGCTGGGCTTTATATCGCGCTTACAAGAATGTAGTGTCAAAAATAGGAAGGCTAAGTTTTCCATATCGAAATGAACGCGCACGTTTGACCTACTCGAATGTTCTGAAACACAATTTTCAAGAAAAAATATGAACTTACTATGTATACAGATACATACGGATGTTGCCAAGGAACAAACTTGTGTGTACTGGAATCCGTTCTCCTATGTTTGTTTGCTTATTACAACAGCATAAACGGTAGTCTTTCTATTGGACGTCGAAGTGATGACTCTGTATATGTAAGATGGTAATATTACTATTCACAAAAGTGCTTTGAAGGGATGGTGACGATTGTTGCCGATCTCGACTGAGCAAATAATATAGAAATCTCAGCTGAGCGAAATGCTTCACACATTGTGTCAGGAATGCTGCCGACTCGGTTGTTAGTAAGAAGCAAAGATAATGGAGGATAGAGTTGTCCAACTTCGGCCATTTCTACCAATTGTCCAAGCCGGCATTGAGCCGTAAAGAATAAGAGTGTAGTAAAATTCCCTTTGCAATTCACACTAACTCTTACAAAATTCCCGGCTCAGCCACTCATCGCAACACCGTATAAAAAACGCTGTCAAAGGAAATCAAGGGGAAAGTGAGGTAGAAGTTGGTTTCTCTATCATCCATTATCTCTGGTTAGAAGTGAAGATTCGGTCAATGCGGTTCAGTTTTCAGTGCTCAAATATAAATATTTAAAAACAAAAGAACTAACAATTCAAAAAGGAAAGGGGTGAGTTAATCACTTATTGTTTTTGATAAATAACTCGACAGATCTGATGAAAAAGAAATATTTAATATAGAAAAGGTTTAGGCTTAGTATCTTTTTAGATACAATGCAGTTCAGTGTATTCCCTACTAATTAATGTATTCAGAGAGCATTAATTTGAATTCAAGTTAATAATGTATGTTTTTTAAAAATAATATTATTAAATTACGTTCATTTTTACTATAAAATATTTAAATTTCTCTTAACATAAAAGTTTCGTAAAGATATTAGTTATCTGATCATTAGTTGGAACATAGCAAATATTAAACAAATTCTCATAGTATTTTTCATTTATAAAATGCACACGAACATCCATGTGCTCGACTGGTATTCAGGACTTTTGATAAGCTTCGCAGCTCCTTGGTTGTCCAAATGAAGTATTGCTCGCACATCGCCCTCATGTTGAAGATCTTTCAGAAGAACTTTTAACTACATAAGGTTTTTTACGGCTTCTGAAGCTGTCACATATTTAGCTTCTGTTGAGGATAGTTCTGTGCAGCGTTCTCTTCGTGATCACCTAGTAATTGTTGACTTTCCCAGTAGAAAAATGTAGCCACTAGTTGATCGTCGAGTGTCGAAATTACCAGCGTAATCAGGGTCACACACAAAAGGTTTAGGTTATAAAGGGTGATTTTTTAGCTATTATCTTTTTGGCAACACTAGTTTAAACAGCTGACGCACGTTTCGTGTTTTGTTTCACTGTAAAAATTCTTCAGTTTGGTCTATAATTTAACCATGAATCATCTTACAAACGAACAACGCGACGAAGCTCATTTTTTCGATTTTGGAATTGTCGATTTTGGAGTGAATATCAGCCAGAAGCATTACAAGAGCCACCAATGCATCCAGAAAAAGTCACAGTTTGGTGCGGTTTATGGGCTGTATTGGACCGTACTTCTTCAAAGATGATGCGAATCGTAACGTAACTGTGAATGGTGAGCGGTACCGTGAGATGATATCCAACTGAAAGACCTTGACTTGCATGGCATGTGGTTTCAACAAGACGATGCCACATGCCACACAGCACGCGCAACAATGGACTTATTGAGAGGCGCGTTCGGTGAACATTTTATTTCACGTTCAGGACCGGTCAATTGGCCTCCTAGATCGTGCGATTTAACACCTTTAGACTATTTTTTGTGGGGCTAAGTTAAAGCTCATGTCTATACAGACAAGCCCGCTTCAATTAACGCATTGGAAGACAACATTGAAGCATTAGGACTAAGCGGATGGACCATTTGATGCGCAGTCAAGGTCAACATTTGCATGAAATAATCTCCAAACATTAAATTATATGGACGTACTATCGATTCAAATAAAGATTTCATCCATTCTTCTAAATTTTATGTGCTTCTTTTTTGAAAAACTTTCCTATAGCTTTTAAAAAATCACCCTTTATTTGCTATTAGAAAATATACCTATATTTTGAGTAGCCTTCAAATAACGAAAGACTCGTTTCACTGTTTTAATATGCTGTAGAGCGGGGCTGTCCAAGTGTCTACTCAGTACCCCAACAACATACGAGATATCCGGCCTTGTAGCTATGGCCAAATACATCATGCATCCAATTGCCTCTCGGAAAGGAAAATTTGATATATCTGCTGAAGATTTTGTTATGACCTCACATTGTGTAGACACTACTTTTGCATCTGTCATGTTAAACGGTAAATTCATGGCTTCACTGCAGGTCAATGGCTCCATCGCCATAAACGCATGCCCTTCTAAAATTGCAAGCATTAAACTTGTATAGGGATCTGCTTTCCAATTTTGCATTGCTGCGATGCTTAGATTTGAACTCAGAAGTTAGAGCTTCATCGTTTTTCTTTGGATTTCGTTGCCATTTAGGATATATTTGCAAAGTTTCTTTCTTTTTACTTCCTGTTGGTGTAGTTCCCCATCATCAGTTCGTGTAAAAAGTTCTTCTTCGATCTCTGTCGGGTGAGAAGAAACAGGTTCACCTTCTTCTGCCGAACTATATTGATCCCCTTCGCTTCCCGTCATGTTCTCCATCTCATACGTTCTGACCGCAACATCTTTCAACGGCCCGTCAGCAGCACTTGGTGGTTTATACTCCTCCTCTGCATTCTCCGTGTGGAATCCAAGCTTTAAGGTTGTCTTTTCTTTAAAACACAATGTCACGAGAAAGCTGAATTTTATCTAATTCTCGATATACCTTACTATTATCTGGATAACCAACAAAGACTCCTGTCAAAGCCATTTTCTCCTACTTTTGCCCCTTCTCTTTGGGATATGTCTCTCGTTGGGAATATATATTTATGTATTCATTTTCCTGGAACCACAACTCATAAGGGCTCTTGATTCCACATGGTCCGTAACGATTTAACAAATAAACTCCTGTATGGATAGCTGCCCTTCCGAAGACAAAATTACCGCGATGTCGGGAACAAAAAGCACATTTGTATGCTGTTTTTTAACCGACTTTCTATAACTGAATGCTTCGATACTAATTCATCTCCCTCTGGCATGTGCTCTTATCTGTGTTCCATTACCCACTGTTATCATCACTGGTGTCTTCAACTTCTCATAAGAATTGAACCACTCTTGGCAAAAACACATGTGTTCACTCGCTCCCGAATCTAAGACCCAATAATCTACTGTCACAGCATCTCCGATGTCACAATAACGATGTTGCTTCGTATTGCATCTCTTTGGACAATTGTTCTTCCAATGGCCAGACTGCTTCCATACAAAACATTTGCCTCTGAGAGATCTGATTATTTTTGTTATCAAATTTACTGTACTTTTTCTCGTGTTTTGTGTATAATCGCATCGGAACTTGAACTTTCTACATCACATGTCACCCCTCCATAGTAATCCTTGATCTACACTACTACATCACATATGGCCTGCGCGATCGAGGAGATAGAGAGGTGCTACAACAGGAATTATGCCCGAAAGTTTAACCAATGGGTGAAACAGTTAGCCAATGTATATATGTACTTCGACTTCAATCTGGAAAGACCACTCCTGTAGACTGTAAAACGGCGATTAGGACTCATAAACCACTGTCAGGCAGAATATTCCTCTCAACATGTACGATGATCGGCGAGAATTGCGTTCACTTAACCTAGACTTGGTCAAGATTGCATTATGAAAACTGAAGTCTAACAAAACTGCTGGTGCAGACGGTCCGCTGAAATCTTTATGGCAGCTGGAGATGATCTGGTTGGGCGCATGCAGTAGCTGATCTGTAACATATGCTAATTGGAAAGTATGTCTGACGAGTGGAGTCTTAGTATCGTGTCGAGTGTCGAAATTACCAGCGTAATCAGGGTCACACACAAAAGGTTTAGGTTATAAAGGGTGATTTTTTAGCTATTATCTTTTTGGCAACACTAGTTTAAACAGCTGACGCACGTTTCGTGTTTTGTTTCACTGTAAAAATTCTTCAGTTTGGTCTATAATTTAACTATGAATCGTCTTACAAACGAACAACGCGACGAAGCTCATTTTTTCGATTTTGGAATTGTCGATTTTGGAGTGAATATCAGCCAGAAGCATTACAAGAGCCACCAATGCATCCAGAAAAAGTCACAGTTTGGTGCGGTTTATGGGCTGTATTGGACCGTACTTCTTCAAAGATGATGCGAATCGTAACGTAACTGTGAATGGTGAGCGGTACCGTGAGATGATATCCAACTGAAAGACCTTGACTTGCATGGCATGTGGTTTCAACAAGACGATGCCACATGCCACACAGCACGCGCAACAATGGACTTATTGAGAGGCGCGTTCGGTGAACATTTTATTTCACGTTCAGGACCGGTCAATTGGCCGCCTAGATCGTGCGATTTAACACCTTTAGACTATTTTTTGTGGGGCTAAGTTAAAGCTCATGTCTATACAGACAAGCCCGCTTCAATTAACGCATTGGAAGACAACATTGAAGCATTAGGACTAAGCGGATGGACCATTTGATGCGCAGTCAAGGTCAACATTTGCATGAAATAATCTCCAAACATTAAATTATATGGACGTACTATCGATTCAAATAAAGATTTTATCCATTCTTCTAAATTTTATGTGCTTCTTTTTTGAAAAACTTTCCTATAGCTTTTAAAAAATCACCCTTTATTTGCTATTAGAAAATATACCTATATTTTGAGTAGCCTTCAAATAACGAAAGACTCGTTTCACTGTTTTAATATGCTGTAGAGCGGGGCTGTCCAAGTGTCTACTCAGTACCCCAACAACATACGAGATATCCGGCCTTGTAGCTATGGCCAAATACATCATGCATCCAATTGCCTCTCGGAAAGGAAAATTTGATATATCTGCTGAAGGTTTTGTTATGACCTCACATTGTGTAGACACTACTTTTGCATCTGTCATGTTAAACGGTAAATTCATGGCTTCACTGCAGGTCAATGGCTCCATCGCCATAAACGCATGCCCTTCTAAAATTGCAAGCATTAAACTTGTATAGGGATCTGCTTTCCAATTTTGCATTGCTGCGATGCTTAGATTTGAACTCAGAAGTTAGAGCTTCATCGTTTTTCTTTGGATTTCGTTGCCATTTAGGATATATTTGCAAAGTTTCTTTCTTTTTACTTCCTGTTGATGTAGTTCCCCATCATCAGTTCGTGTAAAAAGTTCTTCTTCGATCTCTGTCGGGTGAGAAGAAACAGGTTCACCTTCTTCTGCCGAACTATATTGATCCCCTTCGCTTCCCGTCATGTTCTCCATCTCATACGTTCTGACCGCAACATCTTTCAACGGCCCGTCAGCAGCACTTGGTGGTTTATACTCCTCCTCTGCATTCTCCGTGTGGAATCCAAGCTTTAAGGTTGTCTTTTCTTTAAAACACAATGTCACGAGAAAGCTGAATTTTATCTAATTCTCGATATACCTTACTATTATCTGGATAACCAACAAAGACTCCTGTCAAAGCCATTTTCTCCTACTTTTGCCCCTTCTCTTTGGGATATGTCTCTCGTTGGGAATATATATTTATGTATTCATTTTCCTGGAACCACAACTCATAAGGGCTCTTGATTCCACATGGTCCGTAACGATTTAACAAATAAACTCCTGTATGGATAGCTGCCCTTCCGAAGACAAAATTACCGCGATGTCGGGAACAAAAAGCACATTTGTATGCTGTTTTTTAACCGACTTTCTATAACTGAATGCTTCGATACTAATTCATCTCCCTCTGGCATGTGCTCTTATCTGTGTTCCATTACCCACTGTTATCATCACTGGTGTCTTCAACTTCTCATAAGAATTGAACCACTCTTGGCAAAAACACATGTGTTCACTCGCTCCCGAATCTAAGACCCAATAATCTACTGTCACAGCATCTCCGATGTCACAATAACGATGTTGCTTCGTATTGCATCTCTTTGGACAATTGTTCTTCCAATGGCCAGACTGCTTCCATACAAAACATTTGCCTCTGAGAGATCTGATTATTTTTGTTATCAAATTTACTGTACTTTTTCTCGTGTTTTGTGTATAATCGCATCGGAACTTGAACTTTCTACATCACATGTCACCCCTCCATAGTAATCCTTGATCTACACTACTACATCACATATGGCCTGCGCGATCGAGGAGATAGAGAGGTGCTACAACAGGAATTATGCCCGAAAGTTTAACCAATGGGTGAAACAGTTAGCCAATGTATATATGTACTTCGACTTCAATCTGGAAAGACCACTCCTGTAGACTGTAAAACGGCGATTAGGACTCATAAACCACTGTCAGGCAGAATATTCCTCTCAACATGTACGATGATCGGCGAGAATTGCGTTCACTTAACCTAGACTTGGTCAAGATTGCATTATGAAAACTGAAGTCTAACAAAACTGCTGGTGCAGACGGTCCGCTGAAATCTTTATGGCAGCTGAAGATGATCTGGTTGGGCGCATGCAGTAGCTGATCTGTAACATATGCTAATTGGAAAGTATGTCTGACGAGTGGAGTCTTAGTATCGTGTCGAGTGTCGAAATTACCAGCGTAATCAGGGTCACACACAAAAGGTTTAGGTTATAAAGGGTGATTTTTTAGCTATTATCTTTTTGGCAACACTAGTTTAAACAGCTGACGCACGTTTCGTGTTTTGTTTCACTGTAAAAATTCTTCAGTTTGGTCTATAATTTAACCATGAATCGTCTTACAAACGAACAACGCGACGAAGCTCATTTTTTCGATTTTGGAATTGTCGATTTTGGAGTGAATATCAGCCAGAAGCATTACAAGAGCCACCAATGCATCCAGAAAAAGTCACAGTTTGGTGCGGTTTATGGGCTGTATTGGACCGTACTTCTTCAAAGATGATGCGAATCGTAACGTAACTGTGAATGGTGAGCGGTACCGTGAGATGATATCCAACTGAAAGACCTTGACTTGCATGGCATGTGGTTTCAACAAGACGATGCCACATGCCACACAGCACGCGCAACAATGGACTTATTGAGAGGCGCGTTCGGTGAACATTTTATTTCACGTTCAGGACCGGTCAATTGGCCGCCTAGATCGTGCGATTTAACACCTTTAGACTATTTTTTGTGGGGCTAAGTTAAAGCTCATGTCTATACAGACAAGCCCGCTTCAATTAACGCATTGGAAGACAACATTGAAGCATTAGGACTAAGCGGATGGACCATTTGATGCGCAGTCAAGGTCAACATTTGCATGAAATAATCTCCAAACATTAAATTATATGGACGTACTATCGATTCAAATAAAGATTTCATCCATTCTTCTTTTGAAAAACTTTCCTATAGCTTTTAAAAAATCACCCTTTATTTGCTATTAGAAAATATACCTATATTTTGAGTAGCCTTCAAATAACGAAAGACTCGTTTCACTGTTTTAATATGCTGTAGAGCGGGGCTGTCCAAGTGTCTACTCAGTACCCCAACAACATACGAGATATCCGGCCTTGTAGCTATGGCCAAATACATCATGCATCCAATTGCCTCTCGGAAAGGAAAATTTGATATATCTGCTGAAGATTTTGTTATGACCTCACATTGTGTAGACACTACTTTTGCATCTGTCATGTTAAACGGTAAATTCATGGCTTCACTGCAGGTCAATGGCTCCATCGCCATAAACGCATGCCCTTCTAAAATTGCAAGCATTAAACTTGTATAGGGATCTGCTTTCCAATTTTGCATTGCTGCGATGCTTAGATTTGAACTCAGAAGTTAGAGCTTCATCGTTTTTCTTTGGATTTCGTTGCCATTTAGGATATATTTGCAAAGTTTCTTTCTTTTTACTTCCTGTTGATGTAGTTCCCCATCATCAGTTCGTGTAAAAAGTTCTTCTTCGATCTCTATCGGGTGAGAAGAAACAGGTTCACCTTCTTCTGCCGAACTATATTGATCCCCTTCGCTTCCCGTCATGTTCTCCATCTCATACGTTCTGACCGCAACATCTTTCAACGGCCCGTCAGCAGCACTTGGTGGTTTATACTCCTCCTCTGCATTCTCCGTGTGGAATCCAAGCTTTAAGGTTGTCTTTTCTTTAAAACACAATGTCACGAGAAAGCTGAATTTTATCTAATTCTCGATATACCTTACTATTATCTGGATAACCAACAAAGACTCCTGTCAAAGCCATTTTCTCCTACTTTTGCCCCTTCTCTTTGGGATATGTCTCTCGTTGGGAATATATATTTATGTATTTATTTTCCTGGAACCACAACTCATAAGGGCTCTTGATTCCACATGGTCCGTAACGATTTAACAAATAAACTCCTGTATGGATAGCTGCCCTTCCGAAGACAAAACTACCGCGATGTCGGGAACAAAAAGCACATTTGTATGCTGTTTTTTAACCGACTTTCTATAACTGAATGCTTCGATACTAATTCATCTCCCTCTGGCATGTGCTCTTATCTGTGTTCCATTACCCACTGTTATCATCACTGGTGTCTTCAACTTCTCATAAGAATTGAACCACTCTTGGCAAAAACACATGTGTTCACTCGCTCCCGAATCTAAGACCCAATAATCTACTGTCACAGCATCTCCGATGTCATAATAACGATGTTGCTTCGTATTGCATCTCTTTGGACAATTGTTCTTCCAATGGCCAGACTGCTTCCATACAAAACATTTGCCTCTGAGAGATCTGATTATTTTTGTTATCAAATTTACTGTACTTTTTCTCGTGTTTTGTGTATAATCGCATCGGAACTTGAACTTTCTACATCACATGTCACCCCTCCATAGTAATCCTTGATCTACACTACTACATCACATATGGCCTGCGCGATCGAGGAGATAGAGAGGTGCTACAACAGGAATTATGCCCGAAAGTTTAACCAATGGGTGAAACAGTTAGCCAATGTATATATGTACTTCGACTTCAATCTGGAAAGACCACTCCTGTAGACTGTAAAACGGCGATTAGGACTCATAAACCACTGTCAGGCAGAATATTCCTCTCAACATGTACGATGATCGGCGAGAATTGCGTTCACTTAACCTAGACTTGGTCAAGATTGCATTATGAAAACTGAAGTCTAACAAAACTGCTGGTGCAGACGGTCCGCTGAAATCTTTATGGCAGCTGGAGATGATCTGGTTGGGCGCATGCAGTAGCTGATCTGTAACATATGCTAATTGGAAAGTATGTCTGACGAGTGGAGTCTTAGTATCGTGCCCCCGATCCACAAAAAAGGAGACCTCTTTGACTGCGCATACTATCGAGGGATCAGTTTCCCTCATGCATGACCCTTTCTGCCGTTTGGTGTACCCACCTGAAGCAATCTGATAGGTATCATATCAGTGTGGCTTCCGGCCGGAGAGTTCCACCGTCGACCAGATCTTCAAACTACGGCGGATCCTATACGGACGGATATTACCGCGATCCAGGATATATATTGGATAGGGATAATAAAAACGTCAGAAAGCTCCACCAGCCAACAACTAAGAGCTCTGGCATTGGACGCCAAAGCATACCGGAGATTGCAGGAGCCTACGAAGAACAACTAAGTGATTTCCGCTCGGCCATAAAAGAGGTAACGGAAACTACTTTAGACTACCGACCACTTGACAAAAACCCGTGGTGTGACCAGCTCGCTTGGCCTCTTCTTCAATAGCCTTGAACGCTTCCACTACGACACGTTGGGAATGTGCGACCTTCAGTTGCGTAATCCAACAGTTGGACTGACTTTTAGAAGATAATGCCTTCCGTGTTTACAGCTGCTCCCTGCGCTATCTTTTCCAATGCCAGATTGAAGAAATCGCACGACAGCGTATCTCCTTGCCGAAATCGTTGCAGGTTTCGCAAGACTCAGAAGACCTTCAGTCGAACTGCACGATGTATCGCGTATTTGTTATCGTTGTGCGACACAACATGATCAGTATTTCGAATTCGGCTAACGCAATTTCACTGGTACGTGCCGATTTGTGCGGTGCAAAACGTTCACACATTACGCTCGACAGTATTTGTTACGTCGAGGTAGGTTGTTACAAGAGGTAGATTCGCCTTTTTTAATCATGATTATATGGAGATGACATTCCAGTTGTAGGGTCACTGGACTGGTAAGCTAATGGCGAGTTTTGAAGTCGACGGCAATTGTAATAAATTAGATAATATTCTAAATCATATTGGTGTTTGCGATAGGTGGTCTGAAGATGGGATACCAGAATGTGCTTGGATGGGGCTCATTTGATCCACTGACAACATCTACTTCGATAGTCATTTGCTCAGTATTGTTATTGTTTAAATATATTATGCAAGCGTCAGTCTGTAAGCAGCATACAGACCGTGCGATACACAAGGAAATCCGAGATGAATCACACAGCCTTTCAACGCTTGTCCTTGCGCTTTATCCAACGACTGTCTCGAGATTTCAGCAGCCGATGGGTCGTTCTTCGGCTCGACTTTCATGTTCGTGATTAATTTCAACTTCGTAACATATCACCCAAAGACGTAAATCGTAGACCTCATAAGTCACCCATCGTTCCGTCAACTGCCTCCAAAGCTTATGTGCCATCGTGCATTCATTCCAAATGATGATTTTGCATTCTCGCATTAAACTCAGTGTAGCCGAATTCTTGGTCATTGTCCACGTTTGCTTGTCATCGAGTGATTCAGCGGCAGCTTCAAAGCAGAATGTACAGCTCATCTGGATCATAACTTTGCTCCCATTGCAACTCGCGATTAAATGAATGATGCATCTAACTATTTAGCGCTGCCATTTTCAATGTCGTCAGCCAACCCCCGTCTTTCATCAGACCTCACGACACCTCTCGACATCTCTCGTCGTTAATTTCAATATCGAAATTCTAAGATTTCGTACAAACTCTGCAGAATATCGTCCTTGTGTTTTTTTCACAATGGGTTCGGGTTCGATGGTTTACATGTGGCTATTTTTTTTTTTTTGTTGTTTGTGTTATTTTGTTTTTATTGTATTAAATGTAACTTACATGCTAGACAAAAGGACTTAAAACTAGCTTAACTAACTTAACAATTCATAAATCGTTCTTAATACTAACCTACTGACCCTATGCGGGTACTCTAAGCTAATCTAATCTAAAATTATAAATGTGCCTTTCGGCACATTTATAATTTTGTCTTTCCTGACAAACTTGATTCGTTTACTTTGTGCCAAGAAAACTTATAAAAAAACTTGGCTAAACTTAACGTAACTACTTAACCTACGTAGCTAACTTACATTAACATAAAACTTAAGACTATCTTAGTCATGTCCGTAACAGTAGGGACGCGTGCACCAGGGCGTATATGTTATGTATCAATCGTCGCAAAATCGCTGAATTTTTTCGAAGTCACGCTGCAACAAGCTCTTTATTACCTCTACCTTCGGACCTGATCTGTACGCTACTAGGTCGTTGGCGTACGCAATTAAGTGCGGAATGGAACCTATAAGTTCTACAGTGAATATTGAGAACAAGATCGGTGAACCATTTTTATGTCAAAGACCGTGGTAGAAGTTACGTCGCCACTTTTCACGACGAACTTTCTACCTATTATCATGTCATAGATTATGTATAGCAATGGTTTACTTATACCAAGCCTGACCAGCTTGATGAAGAGGCCCTCCAACCAAACGGTGTCGAACGCTTACTTCAAGTCAATAAGGCAGGCACCCGTGCATTGTTTTTTGCCTTTATTCCATTGAATGTCGGACACCAGTTTGGACGCGGCATGTATGGTTTCGTGCCCCGCCCTGAAACCGAACTGTTTGTCCGGTATGATTTTATTTTCCTCTACGCATTGTTTCAGAACTCGAATGACTATCTTCTCAAAAACCTTGCTTATGCACGGAAGAAGACTGATTTGTTGGAATAGATTTGTCTTTGTCCCGTTTAGGGATCGGTTGCGCTAAAGCGGTTTTCCAGTGCCTTGGGTAATATGCATTGTGCATTGTGTTGTGTAAATCCGTACTATACCGGGGGGAAGTTGACAAAGCACAATATTCGGTATTCCATCGATTCCCATTGACTTTTTTTTCTTCAGTGAGTGGTGGTAAAATGGTGGTAAAATGGCGGCCGGTCGTCGTGAATTTGATCTTGAATCTGAATGTTTGTAAGCAATTTCGAAAAAGAGAAAAATTGTTAATTTTGGTATTAAGGAGACGTCAGTGCCGCATAACTCGGCAATTTCACCAGCGCAGCATAAGCCAGGGGTTTCCGATTGAGTCTTCAATGCATTGCAATGTTGACATACCACAGACAATAAACAGATACAAACGCAACGGATATCTTTGTAACCGATTGGTAAATCTTATTCGAAAGCAGCGCGATTGATCTTCTTCTAGCAACATTTTGTCGAATTTGCGGTGGTGATTGTGTAGCGCGAACCTGCAATATGGACACGTCTCCATTCGTTTTCCTCTGCACGTTGATTTTGTGTTTGATTATTGCCGACAGTTGAAATAATTTTTCGTCCAAGGTTTCATCGGCTAGTAGGAGGCATTAGTCAATCAAATAACTCTACCTAAATAACAACAAAGTCGTTATTGACTAATCCTAGAATGCTTCGCAATGAATGCCCGCAATTGGATAACATCGCTTTTAACTCTCAAAATGTAACAAATAATCGAATTCAAAAATATCGCATTGAATGTCAATTGATCGTAATGTAATACAATCATTACGTGAGCTGTGAATATATGTATTTCCAAAGCAAAGAAAGGGAAGACACCGATGGAGACAAATGTAAGTCATTGGTGCAGTGCCCCCCAAAAGTAATAGCAGTAGAATGTCTCTTCTAGGATGCATTGAGTACGAATTGTATTTGAGTTTATTGTAAGTACCAGATTAATTTCATCTAAGTTTATACACAACCCTACGGGTACCCGTTCATTTGGTTCCCAAGTAATACCCGAAACGATTTATTATATATATAATATTTTCGACATATTATGTACAAAAATTGTAAACTGAATCTTAGTTCAACACGGCGATGAGTGTTTACTGCATTTAGGATTGCTAATCCTTTCTTTTTTTCAGAGATAACGTGAAAAGATAATTTTCAAGGGCATCTCTATCATACAGTTGCTGTTTCATTATCCTTCGTTCGTATCTTGTGCTTTCTATTCTATATTGTATGACTTGTTCTCTCTGTCCCTCTCTTACATTTTGGTCACTCGATACTAGTGAACAGGCGACGTACACCTAGTCAGAAAAGTCTACACACGATTTTAAATTATAATGTTTGTTTATTGTGTTTTTCTTTGCGGAAACAAATAAAACAATTTAAGGTTGTTCTCATATATAACAATACAAAAAAATCCATTTCCAAAAAGGTTCACTTTCATAATAATCAAGAAATTTCATATCGTATGCAGAGTTTTGTGACTAAGTGTATAGTTAGTTGTCCATAAGGAAAGTAAGGGTGTCCACATGTAATCCTGCCTCTTTTAAAGTTAATTTTTGTCATCGTAAACATAAGTACTACCGGAAAATGTAGTCTTTTAAAATGAAAGGGTATGTTATTTGGTATTATAGGGATGCGAGGAATTAATACGTTTTATCCTTTGACTTGTTGTTTGTCTGCAATACATACAACATCTGAATTATACAACTTATTCCGTTTATTTATGTTTGCCTACTTAGCACTACGTTTGTGGCGGCCGTGGGTTTGTACTTGGGCCCAGGTTCGATTCCCCGTGCAGAGCAGAACACTTTTCTTGGCCCCACCTTTTTCGAGTCACTGATAATTCTCAAAGAGTAATAACAGTCTAGAAAAAGCTTATAAAATTGGCCGTTCGGAGCCGGCATTAAACTTCAGTGCTTGCTGAAAAGCCCAGTCTTGGTCGTCTACGAGCTGTAGCTGCTCCCATATTATTATTATTTTTATAACTAAATATAAATTACCTGAGCTTAATCAGGACCTACATTTTTCATTGATTTTTGCACAGGGTTAACTCATTGGTACCAGTTTTCAGTTCATTCGATGTCAATATAGGCTATGTAGGCTATGAAAACGACAAAATTGCCGGAAGGCCTGCTGCACGGGCGATTGGAAACTTGGTCCCAAATGAAGGAGGTCCTACACATTAGTTTCGGTAGGAAATTTTGTTTTTTTGGACGGAAGGGTAATGTCATTTATAAAGGACTATTATGTTAGCATTAACAATTTATTAAGTAGAATTAACAATGCTTATTTATTGCAAACGGTCAAAATGAGCAAGAAATGAAAAAACTATATTGTTCTGTCGAAATCCTCAATTACTTGATGAAGTACGTACTTTTTAGTAAGACTTTCGAGAATGAAATTGGCAAACAATCTTTTTGCAGGGAACTTAAGTGATACTGATGTATCTAAATTGATTTTTTTTTTTGTTTTATTCTCATAAACTATTTTTTTTTATAAAAAAGGGGGTACAATTACAAGTGAAATACTATACAAAATCATCACTCCAAATAATATTCCCGTTTTAGTAAGATCTATCGTTATCCGGAAATCTATTTAAATGAAGCCGACAATCAAATAGCTAAAATTTTGCAGAAGAAGATTATTGCTAGAAGCGATAGTCCATACAATTCGCCTATTTGGGTAGTCCCTAAAAAGAATAAAAAAAACAATGGCGAATTGTCATAAACTACATAAATATATATTTCCTATACCTATACATTAACGACTTGTTCACAAAAATATATATTTCCTATACCTATACATTAACGACTTGTTCACAAAATGCACTTCTTTTTCGGCTGTCGACTTCGTGAAGGGTTTCGATCCACCCTATAGACATAAGACCGCGTTTTCTACAAAAATTGGTTATTTCTAATTTCTGAGAATACCATTTGGTCTAAAGAATGCTCCTACGCCATTTCATTTGACGCCATTCCGATTAAGAGATTACCTACATAAATAAGATTTGCTTTGCTTACTTGGATGACGTTCTTATATTCTCTAATAGTTGCAAAGAATATTTGCTATCACTAAAAAAAAATCCTCGAAAAGTTACAAAATACAGAAATGTCACATTGTCGATTTATTAGGTCAGGTCAGGTTATCACTAACAAGGGATCATAACAGATCAAAAGAAAGTGTAGTCCATTAACATCAGTGGATAATAATAATAATAATAAAAATATCTGTTCCCCAATATTTTAAAGCCTTAGACATTTAAAACAGTAATGACTTCTGACCCCATCCTTAAGAGCTCTGAATTCACCAAAGAATAGGTCCCTACAGCAGTTGCATCTGGTTATGCATGAGGAGCACTGCTTAACCAAAGTAGCCACCCTATTTCCTACATTCTGAATTGAAGTCCATGAAATACTTTAGGTAGGTACGTCCTAAAGTTGAAACTGTTGGACAAACAACAATCGAGAAAAATATATTTAAATAAAGAAAAAAATAAAAATTTGGTCAAATAAAACCCGACTTGTTCTGTTAATTTCAGAGTGATATTCAGATATGTGAACTCAGATATGGGGTAATGTAGAAGAACTTTTAAATAACGTTAAGTATGATTTAAAAATATCAATGAATCGACATCGACGTGCAAGCCAGTAAGTCATTATTGATTAACTTTTAGCAGCGAATATCGAGTTTCCGCAAAATGAGACGCTTACGCAATTAAGACGGCTGCATAACGAACTATTGGCTAATATTAAGGACGATTACAAAAAATATGGTGACAAATAATCTTGCTGCCGCCGGAGCACATACTGCTACGTTGAGGCTCCGTCCGCCGCTAATATAGATGATGAAAAAGCCACTATGGTACCCGCTGCTGTGTCTGCCGATATACCCGGCTGTCAAGCCCGCCGTTGGACCCGATGTCATATCCATAACCGAACCGATTTCAACACCAAAAGCAATACAAGGTGCCAACATACAAAGTCACGATGTCCTTCTGGGACAGAGGTGCTTTAATCGGAAAGGTGGGGTGATCGGTGCACTAAGTCTATCATTCCCCTAATTCAGGGTGCCCATTGGACAGTTAGCAGCCTGGGGGTAATACTGGCTGTGTTATAAAGGCGGCTCTCCGCGGCAGGGTCACGAGGAGTAATAATGACCTTAGCAAGCTCATGCGAGACTCTGGCGTGGCCGACCAAACTTTCTTGGACTACTCCTGGGAACGGAATAAAATCCTAGGAAAAGGCCCAAATGTCCACCGATGCCCTCTCCAGGACAATCCGTCGGACCGGATGATCCACTAACAAAATGTCACAGCGGCGTAAACAGCGGAGTGACTAAAATTGATTGGACCCAAACTAAGTATATGGAAGGCAGAGGGCTTGACCACAAAATGCTGGAAGGAAATACCACTATCCAATTCCATTACCATGTATTTCCCGAAAAGTGCTGGACAGAAACACAAGGTCACACTGCTCCATTACGTTGCAGACTTCACTTCCGTTCTCCATCCCTTAACCCCATCCCCTTTCATATCATCCCATATATACCATACCAACCAACCACATGCAAAATGCATGATCAACAGTACGCGGATCATCTTCGCAGACGCTTCACTTTGCACTACATGCGACGGTGAATATGAAACCTGCATTAACCTTCGCCTTACTTTTCCACAGACGAACATGTGCTTACGCAAAAGCTGTGCCAACAGTTTTATGCTTTAAGAAGATACAGTTTGTTCAGTCGAGAGTTCTTCTTTCTGAGCTAGCAGGGAAGTACTCCGGTTGTACGCTTTAAAATATTGTATTTTGAATAAAGTAAAAAGTATAAATAAAGAAGTAAAGAAAATAAAGTGTTTTTTTATGCCTATCCGCGGGTAAGAAACATAACTGGCGCAGTCGGTAAACGCGAAAAGTTCGTTTAAGAACAAACGCAATCGGTAAACAGGAAAAGTTCGTTTAAGAACAGACGCAACCGGTAAACACGAAAAGAACAAAAAAATAAAAAACATAGTTTGTTTAAAGATAAATGCAGTGCGAAATAAAGCAGCAAGCCCTTAGATTCTTTATAACCAAAATCCCGGAACCAATGAGAGGACTACTTTAATGTAGAGAACCTCGAACAAGCTATTCAAATCCTGCACGAAACAGGGTATGCAGACAGAAAATTTCATAAAAATCAAAACAAATATAATTATAATTACAATAGCAATAACAGTTATATAACAACAACAACGATAACCGTAATAATAATTATAATAACAACTTAGAAACAAGTCGACCTAACCAAAATCACAATAACAGTAACCCTATTAACAGTAATTATAACACCAATAATAACATTAATAGATCTGGTACCTATAGAAACAACAGTGCAAGCACATCCAGGAATTACTACTCGGGTACATATAGAAATAATTATGCAAACACACCCAGAAATGATAATAGTCCTAGTACATCTACAACCAATAACTCAGGAAATTATAGGGCTAATAAAAACAATTACAATAATCAGATGGAACTTATGGACACATTGTCCGGCTCGTTCCAAAGAGAGGTAAACACCTTAGAGGGCGACCCGGATTTTCGCGAAGAAAGCCATCCGGTCGATTACCCTATATAGTAGTACGAACTAAAAACGGCAAATACAAGTTAAGAATTCTCATTGACCCAGGGTCGGACACGAGCATTCTTAACCCGGGGTTATGCCACCCAAAATGGCAAATACATTTACAAAAACCAGTAGAAGTTAAGACTACTAGCTCATCAATTTTTTAGCTAAAACTAAAGTGAGAATTCCACTATTCACAGATTTTGGTATGCCAAACAAAACTGCCGAATTCCTTGAGTATAAGTTACATGACATTCTTGACGGACTTATTGGCAATAACATCCTATTACCATTGAATGCAGTCCTTGATTATTGGAATACAATTTTAATAGTAGAGAAAACGGAAATTCCAATCTGCTTCAATGAAAATGAGGACGAAGCTATTACGATTGCAAACTACGAAAAAGTGGTACCACACCTAGGAGTATACCATACGGAGATCAACACAGAACCAGTAAGACTCGATCACCTTAATCAAGAGGAAAAAGAAATTATAATTGAATTAATTGCCCAATATTCTTCAATATTTTATCAAGAGGGAAGTGACCTGTCTTTCACAAACGCGATTAAACACCAAATAAAGACAGTCAACGATATCCCAATATATACGAAAAACAGGTATCCCGAAGTGCACAAGAATGAAGTGAAGAAACAAATAAGCGAAATGCTAAAACAGGGAATAATCCGCCCTAGTAATTCACCATACTCGGCACCAATCTGGATCGTCCCAAAAAAGAGGGATGCCTCTGGAACACAGAAATCGGAGCTTAAACCAAGTTTCAATCGATGACAAGTTTCCCATTCCAAGTATGGAAGATATCTACGACAAACTGGGGAACGCTATGTATTTCACGACACTAGATCTGGCTAAAGAGTTCCACCAGATCGAAGTTGCTGAGGAGTATAGAAGGAAAACAGAGTTTTCAACCAATGATGGGCATTATGAATTTGTGCGTATGCCTTTCGGCTTGAAAAACGCGCCCGCGACATTTCAACGCTTGATGAACTCAGTTCTAGTTGAATTTATAGGTAAAATATGTCTCGTCTACATGGACGACATCATCATATTTTCGACTAGTCTTGAGGAACACTTAGTATCACTAAAGAAAATATTCAAGAGACTGAAAGAAGTTAATCTCAAAATCCGACTGGACAAAAGCGAGTTTCTGAAAAAAGAAACCGAATTTTTAGGCCATATAGTAACAACAGAAGGTATCAAACCGAATTCTAATAAAGTTTCAGCCATAAACAACTATAAATTACCAAAAACAACAAAGCAAATCAAATCATTTTAGGCATCACTGGGTATTATAGGAAGTTTATCAAGGATTACTCTAAGGTGGCGAAACCGATGACAATGTTTTTATAGAAGAACGCCAAAATAGATCCCATTTTAAAATACCCCGACTTCCAGAAAATGTTAACTCTCACAAAGGACGCATCTAACTACGCCCTAGGTGCAGTTCTAACACAAGAGAATCACCCAATATGTTATGCTAGTCGCACCCACAATGAGCACGAAACCCAATACTCTAAGATCGAGAAGGAACTATTAACTATTATTATTATTATAACTACTAAATATTTCAGGCCCTACCTCTATGGAAGGAAATTTTCTATAAGGACCGACCAACGACCTCTGGTTTGACCTAGTTCAATCAGAGAACCGAACGCCAAGCTTCAAAGATGAAAAACTAAACTCGAGGAGTACAATTTGGAGATAGAATACGTGAAAGGGAGAGACAACCAAGTAACCAAATAATCCATATAGACATCTGGTATGCTAACATAAATGTTATGTACGTCACTATGATCGACAAATTTACTAAGCATGTCTCAGTTCAAGAAATAAGACACAGAAAATAGTCACAGACGGATAATCAGGATTTACCTCAATTCTCATAAGAGAATTCCACAAAGAAAACAATGTAGAACTTCACGTCGCCCTATCACAATGCAGGAAATTCGGACATCGGAAGATTTCACTGCAATCTTAACGAGCACATTCGAACTTTTAGAGCGGACGAAAAAAAGAAGCAGTAACAATATACAATCAGACCATATATTCTACCACGAAACGCAGACCAATGGACTTTACAAACGGGAACATTAGCAATGACGAATTTCCAAAAATTGCCGAACTAGTAACTAAAAATAAGGAGAAATATATAAATAAACACAATGAAGATAGGAAAGACATCGACACAGGAAGAACAATAAACTTAAGCCAACACATAAGAAATCCAACATAGAAATATAGTAAATTTTATAAAACTCAAGTCAAGCGAATATACAAATATGAAAACACATAACATTTTTTTTTTCACATACTTAGAATATTATTAATATCTAACCCTGCTAACTCACAAAGACCCGACATACAAAACTTAAACGACGGATAAGGGTACATAATCATAAGGGACGAACAACTTCAAGTAATTACAGGATACACAAAAATTCTTCATAACGTAAACTTAAACTCATGGACGGAAAACTTAGACATCATTGAACAGAACATAAACAAAATCAACTCAAAAAATCGATATCCAACCATGTTACACAGTCTCAAGCTTTTAGCAGAAAACATAGAAGGTTTATTACAGAATAATCATCATAGAGGAAGGAGAGGTTTAGCTAACGTCATTGGAAAAGGTTTAAAGCTGTTAGCTGGAAGACGAGGAGGAAATTAGGAAAAGCTTAGAAATTAAGGAAAAAAATAAATGATCCCCTTTCATATCATCCCATATATATAATACCAACCAACCACATGCAAAATGCATGATCAACAATACGCGGATTATCTTCGCAGACGCTTCACTTTGCACTACATGCGACGGTGAATATGAAACCTGCATCAACCTTCGCATTCCTTCTTCACAGACGAACATGTGCTTATCGCAAAAGCTGTGTCAACAGTTTTATGCTTTAAGAAGATACAACATGTTCAGTCGAGAGTTCTTCTTTCTGAGATAGCAGGGAAGTACGTTTGATTTTCGGCTGTACTCCGGTTGTACGCTTTAAAATATTGTATTTTCAATAAAGTAAACAGTATAAATAAAAAAGTAAAGAAAATAATGTGTTTTTTTTTTATGCCTAACCGCGGGTAAGGAACATAACTCTCCCTAAATGGATACAATGAAAGGATCAGTACAAATTATGGCAGGTGCTCGGAATAGACCGGTCACGGAATAGTCCTCTGAAGCTTTTAAAAGGCGGAAAAAAAATCCCTAAGCTATAGCTTCGGCAAGGTGGCGGTGCCTGGACTCAATGAGTAGGAGGAGTTGAGTCCGTCGACCACTCCAAACCCCACTTCGGAGAGTACAGAGCCTGCAGAGGAGAAGTTAGACTGGCGAAGCTACAAAATGTCACTCACTTCCTATAACTATGAAATAAAGAGAGGCAAAATAGAAAGCTTCAGGAACTTTCGTGCGACAATCACTAAAACTCCAACCACGTCTAGGCTCTAGAAGATGCCACCAAAAGCAGGAAGATACAGACGTTTCGACACTGAAATCGACGATCAGAAGGCAAGACTTCTACTTGAAACTCACTACTCCGGGCAGCTGCCATTACAGAAAAATATGTGAAAATAAATGTTAAAAAAGTATACTAACTAAGGTGTATACAAGTCTAAATAATGTACATAGTAAGTGCATATGTGTGGGTTTCAAATCTGCTCCAGGCATCATTTCCCGTTAAGATCAAATTAACGGCACTATCACTGGAGTGGTCTATCAGTGGTAGTAGTCTGACTATGTTATCACAATTTACCAATATGGTCTCAGTATGCTTCACTAGCAGAGCCTTTCCCTACCCTACGTTAAATATACGGGTTTTAATAAAACAGTTCTGGTGTTAAGTTTTCTTTTTTCAATTTGTGAAAAAGAGAAAAATTGTTAATTTTGGTATTAAGGAGACGTCAGTGCCGTATAACTCGGCAATTTCACCAGCGCAGCATAAGCCAGGGGTTTCCGATTGAGTCTTCAATGCATTGCAATGTTGACATACCACAGACAATAAACAGATACAAACGCAACGGATATCTTTGTAACCGATTTTTAAATCTTATTCGAAAGCAGCGCGATTGATCTTCTTCTAGCAACATTTTGTCGAATTTGCGGTGGTGATTGTGTAGCGCGAACCTGAGCAATATGGACACGTCTCCATTCATTTTCCTCTGCACGTTGATTTTGTGTTTGATTATTGCCGACAGTTGAAATAATTTTTCGTCCAAGGTTTCATCGGCTAGTAGGAGGCATTAGTCAATCAAATAACTCTACCTAAATAACAACAAAGTCGTTATTGACTAATCATAGAATGCTTCGCAATGAATGCCCGCAATTGGATAACATCACTTTTGACACTCAAAATTATTTGTTAAAAAATTCTAGAATGTTTCGCAATGAATGCCCGCAATTGGATAACATCACTTTTAACTCTCAAAATGTAACAAATAATCGAATTCAAAAATATCGCATTGAATGTCAATTGATCGTAATGTAATACAATCATTACGTGAGCTGTGAATATATGTATTTCCAAAGCAAAGAAAGGGAAGACACCGATGGAGACAAATGTAAGTCATTGGTGCAGTGCCCCCCAAAAGTAATGGCAGTAGAATGTCTCTTTTAGGATGCATTGAGTACGAATTGTATTTGAGTTTATTGTAAGTACCAGATTAATTTCATCTTAGTTTATACACAACCCTACGGGTACCCGTTCATTTGGTTCCCAAGTAATACCCGAAACGATTTATTATATATATAATATTTTCGACATATTATGTACAAAAATTGTAAACTGAATCTTAGTTCAACAAGGCGATGAGTGTTTACTGCATTTAGGATTGCTAATCCTTTCTTTTTTTCAGAGATAACGTGAAAAGATAATTTTCAAGGGCATCTCTATCATACAGTTGCTGTTTCATTATCCTTCGTTCGTATCTTGTGCTTTCTATTCTATATTGTATGACTTGTTCTCTCTGTCCCTCTCTTACATTTTGGTCACTCGATACTAGTGAACAGGCGACGTACACCTAGTCAGAAAAGTCTACACACGATTTTAAATTATAATGTTTGTTTATTGTGTTTTTCTTTGCGGAAACAAATAAAACGATTTAAGGTTGTTCTCAAATATAACAATACAAAAAAATCCATTTCCAAAAAGGTTCACTTTCATAATAATCAAGAAATTTCATATCGTATGCAGAGTTTTGTGACTAAGTGTATAGTTAGTTGTCCATAAGGAAAGTAAGGGTGTCCACATGTAATCCTGCCTCTTTTAAAGTTAATTTTTGTCATCGTAAACATAAGTACTACCGGAAAATGTAGTCTTTTAAAATGAAAGGGTATGTTATTTGGTATTATAGGGATGCGAGGAATTAATACGTTTTATCCTTTGACTTGTTGTTTGTCTGCAATACATACAACATCTGAATTATACAACTTATTCCGTTTATTTATGTTTGCCTACTTAGCACTACGTTTGTGGCGGCCGTGGGTTTGTACTTGGGCCCAGGTTCGATTCCCCGTGCAGAGCAGAACACTTTTCTTGGCCCCACCTTTTTCGAGTCACTGATAATGCTCAAAGAGTAATAACAGTCTAGAAAAAGCTTATAAAATTGGCCGTTCGGAGCCGGCATTAAACTACAGTGCTTGCTGAAAAGCCCAGTCTTGGTCGTCTACGAGCTGTAGCTGCTCCCATATTATTATTATTTTTATAACTAAATATAAATTACCTGAGCTTAATCAGGACCTACATTTTTCATTGATTTTTGCACAGGGGTAACTCATTGGTACCAGTTTTCAGTTCATTCGATGTCAATATAGGCTATGTAGGCTATGAAAACGACAAAATTGCCGGAAGGCCTGCTGCACGGGCGATTGGAAACTTGGTCCCAAATGAAGGAGGTCCTACACATTAGTTTCGGTAGGAAATTTTGTTTTTTTGGACGGAAGGGTAATGTCATTTATAAAGGACTATTATGTTAGCATTAACAATTTATTAAGTAGAATTAACAATGCTTATTTATTGCAAACGGTCAAAATGAGCAAGAAATGAAAAAACTATATTGTTCTGTCGAAATCCTCAATTACTTGATGAAGTACGTACTTTTTAGTGAGACTTTCGAGAATTAAAATGGCAAACAATCTTTTTGCAGGGAACTTAAGTGATACTGATGTATCTAAATTGATTTTTTTTTTTGTTTTATTCTCATAAACTATTTTTTTTTATAAAAAAGGGGGTACATTAGCAATTACAAGTGAAATACTATACAAAATCATCACGACAAGTAATATTCCCGTTTTAGTAAGATCTATCGTTATCCGGAAATCTATTTAAATGAAGCCGACAATCAAATAGCTAAAATTTTGCAGAAGAAGATTATTGCTAGAAGCGATAGTCCATACAATTCCCCTATTTGGGTAGTCCCTAAAAAGGATAAAAAAAACAATGGCGAATTGTCATAAACTACATAAATATATATTTCCTATACCTATACATTAACGACTTGTTCACAAAAATATATATTTCCTATACCTATACATTAACGACTTGTTCACAAAATGCACTTATTTTTCGGCTGTCGACTTCGTGAAGGGTTTCGATCCACCCTATAGACATAAGACCGCGTTTTCTACAAAAATTGGTTATTTCCAATTTCCGAGAATACCGTTTGGTCTAAAGAATGCTCCTGCGCCATTTCATTTGATGCCATTCCGATTGAGAGATTACCTACATAAATAAGATTTGCTTTGCTTACTTGGATGACGTTCTTATATTCTCTAATAGTTTCAAAGAACATTTGCTATCACTAAAAAAAATACTCGAAAAGTTACAAAATACAGAAATGTCACATTGTCGATTTATTAGGTCAGGTCAGGTTATCACTAACAAGGGATCATAACAGATCAAAAGAAAGTGTAGTCCATTAACATCAGTGGATAATAATAATAATAATAAAAATATCTGTTCCCCAATATTTTAAAGCCTTAGACATTTAAAACAGTAATGACTTCTGACCCCATCCTTAAGAGCTCTGAATTCACCAAAGAATAGGTCCCTACAGCAGTTGCATCTGGTTATGCATGAGGAGCACTGCTTAACCAAAGTAGCCACCCTATTTGCTACATTCTGAATTAAAGTCCATGAAATACTTTAGGTAGGTACGTCCTAAAGTTGAAACTGTTGGACAAACAACAATCGAGAAAAATATATTTAAATAAAGAAAAAAATAAAAATTTGGTCAAATAAAACCCGACTTGTTCTGTTAATTTCAGAGTGATATTCAGATATGTGAACTCAGATATGGGGTAATGTAGAAGAACTTCTTTTTCGGCTGTCGACTTCGTGAAGGGTTTCGATCCACCCTATAGACATAAGACCGCGTTTTCTACAAAAATTGGTTATTTCCAATTTCCGAGAATACCGTTTGGTCTAAAGAATGCTCCTGCGCCATTTCATTTGATGCCATTCCGATTGAGAGATTACCTACATAAATAAGATTTGCTTTGCTTACTTGGATGACGTTCTTATATTCTCTAATAGTTTCAAAGAACATTTGCTATCACTAAAAAAAATACTCGAAAAGTTACAAAATACAGAAATGTCACATTGTCGATTTATTAGGTCAGGTCAGGTTATCACTAACAAGGGATCATAACAGATCAAAAGAAAGTGTAGTCCATTAACATCAGTGGATAATAATAATAATAATAAAAATATCTGTTCCCCAATATTTTAAAGCCTTAGACATTTAAAACAGTAATGACTTCTGACCCCATCCTTAAGAGTTCTGAATTCACCAAAGAATAGGTCCCTACAGCAGTTTCATCTGATTATGCATGAGGAGCACTGCTTAACCAAAGTAGCCACCCTATTTGCTACATTCTGAATTGAAGTCCATGAAATACTTTAGGTAGGTACGTCCTAAAGTCGAAACTGTTGGACAAACAACAATCGAGAAAAATATATTTAAATAAAGAAAAAAATAAAAATTTGGTCAAATAAAACCCGACTTGTTCTGTTAATTTCAGAGTGATATTCAGATATGTGAACTCAGATATGGGGTAATGTAGAAGAACTTTTAAATAACGTTAGGTATGATTTAAAAAATATCAATGAATCGGCATCGACGTGCAACCCAGTAAGTCATTATCGATTAACTTTTAGCAGCGAATATCGAGTTCCCGCAAAATGAGACACTTACGCATAAAGAACTATTGGCTAATATTAAGGACGATTACAAAAAATATAGTGACAAATAATCTTGCTGCCGCCGGAGCACGTACTGCTACGTTGAGGCTCCGTCCGCCGCTAATATAGATGATGAAAAAGCCGCTGCGGTACCCGCTGCTGTGTCTGCCGATATACCCGGCTGTCAAGCCCGCCGTTGGACCCGATGTCATATCCATAACCGAACCGATTTCAACACCAAAAGCAATACAAGGTGCCAACATACAAAGTCACGATGTCCTTCTGGGACAGAGGTGCTTTAATCGGAAAGGTGGGGTGATCGGTGCACTAAGTCTATCATTCCCCTAATTCAGGGTGCCCATTGGACAGTTAGCAGCCTGGGGGTAATACTGGCTGTGTTATGAAGGCAGCTCTCCGCGGCAGGGTCACGAGGAGTAATAATGACCTTAGCAAGCTCATGCGAGACTCTGGCGTGGCCGACCAAACTTTCTTGGAATACTCGTGGGAACGGAATAAAATCCGAGGAAAAGGCCCAAATGTCCACCGATGCCCTCTCCAGGACAATCCGGCGGACCGGATGATCCACTAACAAAATGTCACAGCGGCGTAAACAGCGGAGTGATTAAAATTGATTGGACCCAAACTAAGTATATGGAAGGAAGAGGGCTTGACCACAAAATGCTGGAAGGAAATACCACTATCCAATTCCATTACCATGTATTTCCCGAAAAGTGCTGGACAGGAACACAAGGTCACACTGCTCCAGTTACGTTGCGGACTTCACTTCCGTTCTCCATCCCTTAACCCCACCCCCTTTCCTATCATCCCATATATACCATACCAACCAACCACATGCAAAATGCATGATCAACAATACGCGGATCATCTTCGCAGACGCTTCACTTTGCACTACATGCGACGGTGAATATGAAACCTGCATCAACCTTCGCCTTACTTTTCCACAGACGAACATGTGCTTACGCAAAAGCTGTGCCAACAGTTTTATGTTTTAAGAAGATACAGTATGTTCAGTCGAGAGTTCTTCTTTCTGAGCTAGCAGGGAAGTACTCCGGTTGTACGCTTTAAAATATTGTATTTTGAATAAAGTAAAAAGTATAAATAAAGAAGTAAAAAAAAAAAAGAACAAAAAAATAAAAAACATAGTTTGTTTAAAGATAAATGCAGTGCGAAATAAAGCAGCAAGCCCTTAGATTCTTTATAACCAAAATCCCGGAACCAATAAGAGGACTACTTTAATGTAGGAATCCCGAGAACCTCGAACAAGCTATTCAAATCCTGCACGAAACAGGGTATGCACACAGAAAATTTCATAAAAATCAAAACAAATATAATTATAATTACAATAGCAATAACAGTTATATAACAAAAACAACGATAACCGTAATAATAATTATAATAACAACTTAGAAACAAGTCGACCTAACCAAAATCACAATAACAGTAACACTATTAACAGTAATTATAACACCAATAGATCAGGTACCTATAGAAACAACAGTGCAAGCACATCCAGGAATTACTACTCGGGTACATATAGAAATAATTATGCAAACACACCCAGAAATGATAATAGTCCTAGTACATCTACAACCAATAACTCAGGAAATTGTATGGCTAATAAAAACAATTACAATAATCAGATGGAACTTATGGACACATTGTCCGGCTCGTTCCAAAGAGAGGTAAACACCTTAGAGGGCGACCCGGATTTTCGCGAAGAAAGCCATCCGGTCGATTACCCTATATAGTAGTACGAACTAAAAACGGCAAATACAAGTTAAGAATTCTCATTGACCCAGGGTCGGACACGAGCATTCTTAACCCGGGGTTATGCCACCCAAAATGGCAAATACATTTACAAAAACCAGTAGAAGTTAAGACTACTAGCTCATCAATTTTTTAGCTAAAACTAAAGTGAGAATTCCACTATTCACAGATTTTGGTATGCCAAACAAAACTGCCGAATTCCTTGAGTATAAATTACATGACATTCTTGACGGACTTATTGGCAATAACATCCTATTACCATTGAATGCAGTCCTTGATTATAGGAATACAATTTTAATAGTAGAGAAAACGAAAATTCCAATCTGCTTCAATGAAAATGAGGACGAAGCTATTACGATTGCAAACTACGAAAAAGTGGTACCACACCTAGGAGTATACCATACGGAGATCAACACAGAACCAGTAAGACTCGATCTCCTTAATCAAGAGGAAAAAGAAATAATAATTGAATTAATTGCCCAATATTCTTCAATATTTTATCAAGAGGGAAGTGACCTGTCTTTCACAAACGCGATTAAACACCAAATAAAGACAGTCAACGATATCCCAATATATACGAAAAACAGGTATCCCGAAGTGCACAAGAATGAAGTGAAGAAACAAATAAGCGAAATGCTAAAACAGGGAATAATCCGCCCTAGTAATTCACCATACTCGGCACCAATCTGGATCGTCCCAAAAAAGAGGGATGCCTCTGGAACACAGAAATCGGAGCTTAAACCAAGTTTCAATCGATGACAAGTTTCCCATTCCAAGTATGGAAGATATCTACGACAAACTGGGGAACGCTATGTATTTCACGACACTAGATCTGGCTAAAGAGTTCCACCAGATCGAAGTTGCTGAGGAGTATAGAAGGAAAACAGAGTTTTCAACCAATGATGGGCATTATGAATTTGTGCGTATGCCTTTCGGCTTGAAAAACGCGCCCGCGACATTTCAACGCTTGATGAACTCAGTTCTAGTTGAATTTATAGGTAAAATATGTCTCGTCTACATGGACGACATCATCATATTTTCGACCAGTCTTGAGGAACACTTAGTATCACTAAAGAAAATATTCAAGAGACTCAAAGAAGTTAATCTCAAAATCCGACTGGACAAAAGCGAGTTTCTGAAAAAAGAAACCGAATTTTTAGGCCATATAGTAACAACAGAAGGTATCAAACCGAATTCTAATAAAGTTTCAGCCATAAACAACTATAAATTACCAAAAACAACAAAGCAAATCAAATCATTTTAGGCATCACTGGGTATTATAGGAAGTTTATCAAGGATTACTCTAAGGTGGCGAAACCGATGACAATGTTTTTATAGAAGAACGCCAAAATAGATCCCATTTTAAAATACCCCGACTTCCAGAAAATGTTAACTCTCACAAAGGACGCATCTAACTACGCCCTAGGTGCAGTTCTAACACAAGAGAATCACCCAATATGTTATGCTAGTCGCACCCACAATGAGCACGAAACTCAATACTCTAAAATCGAGAAGGAACTATTAGCTATTAACTATTATTATTATTATAACTATTAAATATTTCAGGCCCTACCTCTATGGAAGGAAATTTTCTATAAGGACCGACCAACGACGTCTGGTTTGACCTAGTTCAATCAGAGAACCGAACGCCAAGCTTCAAAGATGAAAAACTAAACTCGAGGAGTACAATTTGGAGATAGAATACGTGAAAGGGAGAGACAACCAAGTAACCAAATAATCCATATAGACATCTGGTATGCTAACATAAATGTTATGTACGTCACTATGATCGACAAATTTACTAAGCATGTCTCAGTTCAAGAAATAAGACACAGAAAATAGTCACAGACGGATAATCAGGATTTACCTCAATTCTCATAAGAGAATTCCACAAAGAAAACAATGTAGAACTTCACGTCGCCCTATCACAATGCAGGAAATTCGGACATCGGAAGATTTCACTGCAATCTTAACGAGCACATTCGAACTTTTAGAGCGGACGAAAAAAAGAAGCAGTAACAATATACAATCAGACCATATATTCTACCACGAAACGCAGACCAATGGACTTTACAAACGGGAACATTAGCAATGACGAATTTCCAAAAATTGCCGAACTAGTAACTAAAAATAAGGAGAAATATATAAATAAACACAATGAAGATAGGAAAGACATCGACACAGGAAGAACAATAAACTTAAGCCAACACATAAGAAATCCAACATAGAAATATAGTAAATTTTATAAAACTCAAGTCAAGCGAATATACAAATATGAAAACACATAACATTTTTTTTTCACATACTTAGAATATTATTAATATCTAACCCTGCTAACTCACAAAGACCCGACATACAAAACTTAAACGACGGATAAGGGTACATAATCATAAGGGACGAACAACTTCAAGTAATTACAGGATACACAAAAATTCTTCATAACGTAAACTTAAACTCATGGACGGAAAACTTAGACATCATTGAACAGAACATAAACAAAATCAACTCAAAAAATCGATATCCAACCATGTTACACAGTCTCAAGCTTTTAGCAGAAAACATAGAAGGTTTATTACAGAATAATCATCATAGAGGAAGGAGAGGTTTAGCTAACGTCATTGGAAAAGGTTTAAAGCTGTTAGCTGGAAGACGAGGAGGAAATTAGGAAAAGCTTAGAAATTAAGGAGAAAAATAAATGATCCCCTTTCATATCATCCCATATATATAATACCAACCAACCACATGCAAAATGCATGATCAACAATACGCGGATTATCTTCGCAGACGCTTCACTTTGCACTACATGCGACGGTGAATATGAAACCTGCATCAACCTTCGCATTCCTTCTTCACAGACGAACATGTGCTTATCGCAAAAGCTGTGTCAACAGTTTTATGCTTTAAGAAGATACAGCATGTTCAGTCGAGAGTTCTTCTTTCTGAGATAGCAGGGAAGTACGTTTGATTTTCGGCTGTACTCCGGTTGTACGCTTTAAAATATTGTATTTTCAATAAAGTAAACAGTATAAATAAAAAAGTAAAGAAAATAATGTGTTTTTTTTTATGCCTAACCGCGGGTAAGGAACATAACTCTCCCTAAATGGATACAATGAAAGGATCAGTACAAATTATGGCAGGTGCTCGGAATAGACCGGTCACGGAATAGTCCTCTGAAGCTTTTAAAAGGCGAAAAAAAAAATCCCTAAGCTATAGGTTCGGCAAGGTGGCGGTGCCTGGACTCAATGAGTAGGAGGAGTTGAGTCCGTCGACCACTCCAAACCCCACTTCGGAGAGTACAGAGCCTGCAGAGGAGAAGTTAGACTGGCGAAGCTACAAAATGTCACTCACTTCCTATAACTATGAAATAAAGAGAGGCAAAATAGAAAGCTTCAGGAACTTTCGTGCGACAATCACTAAAACTCCAACCACGTCTAGGCTCTAGAAGATGCCACCAAAAGCAGGAAGATACAGACGTATCGACACTGAAATCGAGGATCAGAAGGCAAGACTTCTACTTGAAACTCACTACTAAGGGCAGCTGCCATTACAGAAAAATATGTGAAAATAAATGTTAAAAAAGTATACTTACTAAGGTGTATACAAGTCTAAATAATGTACATAGTAAGTGCATATGTGTATATATGTATATAGTTAAACTTTAGTTAGTTAATAGTTTATTTTCAAGGTATTTGCAAGTATGGCGCAGTTTGTTAAGTGCCTGCCCTTGGTTAGTGGAGTCCCCGGTTCGAATCCCAGTGAAAGGCATCATTTCCCGTTAAGATCAAATTAACGGCACTATCACTGAAGTGGTCTATCAGTGGTAGTAGTCTGACTATGTTATCACAATTTAATATGGTCTCAGTATGCTTCACTAGCAGAGCCTTTCCCTACCCTACGTTAAATATACGGGTTTTAATAAAACAGTTCTGGTGTTAAGTTATTTTTTTCAATTTGTCTGTAAATGTAATTTAATTTAATGTAAATTAATTTCTATTTAAAAGTACATTAGTTACATTAAGCCGAAAAACTTAAATTAGAAATACAAGCATTTTTGCCTAGTAAATAAATTTGTTATTAATTTTTGGAAAAAAAATGAATGAAAATGATAATTTTCCAAGCTCAAGGGTTGATGATTGGAAAGTCCCGAGTAAGATTTTCTCCAAAGAACGTCTGAAATGGGCAATAAAATCATATCAGCCCTTTAAATCACTAGTGATGGATGGAATAACAAGAGATTCTAGAGATACTGACAAACCATGGAACCATGGGATGCCAGGCATACGCCGATGATATAGTCATTCAATGGGGGATTCATTAAATGAGATAATGATAACTAAGGAATGGTGCTTATCTACTGTGCCAAACATAAGTCCAACAAAAATACCATAGTTCCTTTCTCAAGGATAAAGAAAACTGGAACGACTAAACTCAAACAGTCTATCGTACAAGAAACTGGCTCCAGTAAACGAAGTTTAATAATAAGGAGTAACCTTGGACAACAATCTAATTTGGAAAAAGAACTCAGAAGAGGTACATAACCAGAAAAGCGACGCGTGGACTAATGATTTGTCGGAGTTTGGCGTCAAATCCTTGGGACCCAAGTATATTAAGATGGATGAAAACAGAAATTGTTAGATCAACAATTACAAAAAAAGAAGCAACAGGACCAGCAGAAAAGAGACACTAAACAAAGTTCAAAGATTCGCATGACTCTGTAATACAGCAACTTGCTCGGCTGCTGACATGGTGTCTAGGTACTATTGGAGCTGATTCCATTCCATATAGTGGTTGCACTCGGGGCCATTCCAAAGAATGATGTGATTTGGAAAATCAGTTCCCAGAAGGATTTTACTTTTCTGCTCAGCACAAGAAAGAACTGAAGCAATGATTCCACAGTACCCATACTGAGAAGCAATACGGTAAAATGCTATACAGATGGATCAAGGACTGATGAAGGAACATAGGCAGGAGTATTCAGACCACTATGTCCTCTAGAACAGCGCTCATGGTAAGAAGCAGGCCAAGAAACTCTTGGGTCAACATAACCGGAAGAGGTTTGAGGCATATATCAAGAATCAAACACTGGGCACTGTAACTGGAACTAGGAGTATCAGAAAAAAGTATCTGCTATTTCTGCGGAACATATGCTGGAATTTTGCGAGGTACTAGCCACAAAAGACAAAGATATCTGGACAAGCACCTAACATTAGAGAATTTCATTCTCAGATTGCTAAGGAAACTGGCTTAGAGAAAATACTCTAGGATAAATCACTTCCACCTTCGCGCAACAGGGGTCAATAACCCTCAAATAACTCTGAAAAGAACTGCATGTGATGGGGGCTCTTAAGATATGAAAGGTGATAAAGGGGCCCAATAGATATAAAGGTCGCGGTATACCCTCAAGAATAATAATAATAACATTACCAAACAGAGCAAGTTGTGGGTATTCGGTGCCGGCTGGCAACTTCGGACTCATTGGATATGACGCCATGAAAGCCAGATTAAATAAGCGTACTGCAACGCGTCAAGAAGTCTTTAGGCAATTAAGATCACGTGGATTGAAGAAGTCTGAGTCTTGCTTGAGCTGTGTCGTGACAATGCAAGCCATTGCAGGAAAATTTGAAAAAGATGAATAAGAGTATATATAGGGATCTCTGACAACACCAATAGCGCCACCCCTTTATAGAGACGACTTGGTCCACCGAATAGATAAAACCAAGCGTTAATGTCATAATTTCCAAACCGAGGACAACCGCCATCTCCGCTGCTACTGGGGAAGACGTTGTCAGGTGCTTTATTTGTTCCCAATTTGGGCATTGCCAAAATGCCTGTCCCAAACCTCCAACACCCCTTGGATCTCGTTTCACCTGTCATCAGATGAGTCATCAGCACAAAGACTGGCCCAAATTAACATGTAGCCAGACTCTGATGGTAAGGGTGGCATTTAATAATTGTTATAATTCTTATCAAGATAGATGCACTGACTTCATATATTGCTTTCCTCTTTGATCCCGGTGGTACGATTAGTCTTATCCATATCAGGCATGATATCCTAATGCTTAGTAAAATTTCCAAAATAATTTCTTTTTTGTCTAATGAAAGTGTTGCCCCATGATACATTTCAGAGGTGCCCCCGTTTACATCTTTAGTCAGCTGCCCCCAATTCCATACGCCACGTTGGTTGAGGTCGTCCTCCATTTGTCTGCACCATCGGTTCCGTGGACGTCCTCTATTGCGTTATCCCTCTGGTTCGGAATCGATGCCTCTTCAGGCTGGAGAGAAGTAGTGTATGCGCTCTACATGGCCTAGCCCTCTTAAGAATCCGATGAAGCATAACTAAGCTCATACCGCTGTACAGTTCATGGTTGAATCATATTCTCCAAAACCATCAAAGCAAACATAACGAAAGATTGAAAGCAGGACAGGGATAATCAAGGTCTTTAATAATGTTAGCTTCGTCCTTCGAGAAAGGGCTCTACTACTTAATCGCCTCTTGAGCCCAAAGAAACAGCGATTGGCAAGAGTTACTCTGTCTTTAATTTCGGCACTGGTTCGTACTGCTTACTTGGGAGCCGAGACAGCCGAAAATCCTTCACTACCTGGAAGTTTTAAGTACCTATGGTGACGTTCTGCCACAGTCGTAGATGTTCTGCGTCCTATCTCGGAAACAGCAGATACTTTTTTTTTTTTCTCGTTCACCGCTAATCCCATTTTGGCCGCTTCCGTTTCAAAGCCAGCAAACGCTTCATTGATGGCACGCTGTGTTCGACCAATTACATCAACGTCGTCCGAGTTCAATAGTTCTCCTGCATCTATATTTCTTGAGTTGGGAAAAGATATTAGTGACTTCAGTGAGCATGTGCAAAAATACCTCAGCTGACTGGAAGACATGTGTTTCTATGCCGCTGATTGTGATGAAGATTCCTTAAATTTGCTGTTGATGTAGATATAAACTCAAATTCGGCCTGATTGTGTCCAGCTGCCCATCATAGGGTTAATATAATTACAGACTGTAAATTCACTCATGAGCAAATGATCCTGAGCAAAAAAAAAACAAGTTAACCCGAGAATAGCTCGATGAGCCCTTGAATTAGAAATCTTCAATTATTCAATCCAGCACCGTAGTGGTTCATCTACTGGCCATATCGATGCAATGAGTCGATGTCATCCAAAGCAACCCCATTCTGAAGATTTTCTCGATCACGAGGTTGATAAAAATAAAAAAAAATGCAGGTGACGCAAAATCGGAATGAAAACAAGAGAAAGGGAAAATTTGAGACTGACCACGTAGTGGTTTCGAGCTTCATGATTCATCTTAAAAAAAATATTCAGATCTCACATATAACAGATGTGCCAAAAGAGATGTTATTCGAATGGTGTATAAAAAAGTAGGTCATTTAGGAATCTATTGAGATGTGTGTTGGTTTTAATAGTTCTATTGCTATATTTTTTTGGTTTGCATCGATGTGTATGTCGCCGTCGCTGACTCGGTTTGTTACTTCATATGGGCCCGTTCTCGGATGCTACAATAGTTTCTTGACGATGTAGCAGCAAACGAAGACAAGTGTTTATGTCTTTGATAAGAAACATCGGCGTCTTCGTATAATGTGCTGTTGGTTTCATTCGCCATCACAATCAATGGGCATTCCTTGATTCGGATTTTCTTCGATCCAATGAATCCAGCTAGTTCTCGGAATAGCTGGAATTCAAATTGACATCCTTGGTCGGGCGTGATCTTTAATGGTGTGCTGCCCATGCCGTGCCATTGGCAACCCGTTCATTTCAGAGTCCGGATTTTATGTAGCTTTAATCTCCTGATCGCTGTGCAGTGTTGGCAATGATGTGCAATAATTCGGTGGAAAACTGCCTCCTCTAATTTCTGCCCTAGCGCATACATTAGAAGCTCATGGTCTGTTTTTATCAAGAATTTGCGGCAGCCGATGAGATATTCAAAGTATTTTCTGCTTCGTGTATGGCAAGCATTTCACGATCGTATGTGCTGCAGTTTTGTTCGGTTTGCTCAGCTAGCGTGAAAAGAATCCAACCAACAATTGCTACGTCGGTTGTAGACAATACAAGAGGTGCGGTTGGTTATACGAACCGGTGTACAATTCCCGTCAATCTTTTGTTCCAGGGCTACTCTTATTGCTATATCGGATTAACAATAGAAGAGGTGCGGTTAGTGGCGGAAATGATGTGGTCGCTATCGAAGCAAGTTGTTGTGTGATTGTTTCAAACGCTTCTTCAGCTTAAGTTGTTCTTTCGTGAGTCAGTGAGGAAACTATTCAAATGTCCCTTGGTGGTTTATACCCGTGGGCTATGATGATAAAGCCCAGATAGTTTACTTCGGACTGTCCTAACTCACACTTGCTCGAATTTAGTTTTAGTCCGCAGTATTTCAATAATCACACACAGATGTTCGAGGTGTTGTTTGTGCCTTTCTGTCGTCATGATGAAGTCGGCAATGTAGTAATATACAAATTCCAGATCTCGAAATATAAAGACTATGTGTCTCCGAAATGTCTGTGAGGCACATCGTTATCCGTAATGTATCTTCAAGAATTCGAACAATCCCAAAGGTGTGAGCTCTGGCACTGGGATCTAGTGATTAGTACTTGGCGAGGTCAGTGTGCTTAATACTTTCTTACCTGAATTCTCTCTGCCTAAATAAATCCTGATTGAGTGGGTTGGATATCTGTTAGGCGTCGTTTGAGTTAGTCACCACAGGGCTCTCTCTCGACTGTCTTCTTTGGTCTAAGGAGAAGTGGACTTGCCAAAGGGACTTTTTGACGGCCTGATGATACATTTATCCAGCATGGCATTTATTTCTTCTTTCGGCGCTCTCAACTTATCAGTGACAAGTCTGCGAGGCAGTTCAGCAACTGGTTGTCCATTGTTTGTATATAGTTATATTTGAATATTGCCCGTTCTGACTGGACGAAGATATACTAGATGTGTCTATTGTTGAAATCCCGCAAATTTCTGCTGGGTCGAATAGTCTTCTTTTTTTTAGATCAGTTATGAGCCCATTATGCGTGATGAGATCGGCTCCGACTATCGCTGATTTGACGTGGTGATCGTGAAATTCCAGTTGCTACTAATTTATTTTTGCCAAAGGTTTTGATGCTGGTGGATTGGATTTTGTGTGCTGTTGTTGTCCAGGAATATCGGATACGATAGAACCTGAATCATTAAAAATATGTGACCAAAATATTTCTCATAAACTTTCTGTAACATGTTTAGACTGTTTTGCATGTTAGCAGGCAGCAAACCCAACCAAGAGATCATCCGCTGCAATGTTATTGGCCAAGTATGGTTTTTCCACAGACATTATGTCCAGAACAGAGATCGGCAGCGATACACTACATTTATTAGTTCAATACATGTACATTGGTCTTTCCACCACTGTAACACATTGATCTTTCATGTAGTCATACCAATCTAAGCACAATGTGATGTGAAAACCAAACGATGGGCAACTGCGAAGAAAAAGAATTTTTCATGCCAACGACCCGGACACAATGTTCGCCTCCTATTGCGCCGTTGCATAGCCTACTGACAGACGCCATAATAAAAACCTATCGTAGATGGGCGGATTTGGACACCTGCAGTTCATCGAAAGAGATATTTCATGCACTAAATACATCAAAAACTAAAGCTCCCCTAGAATCGGCCAGGAGGAACATTAGCAAAGTAGTCGGTGTAATTACTGGCCATGTCCTGATTGGCAAGCAAGCCAGAAGGCTTGGAGCACCCTATAATGACTTCTGCTGAAGCTGCATGGATGAGAAGGGAGGGGAAACTGGTGCATAGTAGAAGGAGAACAAATTCTAGCGCCATTCAATGTTACTACTGACATAGAAATTGAGGTTGCTGACTCTCTTTCCTCGTTAGACCCGTATCGAATCAATAACTGTAGAAATAATATGAAGATAACACTAGACTTGCAATAATGATTTTTGACTTTGGATCACCATTTCAGTTTCGAGAGAAATTTTTTAAAAGCAATTCCATTCACACTTCTTGACTTTGTTTCCCTCAAGACATGAGGTGTTTGTGTGTGGCTTTTGATGTCCTCTGCACACTGGTGGCTACAGCAACAGCCTCAAAGCCACCAATCTGAGTCGCAATCGTTCGGTTCGCGGTGTCTTGCACATTCCCTATGAGGAAATAGCCGAACCCTTCAACGCGTGATATGACAAGCAAACTAGCCGGTCACTTTAGGGTACATAACTGAAGCTGGTACCGGTTACCACGGCAAAGGAAATGAACAAGAAAATATGCTCGCACGTGAATGGTACCGCGGAGAACGTAATCAAGATCCAATCAATCCTGCAGGAAGTGAACAGTTTCCCACTCATTGCAACGGAAACGTTACTTGGATGGGTTTGAGATAAGTCCGTTTGAAGGAGGTCAGCGGCATCCAGAAGAACGTCTACATCCTGTGGGTGCGTTAAAAGAAATCACCAAAGTATCCATCTGTACACATGCCGATCGCGGTTCGCTACGAGATGAGTTTAACAAGCGTGTGTTTCAGGAAACATTTCAGGACTGGAAACATTTAATTCAACGATTACTACATGTGGTGACCTAGCAGGGGTCCTTGTTTCTCCCCTTGGGGATGACCCACCGAAAGTAATTTCAATTGGCAAGTATACGTCTTGTCAGAAAAATGAAGCCTTTCTGGTACGAGTTGTCGATCTAGCTGATCATGCTGTAACTCTTCCCCTTAATACTTTAGTTGCAACTTTCGAAGAAGCTGTTGACACCGAGGAGTCCATGCCTCGAAATATTTTGCAGCCGCCCTGGAGATTTAGGTAGAACCGGTATCACGAAACATAAAATTGAAGTAGGTATTGCGAAACCAATAAAATTACCACCGCAGACTGCCGCTTGCGAAGCAGGAAGAGGCCCGCGAAAAAGTCGAAAAGATACTGCGGAGCGATAATATTGAACATCCACCTCCCCATGGGCCTTCTCCATCGTGATGGTCAAGAAGAAGGATGGTTCGATGCGCTGGAGTAGCTGGTTCCGTTTGTTTTATGCAAACGTGGAATGCAGCTGACCGGGAGAAGACAGCGTTTGTGACAAGAGAGAATTTTGGGTTCACTAATGCAACACCGACCAACCGAGAAGATTCTCTATTGAGATTAGTCTCTCACGACATCTTAATTCATGGTAAGAGTTTTTAACAGATGCTTTTAAACTCACGTTTGGTTTTTAGTCTCTTAAAGGACGCTAGTCTAACAATTAAACCTAGCAAATGTGAATTTTGCCCGATAGCGATGTCAAGAATAGCGATGACATCAAATTGTTTCACGACACTCCATTCGGCGGCCACTTTGGCTCTAATAAAATATTTGAGAAAATAAGATCACGTTTTTATTCGGATGGGCCCGAAAAGACGTCGAACAATACTATTTGGAATGTGATGTATGTGCGTCGAAAAGAGGTCCAAAGACGATGACTAAACACGACCTTCAAATTTACTTGCCTGGAGAACCATTCCAACGAGTGGCCGTGGTCATCCTTAGCCCACTGCCATCTACTAAACGGGAAAATAAGTATGTGATGGTCTTTAGGGACTATTTTAGCAAGTGGGTCGAGTTATTCCCTCTCTTGGAGCAGACGGCATATGCGGTCGCCAGAGAATTAGTGAGGGAAGACTTTTGCCGATTTGGAACACCCGTAGATGTGCATTCAGACCAGCTCAGTCGAACGTTGCGCCGGAGCCACCTGGCGACTCTCCAGACTAATCAGCCTTAGCTACGTATTGGGGATCTCTGCGTAGCTCGAATCCTCCTTTCTCCGCTACTCATGGGACCATTATGTCTTCAACCCGGAATCATCGCCCAACCTCTCGAAGAGGTTAAAGCAGGCTGACAGTGCCTCTGGTACCAATGAGCCACAACGGCCGTTTAGCCAGATCCTCAAAAGAGATCTTACTTACGCCGTTATAGATAGAAATGATGATGACTGTAGTATCTCTCCGACCAAATGGAGGAAGATAGAGCGCGGCATCAATCTGAACTATCGGAGCCTGATCGCCGAAAATGGCGGGGTGGCACCCTTCGCCTTTGATGCCGGTGGACGTGTTAGATTTGGGGGAGGTATGGAAGGGTGCACAGATTGATGTTGTGCATAGAGATGCAATCCCCAGTAGGTCCAGGACTCGTGCCTGGATACATACCATATCCACCGATGCCCCCTCTATCCTAATATATATATTATATAGTTATATATAAGGCGTCTCCGGCCACCCTTGCATAAAATAATAATGTAAGGGGTTCCAGATTTAAACCTTGTATCTGACCATATAGCGGATGTTATAAAGGAATGGAGAGTGTCTAAGGACCACACATTCTCTGACCAGCGCTATATTACCTTCAGCTTTATAGGCTCTACCTCCAGTGAAACTCCCATCCGTAATATTAGCAAAACCAACCTTTTAGCTTCTGACAAATCTCACCCGCTGAATCACTCAGAGCTTGATTCATCCGTTGAGAGACTCACCGATATTTTGAATCATGGTCTAGCAAGATCCTGTCCCATAATAAAAGTTAGGGGAAAGCCTAAGCCAGCGTGGTGGCATTCAGATTGATATGGTCCGCAAAAGTAGGAAGAATTTCAACAAAACCCAGGCAACCCGAAACAATGTTGGTGGGACGAGCATAAACGAGCTCTCAATACCTATAAATATGAGCTAAGAACAGCCAAAATATAACATTTTATAACCTAATTTTTAATATTTCTTTTTTTAAATTTTTATTTAAATAAGGGTCTACGTCTTCTTATTGACACTCACTTCCCGGTTTGTAGCGTTCCTCCCGCACTGGAACACAAAAAAGTCAGCCTCACTCCTATCTCAGCTCCCTATGGGTGATGATGGCATGAGGGTGGCATTTTCCCAGTAGAACTGCAAAAGGTTGCATACCTCATTTCCACCATAGGTCAAGTACCTAAAATTTGGAGAGCGACCACCGTGGGTTTATACCTAAGACCGGAAAATGCTCGCATGTCAAACCAAAGGAAAGGCCATAGTGACTTTTCAATAACAGAGTGTTAAGCCCGAAGCTTGGTGATACCACGATACACGAATCTATGAACAGAGGCACACCTCTGCTGTGTAACATAGTGAGCTACGAACTGCTTGTGACACTTGAAGGGATTGGGTGCAAGATCATTGCCTCTGCAGATGATATTGCCATCGCAGTAGAAATATGTATCCACGATCACGGATAATATGCAATCTGCTCTCACCAAGGTAGTGAAATGGACTAGCGAAAGTGACCTAGACGCCAATCCGCAAAAAACGGGAATAGTACTCTTTACTATGAAATATAAAATCCCTAACTGCGCTAAACGACAGCGCTAAATTTGTAGGTCTTATTTTAGACACAAAGTTCAGCTGGAAGCTTAATATCCAGGAACGTGTCAAGAAGGCCTCCGCTGCTCTATACCGCTGCAAAAGGGCTATTGGATGCAAATGGGGATTACAGTTTGGAATGGTTCACTGGGTATTTACATCAGTAGTCAGACCCATACTGATGTATGGCGTCGCAATTTTGTGGACCGCATAAGAAAATCAACATCACACCACTCGCTAGAGTGCAGAGAATTACTGGCGTATGCATTAGTGTAGCGTTAAAGACTACCTCCTCCAAAGCACTAAACATACTGCCTAAACATCTGCCTCCTATAGAACTAATTGGCAGACCAGACAGCGGCCAGCACGGCGATCAGATTAAGATCGCTGAACAGCTGGAAAGAACTTTAGTCTGGACATTCAACGATCCTTAGCAGGTATAGCTCCATACCCATAGATACAGACCACACTGTATCTAACCTCCTCTTCGACGGTCCACTGCGAATCTTCACAGATTTATCGAAAATGGATGCAGGTGTAGGCGATGGCGTCTATTCCAAGGATATGCCAGCTCTCCCTACATCTACCTAATCATTGTAGCGTCTTTCAGGCTGAAACTATACCGATTAAAGAAGCTCTATCATGGCAAAACAATATAAAAAAACAATATAATATCAAGCACAGATATTGTCATCTGTTCCGACAGCCAGGCAGCAATCAAATATCTGGACTTGTTCACTTTCAACTCCAAAACTTCCCTTAATTGCCGCCTATATATTAACGAGATGGCTAAGTACTTTAACTTTCACCTTATGTGGGTGCCGGGACACTGTAACATTCAAGAGAATTGCGAAGTGGACAAAATCGCTAGAAAGGGCACAAACTCTACACTCTTTACTGGTGAAGGCCCATCCTCCATGCATATCGCTACTATAAAACATCTGCTCACACTTGACACGCTTGCTTAAACATGAAACGCTTGCTTAAATAAACTGCGAAAGGACATCGGGCACAGGATGCCTCATCACCAAACAACTCCGGGCTATGATCGACCCCACATTATAGCTTAGCTTGATCTGATTAGACTAGACCAGATCTTCCTTACACTGATTTTTGTAGAAGCTGCAGGAACGAGGACAAAGAAAAAACCATGGAACACTTGCCTTGCAGCTGCAGCTCTCTCGTCCCGTAGATTCAGACTTCTAAAGGGTGATTTTTTAAAAGCCATAGGGAAAATAAAAAAAAAAAAAACCCCTTAAAATTCAGAAAAATTCATGAAATCTTTGTTTGAATCGATAGTACGGTCCATATAATTTAATGTTTGAAGATTATTTCATGCAAATGTTGACCTTGACTGCGCATCAAATGGCCCATCCGTTTTGTCCTATTTTGGCATACTCTTTTCAACATTTCGGCCGGTATCTCACGAATAAATGCTTCAATGTTGTCTTCCAATGAAGCGGGCTTCAATTGAAATCGTCAATTGAAGCGGCCTTGTCTGTATAGACATGAGCTTTAACATAGCCCCACAAAAAATAGTATAAAGGCCACTAGACCGGTCCCGAACGTGAAATAAAATGTTCTCCGGACTCGCCTCTCAATAAGTCCATTGTTGCCAAACCATTGGTGCGTGTGCTGTGTAGCATGTGGCACCGTCTTGTTGAAACCACATGTCATGCAAGTCAAGCTCTTGCATTTTGGGCAAAAAAAGTTGGATATCATCTCACGGTAGCGCTCACCATTCACAGTTACGTTACGATGCGCATCATCTTTGAAGAAGTACGGTCCATTGATGCCACTAGCCCATAAACCGCACCAAACTGTGACTCTTTCTGGATCCATTGGTAGCTCTTGCAATGCTTCTGGCTGGTATTCAATTCAAAATCGACAATTCTGCTTACTCGTATTTACGTACCCATTGAGCCAAAAATGAGCTTCGTCTAAACTGAACATAAAATGGAAGAAGCGCGCGACGAACTTTCTTAACAGAGCACGCATTTTGATAATAAAATTCAATAATTTGCAAGCGTTGTTCGCTTGTAAGACGATTCATGGTTAAATTATAGACCAAACTGAAGATGTTTGACAGTGAAACAAAACACGAAACGTGCGTCAGCTGTTGCCAAAAAGATAATAGCTAAAAAATCACCCTTTAGGAGCTCACTTGTTCGTTCATCCGGCTGAACTGATCAATCTATTAATTTATTAATAGCACTAATTGGTTTGCGGAAGAAGTACCCCAAGATCCGCGTGGTAACACAACAAGCCTATAATTGGTTTAAGTGTGTCTATTGTCCTATAGGCATTCAGAAAACACAGACTGCGCCATTACATCCACAATCAGATGGTTTGGTTGAAAGGATGAACAATATCATTTTACATTACCTTTCCATGGACGACTGCGATGACCTCTTACCTTTATTCGCTATGGCATACCGAGCTTCGCAACAGGAGTCGATAAAGCAGTCACCTTTTTTTATGTTATTTGGGAGAGAAAGATTTACTGTTTGGAGCAAAAAGGGATTGTGTTTGGTTTAATAATCCTAGAAGGCACGTACGAGTGTCTCCGAAGCTACAAACGGATTGGGATGATCCTTAACGCGTTATGGACGTTATTGCCGCTGTGAGACTTAAAATACAAAAGAAGCCAAGAACCAAACAAAGAATTGTACACATAATCGTTTTCCCGAGCATCACGGCAACAATTTTCAAGCCTGGGAACCTCTAGCGGCGGAGTCCGAAGAGAGACGGGACGTTGCCATCTCGATTATTAAGATTGACAGCTGTCATTCTTATGTCTCTTGAATTTTTTTAGACAAAAAGAGGTGTGATTTACCGAACACAGTTTTATTGTTATGTTCCACTTATTCTTTTTAGACCACTCACCGGAGAACACCCCAATATATGTAGCAATACACGGAAAAATACTCCTTGTGTGCGAAGTCTATTCTAGGCGGCTTGAAGTGTCATGGTTACGAATGATTAACATTTTTTAGAGTCAGTTAATTGTTTTTCCCTTTGCACCAGGCGTTATCAGAACAAAAGTAATTATTGCAGACTTCTATCAAGTATTTCCGGACGGGGAACAATGGAAGGAACAAGTGGTAATAACACGAGGCAATCGCAATACACACTGACGCCCAGTGTCGCGAGTCCATAGGAACGTTTATCAAAAATACTTGTTTTTTACATGTTTTCGAAATATTTTGTTTATTAGTACAAAATATCACAGAAATATGTATTTTGAATGTAGATTTATTTGATTATTTATTGTATTAATACTAACATTTTATTGTATTAATAAAAAATTCCTTAGTTGCAAGTATTGTGTGATGTTAGTGTCTAATGGCCTTGGATGTGCGCATCTCATTTGAATTCTTAATAAGGAAATGGAGGATCAGACATTAACAACATCATAGTTATGAGATCATGATTTGTGTTCGATGGAGACGTTTGTTTGTGTGATGTTCTGGCATATTTATGCTTCTTTTTTTTTAAATTTTCCTCAGATAATAGCCCTATATGGAAGAAAACAATCGATCATATCTTAGTTTCGATCAATAACTCCTTAAATTTCGCCAAATTAAGTTTGATCCCGCTAATACTCGATTTAACAACATCATCTACACCTGTTGTGAGCAGAGATTTCTGTACCTAAAGAATATTCGAGACCCAGTCGTTCTTTAAACTCATTCTGTATGCTCTTTTTATTCTCCTCAAATATATGCTTATTACTATCTACTCGTACTTGCCAACATTTTAGGGGTAATCTATAGCCAATATGTATAAAACACTCGAAGCTTACTTCTCGAAAACTTATGTAGTGGAGATAATCCTAACATATACATATGTATGTATCTACATTTGATGTACGACTCGAAACATTTTCAAGATTCATCATTTTTGGCGTAGCGCCGCATATGCCACAAGCTTGAGAATAATTATTACCACTTCCAGTATTACAGACGCTGCCAACTACCACTATAAAATTCAGAAGAAAGATATATTTACAAGGCAGGGTGGTAACGTTAAAGTTTTACTTTATAAATTATTAATAATATAATTTTGTTCAAATTGTATAACCAGTCTTGACAAACGAAAAGGACGAATGTCGAAGAAGGAGTATACCATAATTTGACCATAATTTTAAACTGATTTCAGAACTGATAATGTAGTTTTATTTTGCAATTCTTGCAAATCAACTTCTTCAGGCAAAAAATTATTTCGGACTTTCATTATTGTGTAATAGCATTGTAATATATCTAGATGCAATCAATTGATAGCCTTTCGCAATCTTACATATTTCCGATAAGACAGATCCAGATCAATATACCATGCTAATACTTCTAAATGAGATATGCATTTGTTGTTAATCTGATTATTACCTGGGGAAGACCAAGAAGCAGCAAATGATAATTATTCAGCATCAGCATATTGTACCAATCTGGCACCTCTCTTTTTTTTTGACGGAAGATTGAGTTCCTTGAATTCTTTTTGAGGTCTTCCTTGGAGGTACTAGCTTCTGGTGAGCCGTTCATATATATAAGTACATATTCTAATTTTAAATTATTGTTTAACCACACACTATGCTTTTCTCTCATAGTATTGTAATTATTGGTGATCAAGTAGCCGTTGATCTCCAATAATTAGCGACTCGTCGTGCAAACAAGTTTTTTGATAAGCTCTCTTTTTTAAAGCATTTTACGACTGTGTAACAAAAAAATTAATAACTCACGAGTTATGAAGAATATTTTTGAAAACTAACATTGCACTTACAAAACAATATCCAGTGAACACCGTACAAATAATGTTTATATGCCAAACTCACATGATTTCGTTAAGATGATGACAAATTTTGAATACCTTAACTTTGCTTGGCATTTATATATTTATTATTAACGCTTTAACCACTAAGACCATCTACAGACAGTTATCAATCGAATCCAATTCTATTCCAACTTGAACATTTTCGAGCTCAAACCACCAAAGAAGAGTATCGTCGGTTGAAATTTTCCTATCGGACGGTGCTGGTTATAACGGTATCCTTGAAATAGGTTGGCATCTATATTCATTTGTGTGAATATTTTTGTGCAAAAAGACGTGAAAATTATTTATGATTTTGGTGCAAATTAAAATATAAAAAAGTATACGTTCCAAAATCCCAATAGACCCGGTTTTTTTGGTAAGTTGTTTGAACTTGTATTGCAATAATTTGTTGCTAGTGTGAATTGTGAACATACCAATTTGTTTGCAAATTGAGAGTTTGGTGAAGACCGTCTGTGGACGGTCTTAGTGACTTAGATTTGTTCATGCCATGTTAGAAAATGAGGAAATAAGCGGAAAAGTTCAATATTTCTGCAATGAGTGATTAGGACATTGCAGATTTCATGGATGCAATTGAAAATTATGATGAACTCGAAAATGTTGATGTCAGCATGATCCACATTATCGTTGTGATGAGCTCAAACGAGAGGATTCTTATAAATTCCTCATCGTTCTTGAATGCAGTAAACTTGTCGATGAATATTAGCAATCTGTGTTCGAACTTAATTGAACCAATGTAAATTCTAACTGGAAATTAACACAATGCCACAGGATGAAGTTGAAAGTAAATGGTGTTCGATCACCATTGCCACTCTTACTCATATCTAAATTAAATACATAGTACCTCTAATTTCTTTTTTAAACTTGGTGAATATCAACAAAAATTCAAAGACATTCTGTGGCGTCAAGTACATTATCTTTACTATTGTATAATTTGTTGATTTGCCGTGTGAATTAAAGAAACTGCAAACACCAATGTAATTTTTTTACCAATGATCTAACGGAATTGATAAGTCTGGAAACGAATTACTGAAAACGTGAATACCGAATTCAAAGATGATAAACACGGAGTTCGTAGATACTCTCACATTGCAGTTTTAATTTTTATGTCAATTTTCCATTACCCAAACATTGAAGCACACTGAGGTGAATACGGATTTCGACAAATATCGGATTTCATGGCAAAAAGCAAATTTGAACAGATAAATAAGTACATATTTATAGTTCATCAATGAATCACGACGGGTCAAAAAAGGTCTAGGATGTGATCCCATTTCTCGAATTAGAAAAGTTGCGACTTATTTGATTGAGCACTTTGATTCAATTTCAAAAAATGCTCGGTTATGCATAGACGAACAAATGTGTTCAACTAATATCATTTTCCTGAGTGGGGATCGAAAAAATCGTGTCAGTTTTGTAACAAATCCCATACACATACAACATACAACAAAATACATTGGAGTAGATAACCTTAGTATAATTATAATGTAATTATAATAATAATATAATTTTATTTTATTTTATCATTTTAAATCGTCACAGGTTAAGGCTTGGGAAGTCGATTAGTAGGTGTTAAATAGCTTGTTTCCCTGGACACTGTGCGCAGGCTCATTTAAAAGATGTGGTAAAAATGGTGATAATTCATTCCCAGTTCAGCTTTCTGAATGAGTGAAAGTCACTGATTTTTTCACTTTTTTTTTTTTTTTGTTTGGATATAACTCCTTTTCCGAGCTAACCCTGATTTCTTTTTTTTTGTCCACCGCAGGTGTCACAAAACAAATATATTTCCGAAATTGTTGTTAGAAAAATGTAAGAAAATATTAGTTCCACGTATAGCATTGAGTTTCCCCATTTACCAAATAAATTTTTCGTAAGTAATAGCAAAGAGACACATCAGGAAACGGTAACACTCTGTAAGACAAATGTTAGCGTTATAAATGACGACTCATTATTCGACCACTCTTTATCTGTGCTTTTTGATCGAGTAAATAAATAGTAAACAAATAATCAAAAGTAGTGATCATTATAGTCACTAAATTTTGCATTCAAAAAATAACTGAGTGAAATAATGAATTTTTCTTCTAATAAGAAACTTAATAAGCGCAATTAATATAAAATTTTTATTTTGTAAATCCTCTAAAAATAAAAATTATGCCTTTCTGATTTTTTCCAGTTATAATATATACGTATATATATAGATATATATATATATACACGTGAAGAATTATAGTTATTCACATAAAAAACAGATTTTTACTATTTTTTTTATTATACTCCACATTTATTTGCCTTTATCCATTAACCCCGTCTACAGATGGCCTTCTCGATTTTTCTTTATAGAGCTGAGCGGAGTATACGCATACCGGATTGCTAGAAATCCTCTCAGCTATTCACCTTTTCAATTTCTAGGATTCCAGTATTTCCCGGTAGGGTCACCGAATTCTACGGATATATTTCGTGAGAGTTCTGCAAAGCTTAACCAGCTTCGATGTCAGAACGATTAATGGTGTAGCCTTTATTGCCGCTTTGCTATCAGAAAAGGCTGATCGACTTGTCAGTCGACCGAGTGCCGACTCGTGTATTGCAGCTACTTCGTACTTCCGTGCTTTAGTGCTAGGCATTTTTTTAAGTGATCATAAAAGTACCCCGCCCTTGTACTCTGTAATACATTTTTAACTTTTTTCATTTCTATTTCCTAAGGGAAACAAATTCAAGCAGTGCGAATACGGTTGCCTTTCAAAACAAAATAAATTGGAGACGATTCTATTTCCGCAGTGTTAATGATGAAATGCTCCCATTCACATTGCAGGGTATTTAAAAATATCTTTAATGAGTTAGAAAAAAAAACATTTTTAAATCTAAATGCATTGGAAAACCGAAGTCAGGTTAATGTATACAGACTTTGATAAAGAGTTCGACAGAGTTCACCCTGGTTTATTATTACAAGAACTAAGGAATCTGGGATTCAATCAAAACTCAAGTGTGGATTCTGAAAACTTCAAAAAAAAAAAAAACTATTACGTCATTTCTAACTAAACTAACTTCTTACGCTAGTAGTAAAATAAGTTGTCTTAAAAGAACTTACCCAGTCATGACGTGTACTGTAAAGAAACCCGAAGGAATCAGCTGTGGAAAAAAACTTTGAAGAAAGAAAAAATTGCAGAAGTTCCGCAAACAGTGCGCAATTTTTTACATAAAAATTATCTAAAAGCCCGCACACCTCGCAAAAAGCTGCCTTATCAGAAAGATACATAAAAAAGCGACTGGAGTATGCCAAGGAGTACGTGCAGAAGACGGATGAGAAAATTTAACAAAGTTTGGATACGTTGAATTCCTAAAATTGTATCCCCGAAACCAAAGAAAAATTGGGACTACCGCCGGGTGTAATGCTATTGCATGATAATGATCCAAAGCACACAGCCGGTATAACAAAAGATTGGTGTATTTGGAACATAAAAAAGGTGTTGCCGCATCCTCCCCAAAGTCCGGATCTTAATACCATATTGCACCTTTGGGCTGTTTAAAAAAGGAAGTTCGAAAAAGAACCATTTGTACCAGAGAAGAGTTAAAGACAGCATTGTATGAAGAATGGCAAAAAATTCCATCGGTTGTAACAAAAAACCTGTTCGGATCGATGAACAGAAGTTAGCTGGAAGCTATAAAAGCAAAAGGACAAAGGCTGAGATATTTCAAGCTGAATTTGAAAGTAATAAGTGTCCCAGTTTTTTTTTGGTTCGCTGTATACTCTAAAAACAATTAACATGTCCCTAGTGTTACTTTTATATACTGTTGTATAATTTGTTGTATTTCTTATACGAATTCTACGATTCTCTTAAAAGAGACTCACACTTTTGAATTGCGAATGTTAAGGTCAGAAGGTATGCCAAATTATTATTATAATTATTATCCTGGATGTGCATTAATGGATTTAAAAAACTTTGGGTGTTATGTAATGTTAAGGCTAGTTTTTCAGGTCGGATTGCGATGGAGAATTCATCCATCAACGTGGTGTCACGTGACTTCTTCAACTTCATCCTGGAGAATACAGTGCAAAACTCACACGCCAACATTTCCAAATCACACGCCAACATTTCACACGTCACGATTTTCCAAAAGTTCGCTCAATTGTTGAGTAAAGCCCTATCTCCAACTACCAAACTGACATTATATGGAACATTGATCATAGGTGAGGAAATTCAACCACGTCACCATGGTTGTAGGCATGGGTATCGCAATGAGTTCCTATATAACGGGGCGAACTTAATAAGAGTGAACATTCTTATAATCTTAATCTTATAATTTATTTGTTTGCCCCGAATTCGATTTTTTTCCTTTGTTTAGTAGTCGTTGAAAATTGTGTGTACATTTTTGGAGGGAATTTTGGGTATGTTTATTTGATTTTTCCTAGCAAAATGATAGAGGATAAAAAAGTGAAGGTACGTCAATGTTCGAGCGAGTCTAATAACTCTGCGATATTGTTGTCTCCTATAGGTTTTATCGCTCGCTTTTGGATTCTATCTAGCAGGTGCAGCGTGGTCACGAGGCCACCAGAGCAGATATGAGCGTTGTACTAAAGCTAGCTTATGAATTAAAGCTAAATAATAAACATTTCGCAGCATTTTTGGCGACCTCAAATATGGTATCGTTCCAACTAAGTGTTGTGTTGATACACATACCAACGATGGAAAGTTGTCTGACTTTATTGCGCCATTGAAGCATCGAATTCCACTAATTAAGTTCTTTCGTTAATTACGCTGTCAAGATCGGAATCCAATGTGCTTAATATACGCTGTCATTCCAATTCTACGGACAAACGGCGGGGTCGTAAGTCTTGGAAGGATAGTGAAAAGCTTATTGTGTTATCAGCGAAGGAATGGATTGAATTAGAAGAAGCAGACATGAGATCATTTATAAAAATGAGAAAGAGTGTCGGAGAGATCCTTGGGGACAACCAGCATCTATTTGGTGGATATCAGACTTGAACCCATCCAAAACTACTTAAATTTAACGCTTCGACGGGCAGGAGAGCTTCGATAAGAGAGCTTGATGCCAAACTCTGTCAAATGCCTTAGAAAAATCAAGCAACGATCTTGTTTTCATCTGCATTGTGCAAAGATTGGTTCCACTTTTCGGTGAGATACGCTATCAGATCACCAGCGGACTTGTTGCTGCGGAAACCATACTGCCGGTCATTAAGGAGCTTCCGCGATTCAAGACATTTCATAAGTTGAAAATTTATCAGCGTTTCCATGACCTTAGAATGAAGGGACGTAACTGCAATAAGTTGGTACGAGGTGGGTGTCGAAGATTCGCACTTTTTAGGGGCGAGACCTAAATAGCATGACAAATGAATAAGCTTACGCAGTGGTTTCGCCAGCGCAGAAGAACACCTCTTAAGATTTTGTACCCAGGTTTATTTGCCCGGGTTTGTTTCTTCAACCGATACGCTAACTGTATTAAAAATATTCTTTTTCAGAATATCCGGGAGAAATGTGTTTAAAATATTGGATCTATAACTTGGGGTTTTTTTCATAATTTGAATGTTTATTTAAGAAAAACATGTACAATAGTATTATTCAAAGCACTGTCCATTTGAAGCTATGACTATTTCCCATCTTAATGGCAATTTGTGGATTCCATCCCAAAAGATCTGCACCGGAAGGTAGTCAGAAGGGGCAAGGTCTGGGTTATAAGGCGGGTGGTGTAAAACTTCCCATCCACTGTAAACCGGAATAGCAACGTGAGACCGAGCGTTGTTAGGATGGAAAATTATTGCCTCATGTCTGGTCGCCTATACCGGGCGTTTTTCGGCTACTGCTCTCTTAAAAACAGATTAATTGTGTTCAGTAGCTTTGTCCATTGATGTTTTCACCCGGCTTTAGCAGCTCATAATACAGCACACCCTTCTGATCCTATCAAATACAGAGCATTACCTTCGCGCCATGGATATTCGGCTTTGTCGTTGATTTGTCTGGTTGGCCAAGCCAAAATCGGTCGAACTACTTTTGGAACGTTCACTCAGCTAGGGCATGTTCACCAGTTAATGTAAACTAAAATACAATGATTTTCGGCAGCAGTTTTCTTCATATTAAATTAATGAAGAAGAACTCCCCGCAAAAACACGATAATTTGAGTGAAAAAAAAATTATTGTTGTTTATGCTTCGAATGAATGACATATACTGAAATGACGTACAATGACAGTAGCCTTCTAACGGATTCAATCCAACGGTTCCAATGGAACAAAAACACTGGAAGAACAAATGAAAAAGTTATAGACCTATATTAGATATTTATATTTATATATAATTCAATGTATGAAGCTTAAGATTGTAAAAAAGGACTTTTTGTCTAAATCTTTTTAATGCGGATGGTAAGTCGTTACCCTATAGCGTTATATATACATATACATATATAATGCACTGTATGAAGCTTAAGACTGCGAAAAAAACATTTAGTCTAAATCTGTTTAATGTGGTTTGTAAGTAAGTGACGCTTTAACGTTTCCCAGTATTTAAATTAGATCAGAGTACAATTAAGGTGGTAGTAGGATGACTTATCTACAGACCTATAATAATAATTACAATGTTATGTGTGGAGCTACATCGCATAGTGGGCCAGGCCCTGGCTTCTCAGCAACCACTCTTGTTGTGCGTGATATTGTTCTTTCAAGATTGGAAGGGACCTATAGCTTTCTGCCAACTTCGGACGGAAAATTTGAGAAGAATATTTTCAGAAGAAGAGAAACTTTAGCGGCGGCAATGACGTTGTGGGTTTATACCTCGACTCGATTTTTATTACTCGATTTTATTGTACTAATTTGCTCATCAATATTTAGATTCACAAGCAATAATATTGCGAATTTTTTAAGATCTGTATTTGGCTTTATTTTAATGGGTTCACTGTCACTCCCACTATTTCGAATATTCCATCAAACCAGCACTTAGTGCAGTTAGAACTGCGTATCCATTTCTAAGCTTTTCATATCCTGTCAATAGAAAAATAAAACTTGTAATCTTAGTTCCTTTTCCGTTGATTCATCTCTTAAAAATTGCATGCTCAATGTGTTCGAACTCAAGATATGTATGCGCATGAAGAAGATACAAATAACGATATGATTAAATACACTTTGTCATTTTAATTCGCTATACACGATTTTTTTATACTCGGACTGCCGGTATAGACTGATACCAGTCTATCCAGTGTCATGTTGTCCTACACATAATTTTATATTGGCGGAAATAAGTGCGAGTGAGTGACGACCAAACTTAATGAAATAGTTTTAACAATGCATAACAGAAATGCATATTTGTTTATTTGGAGCACAAATGTATCGCCCGTTCTAGTTCGTGTTCTGAATTCAAAGTTTCTTAATTTACATCTGCCTACGTTAGTATACGTATATGAGATATACACGGCTATGAACGCGATGATTTGATGAATAAACACGTGCTGTGCAGAATAAACAAAGTGAATAGAACGGTTTCTTTAACACTGAGTCCAATGGATACATTTTGCTTTATCCACTGCAATGATTTAGAGTAATCTTATCTGATATCATGTCCAAAAAAAATCTAAACCGGTCGGGCCTAGCGGACCCGACTATTTTCGTCTCGCCCCAATTTAACACCTTCAGATAAACTCCAGACAAAACATACAACGAAGACGTTTTGCCAACACGCGAACATGAAAATTGTAAATCTCACTTTTAAAACGCAACTTTTCCGGAGGAACTTCTCCTGGCAATTACGAACAACTAAAAAAAAGGTTTGAGTCAAATCGGCCCAGCCGTTTCAATTAATGAATTTCAAAGTTGATAATCTCACTTTTTTTTTCGGAGCGTTTATTTTTTCCAAAATTTTCTTCCGTAAAAACACTCTTCTGGAAACTACAAGCAACTGAACAAAAATGTGAGCCAAATAGGCTGTTCTCAATTGATGAATTACTACACACTGTTCATACCATTTTTATATATATAAACCGAGTAAAGCGTATGCATGTAACTCAAAACAAGTAGGATGTGATTCCACACTTAAACTTATGAGTACTTGCACGAAACTATTCTACTAAAGTCATCTGTCGTATATTCATGCAACTCTCTCAATAACAAACATGCATGAAACAAGTTTCAGTTACAATAACGATCATCTACCAACAATTCCATTACCTGAAAACAGTTTAAAAGAAAATAAAGAAGACATGATGATCGGCTTATTCTCCCAATTTTTGTTTGTATGCTATAGGTATGAAGATTTTTGTGTTACAATGCAAAAAATACAGTGCAATACAAATTTAATAGATATATGTAATGACATGGGCAGCATCCACAGTCAGCTATTACTCCATACTGAGGTTCGTTACCTATCCCGAGGGCGAATTCTTAAACGTTTTTTCAAGTTCCGTGAATGCGGACAAGTACGTACTAGAAAGACATATTCTTTTATATCCGAAAGATTCCCTTTCAACATCACATAGATGTGAAAAAGGCTTTTAAAACCTTGTTTGGGTATACAAAAAAATATGTATAGAAATAAATTAGACGTAGAACCTTATTAGATAGAATTACGTTATGTTCGCTTGAACTATAACTTGGTATCTAAAGACTACACACTCACGTTAATTATTATACTATTATATATATACAACCGCTGCTCACTTGAGCCTACGTTGCCTTAGTTCGATTCCTACTACCACACGATTTCGGGTCGCCGACAATGCATTTTGTTTATAAAAACAATATGTTTTATTTAAAGACGTTATATTATTCATGATATGTTGGTTATTTTTATGCTATATATTGAGAAGGATCTGACTTATATATTTTTTTATAGTCTGGACAGACCGAGGATAAATTGTTGATAACATATTTTATTTTTTTATTCAGCAATTGTACTCTTCCTTTCATGATGAATCTAACCGTTCTGTATGGCATTGTAGTATTTTTCAGTGATCGGAAAATTCTTTATCATACTCTTATCTCACTGTACCTTGTAGCGTATTTTGGAAGTGAACCTCAGTTATAAAGAGGAATAATAATTTGTTTGGCATTGCAAAATATTATAACGTAACACTATATTACCGTTCGGTATATATTGGCGAACGGATTGGAGTGCAGTTTTCTCCTATATGCCACGCACATATTTTATTCTTTTAACAAAAACCTTTCAAATAAACAAAAGAAATATTAAATTTGATTATCTCCCCATTTTCCGGTGGTTTATTTCAATTTATCGAAACTCTCCCCAAACTGTATCCCTCCTTGGTGTGATGGTAGGCTGTATGACAACTTTATTTGCTGAATTTCGCAGATGCGCATCGGAGTTTGGAAATATGTGATCCAAGGAAACAAATATATCGTGTCCTTATTTAAACCAACTATAAACCTCTGGGGTGCCTCTGAATATGTTCTTGCTCCTAATTATAATAAATATTATAGTTTGGAAGACTGCTACTCAATCACGCTAAACAGATTTAAATGACGAAAACGAAGTAGTACAATGCAACAATAATTTGACATACGCATTATTTTGGAAAGAAATCAGTCAATATAACATCCATCGTTCTTGCTCAAGAACAAAGTCTACGTGTTTGCTGGCAGCCACACACAGGTTTTGTTCTATTTATCAAGGTTTTTCCGAGGGACCTAACAATCAGTTCGAATTATCGAGAATATCGAATTGTCGAGAGTCGACTGTAGTATGATACAGTGTAATCTGGCCATTATTCCTTTTATTTTTTATTTAATTTATTATTAGGGCGCTCATAGATTTACATCTCAATTGCTGCAAGACTGTAACCCAATGCTCCCCCTTTCGGGGATACGTACTACCCTTTCTATCCCCGGTCTAAAGGGTTCGACGAGAGAGTTCCCCCCTCTCTCCAGCCAGCAGAATTTTTGGTGTTGCATTGCAACATCCCGAACATCTCTCCCTGATACCGCCGTAATGAAGCGGAGGAGACTCTCCTCAGCTCGTTGTGCGACGAAATGGTCGTAGTTGAGTCGCCCATCCACAGTTGATCTGGCGATGTGGTAGATGAGCGGTACCGCATTTGTATCTTGTAACAGTCCGTTCTTGTCTAAATGGAGAAAGGCTTTTGGGGGGACCAAGCCGTTGTGGCGTATCCTTTAGTGGTATTGTGTATTGGGGTAGTAAGCCCCCGAGATCAGGTTATTGACCGAGTTTATCGCTCTGGCAGTATGACCTCGAATCAACTTAACTAGGAAATTGTCCACTCTTATCAGGTTCGCCCTGTTGTAAAAGACATCATTGGAATAGAATTCTTTGTAAAGGGCTCTGGAGTTGGATAAAGACGAAGGCAAGCCCTAAGACAAGCCCTCTCGAACAACAGAATCTTTTCCATCAAGCTTGCACTCACGTTGAACCACACAGGACAGCCATAGGTGAGCAATGGCCGGATGAGGGCCATGTAGCAGATAACCTACACCCTCGCATCGAGTTGACTGTTGTAAAACAGTCTCTATGTAAGAGCAAAAGCGCCTCGGGCCCTGGCCAGAGCAGCATCTACATGTTTGTTAAAATATAGATACTGATCTACCAAAATCCCCAGGTATAAGACTACAGTCTTTTGCGCCAGTGGTTGCCCGTGTCGTCCAACAATTGAGAACTTTCGCCAATTAATTTTCGTGTCCGCCGAGGACTTATACAACGGCGTCCTGAACAATATGGTTTCCGACTTCTGAAAGTTGATTTTCAACTTCCAGTTATCGCAATCTCTCATGAATGAATCGAAGTCAGCCTGCACGATTGTAGTGATGTCCTCGATCTTTTTGCCTGATCTGTATACATTCAAGTCGTCGGCATACGCAATAACGTGAGGCAGAGAATTTATCAGATCACTCAAGTAAATGTTGAACAGGAGTTGTTGGAGACTATTTTTTACATCAAAAATACCTGTGGAGGTCACGTTGCCATTCTTGACGACGAACCGTCTACCGGTAAACATGTTACACAGTAGGTACAGCAGTGGCTTGCTAATGCTCAGCCGATTGAGCTAGTAAAAGAAATCTTCTAACCATACGGTGTCAAAGGCCTTCTCCAGATCAATCAGGCAGGCACCCGTACACTGTTTCTGTCCCTTGTACCATTGGATATCCGACACCATTTTCGAAGCGGCATGAATGGTGTCATGCCCAGCTTTGAAACCGAATTGGTTATTCGGAATTATATTTTTGTCCTTAGCCCAGTTGATCAAAGCTCGAGTGATCACCATCTCGAATATCTTGCTGATGTTCGGAAGAAGACTAATTGACCGGAGGTTCGCTTTAAGATCTGTCGAAATGAACGGGGGATGAACTCCTTCGTCGGCGACGACAATATCTGTCATGTTATCATTATTGAACACGACAAAGCTAGTGTTCTCAGACCGCCATTGTTGCAGATCTTCTCGAAGAAGCGTGTTGTTAACCAGTACGCGGTTCTCCAAGTCGTGGTTCGGGCGAACACTCTCGTTCACCTTGTACACTTCCTGAAAGACCGCGCCAAGTAAATCCACTTTTACTTGCGGGTCTTCGACCGCAAAGATGTTATCGTCAAGTACAGCGTTATTTGGATCAATACCTGCTATAGTCAGTATTTGTTCGTTGACCTACGTTCTAGGGAGCTTAAGACACGGAAGATCACTATGCTTGTTGCTTCTAAAGAATTTATTTATCTGCGGGAAAATGCTCGAGTTGTTGGATCTTACAGCCCAAATCTTATTGTTCCAATACGTATTAACAGAAAGTCTGTAATTCTGACCAATAAATGTTTGAATGTTCTTACTGAGCGATTTCAGTGTCCTAACTTCCTCGTCTCGTCTGTCCATAAACCGCCTTTACAAGGTTTTTAATCTTGACAGGAGTCTACTTTTTTGTTGGTGGAGTGCGTCGATTGTCGCATTGCGGTACATGTTCTGGTTGTTTGTACGTATATACCGAGATGTCGCACTGTCCATCGTTCGTCTTATTATCTCGTCCAATTGTATTAGATACATGTCAATCTCTTCGTTTGACAAGTTTCTATTGGACGGTATGTGGAGCTCATTCGAAGAAAATGCTCTCGTCATTTGGCTGGATTAGCGTGTCCATCGTGACCTACTGTAATTGTAGGGATACGTCTGAACAAACTCTCCTAATTCCGCAATGTCGTTGGGGATCTTGATTTCGGCACTGAGTCTGCAATGCTCACTGAGATACACAAATGTGTTCAAACAATTTACCGTTTGTGAGTTTATGTCTGTCACCAGTAATCTTGCGTTAAGCAGCAGGGGGTCCAGATCTCTGTTGCTTTCAAATCGAGTCTATACTCGATACTGTGCAAGCAAAACCAGCTATAGAGCTGGTCCCCTCTGTAATTGGAAACTATGTTCCTCCAGTATCCATGTCGGGCATTTAAGTCCCCCGGCCAAAATGAAATAGTTCTCCTCAGAGTCCAGCCGTAGACATCGAAAAAGTGAATAGAGCTCTGATGTAGTTGTTCTGGAACTAGGGTTGCCGGAGGAGTAGACCCACACCGCATATAACCTCCTTCCACTGCGGAGCGAAATGCACACGATGCTGGCCTCCAACTCCTGAAACCTTCGTACTTTACTACTATATACTACTTTTTGCTTTATTTTGCTTTTAATGAAGATCGCTACACCGCCTCCACCGCTGAGCGGGTCTCTTCTAATAACATTGTAATTACTGTGCTCCAATATGCCTCTCTGAGTTAGCTTGGTTTCGCTAATCAGCATCAGCTCTGGGCTTTGATCGTCCAACAATCTATAGAGCTCGTTTTTTCGTGGGACCCCTATCAATGAATTTACATTCACTGCAAGGATCTTAAAAATACTCTCTGTCTGCGCATCCATTAGGACTTTTGACGTGCTGGGTTCTGCAGGAGCGCCAGAATTTGGCCGACCTGCTCCTCTAACCGAGCCATACGCCCTTCAATGGAAGCTGTCCATTCGGGCGCTGGTTCGTGTGCACTTGGCATTGAGACTTGCTGCACTATCTTCGGCAGTTGCTGCTTTTCCGCGTTCCTCTGACCAGACGCAATTTGGTCGAAAGTCAATTGAGGAGTGAAGGTTGCGAGTGGATTTTTCACTGGCTGCTTCTGCAGAATCGTTTTTACTTTCTGCTCTTGAAACTTAGGGCAACCCCGATAGTTAGCGGTGTGCACCGCGTTCGCGCAGAGTACGCACTTGAGCTGACTTTTGTCAGCTGCTCCCTCTTTCCCCCCAGCGTGATTCTTTAAGGATTCCTTATTATTATATTAGAATAATCTTTGCATGTTCATGTTGGGAATTGAACCCAATATGTCCAGCGACAAGAACCTGCATAGCTCTGTGCATATAGTTCTATACATGCAACGGCGTAAATCGTTTTGGTCTCTTATTTCCCTATGTAATTACGCCGTTTTCACACATATTTGAATATACGTAAAAAAAACTAATAAGCATGCCAATATAAACAATTTTAAACACCTTCGTATATTTTTAATAAATTTTCTAGTACATACAGTGCTTTCTCGATTATAGTAACTAATATAAACAGAGTAGTTGCAACTATCGAGTTTTTGTCTATATGAAATGTTGCGATTACTGCGTCAATAATGATAAAGAATTCAATCAGCAGTCAAGGAAATATTTTCGTGAGCCGAATCATAAAGGAGCACAGAATTGTAAGAAACTTATTACCTATTATTGATGAAAAACTAATGAAGGAATAGAGCTGTTTAATCATCGCGACTCTTGAATACATTCAAAAATTCCCAGAACCACAACAGGTGGATATCAGATCCATTTTTTTGAGTTATTAAATTAACTAACTAAAGTATACCGCAAAAAACACAAACCGCAACATCGGACTCCTTCACAGACAACGTCAAATATGTATGTATGTACATATGAAAACCAGACAAGTTTAACCAATTATGTTGAAAACTTAAAAAAAAATATGAAGGGAGTAGGACATGAGAGAAGCAAAAGAAGTAGATTTTTATGTAAATCTCTTTATATATCCACACTAGTCAATAAATACTATGCCTATGCTATGTATAGATGTGTTTTTAATCTTTTCCTTTGTTGGAAACATTTTGTAGCAAATCACTCTCCGTTTGACTTAATTTCGCAATAGGAGAGTGCATGTGGCTACATATGAGCGGAGAGGAAGTATGCTTTCAAAGGAGTTTGGTTTCATGTATATTGCATACAATTACGGATTTACGAATAAATAGAATAATGAAGTAAGAAAATTATTTGTATCCATTTTCTGGATGGAATAAGACACGGCACGGTGATCTATTTATGTGCTACGGGAGATATTGCATGGTTAAGGTTTTTATTTTCCTTTCTTTTTCCATATTCCGGGACTCGTGTCAGTATAGGTACCACCACTCGCGGGTAAATTATAATTTTCAAATTGTTCGTAGTTTGCACAAATCTGTTCCTTCACTGCCCGAGTATAATAAAACATGCTCGTCGAAGACTAAATATGAAGTATGTGCATATATTAACTTATTTCCAGTAGTCTTTATCTAAAAATATGCGTACAGTAAAACTTTTCCTTACGGACGCCACTCTATAATTGTGCCCACGTGTTTCGCGTAAAAAGTCTGATCGATTCTGTCACATCTTAAAGTGTTTGAAGAACTGGTTAATCAATTATATTTAGCTTGTGTTAAAATGGATGAAACGGAACAGCTCGTTCAGCTTTTATTGACACTTCGTGCGGTGTTTGATTCTTTAGTAACAACATTACACGATCTTGATGAAGTCAAATTAAATTTTAATGTTGTGAAAGAGAGACTGATAGCCGAAGAAGCAAAAGTGAATGATCGCAAGAAAACAGAATGCAAAAATGGATGTACAAATAAAGCAGCATTTTCCGGGAAAATAAATATTTCAAAAATATTCTTTGGAAAATCTTTAAATGTTAAGTGCCTGAAGTGCATATAAAGGAGTATGTTTGGTAGCAAATGCAAAACCAAAGTCCATGTATCTGTCTAAGTCCCGTTCGACTGCTCAGTATCTGAAAAGCAAGTCATATTCTTCAAATTCCGGAGCCAGCGACCATTTAGCCAAAAATAACGCCTACTTCAAAAAGCTGATGAAACTAGATTCTCCCACAAAAATAAATGTTGTCAAGGATAATGAAGCACTGGAGGCAGATCATATTGGAACAATAAGTTGCATAAGCATCAAGAATGTAAAATTATTCATGGAAGATCTTCTGTTTTTATCACTAAGAAAACATACAGCTGGCATCAAGGAACAAGCTATTATCCTGAAAAATAATTATTATTAATAATTAGTCACTTGAATTGACATATGTCACTCGCACGATCGTGTGTATTCCCTTAGTCAGATTGCATGAGAAAGTGAGATACAATGAGAGAGATTTTGTCGTTTGCATTTTCGTGGGTGACGCCAAATGATAAATATACAAATTTATTGGTAAGAATAAAAGTTGAGTAATATGTTCACGTTTAGTGTTCAAATAACAACAAACCAGCAATTCGAGTGTCTGGTCGTTTTACTAGAGGATAATTCCAATCACACCCAGAAATCGAAACGTTTGCATTATCCTTTTTCTTGGGATGTCATTATATAGTCCATCTTTGAAGTATAGCAAAGACACGATCCAATACGAGCGAGTTTTGTTCCTATAACCAATGGAAATTGATCCCATTTGAAGACACAAATCTGTAGCATGTGTTGCCAACTAGTTGTATTTTTTTAGAGCATATGTACCAATTGATCCTATATCCTGACTATATATTTAATCATTTCAGTATGATATATGTAATAAATAATAAGTCATATGCGTTCCCTGGCGTTTTCATTTTATATTGAAGTGCAACCGCAAAATAATAGCAGTAGTACAGAAGACATTCCTCCAAAGCGTAGCAAAAGCGAACGCCACACAGCCGGTAAGTTGCTTGATTTTGTTCATAACTTCAGCAAATACTGCTGTTGTTGATGTTTCTAAAAATATACCTACCGACTATAACGACATTATGGAATCTGATCATATCACCAATCTGATGAATATCATCAAACGTAAAAAGCGATTGCAGAAGTACTGGATTCAATAAAGAGTAACAATGTATGACAGATTGTTAAAGCACCTGAGGGAATGCAGCTAGGTAAATCAAGATGGGTACTTCGCGTTAAAGACAGTGGCACCGGCAACGCAAACTACAAGGCACAGTTGGTTTGCCAGGCTGTTTGTTTCATCAATTGGACGTAAAAACAACTTTTCTATATGGTGTTCTTAAAGAGAAGTTATATATGGAGTTACGTACCTCCATATATAAGTTTTCTTTAATGTCTGAAAATAAAGGTACATATGACTTGCAGGCTAGAGTGACTCAACATTATAATGTTTATTGTTTTTTAAAACGTTATATAGGAAATATATACCGAATTTGGATATTGAATGTTTATTGATGTTGTCAGTTTATTGAAAAACCAAAAATCAGGTGAAATTAATTTAATCAAAAAAACAACAAAACATTAAATAAGTCAAACATTTGAAGTCAAAGAGTTGGATAAAATATAGACATAATCATCATCATCATCATCATCATCATCATCATTTTCTGACCCGCCTACTCCTCTAAAGGGGTTTAAAGGAGACAAGCAGTGGCCTATCTGCAACGCCCGCCTCGAAAGTCGTGATAAAGGGGACATTCATGCCACGTGACCAAACCACCGTAGCATAGCCTTCTCCGCTCAAGGAATCAGCTGCTCAATGTTAATTTCCTCCTGCGCTGCCGTGTTTCTCACAATATCCCGTCAAGGAATTCTCGCAACAGCACGAAGAAATCTATTTTCAGCAGCTTTTATTCGCGATCTTATTCTTTAGGTAGACATTATACGGCTTGAAACAATCGTCTCGTTATTTTAACGAAAAATTGAATACGCATTTGCTCTCTTTCGGATTTGAACGTTTAAAACACGATTGATTGACACATGTACATATATAAACATTTAACTGGAAAGTGCTTTAATAATTATATTATATGTCGATAACCTATTGATTGTGGGTAACAACATTATGGCGATAACCAAACATAAAAATAATTTGAAAGCCTACTTTGAAATGACTGATTGTAGAAAAACTCATTTTCATGGAATAAATATAGAAAACGATGAAGAGGCATTATATCATTCACAAGAAGGTTGTTTCGATAAATTGCTTCAGAAATTTGGAATATCCGAATGCAACTCGGTAAAAAGCCCAATTAAGAACGGACTGAAATTACATTTATCGGCAAGAAACAAAACATCTATACCTTGATCTCATTAGAAGTTTAATGTACATCATGATATATACCAGACCAAAACCTTCTCATCACTTCTTCTTTGTTTGGCGCTACAGTCCGGGGTGGACCTGGGCCTCAACCAACAAGCCTCTCCAGCCAGCACGATCTTTCGCCAGCTGCCTCCAGTTGTGCACACCAAGTTGGTTGAGGTCCTTCTCCACTTGTGTGCCCCATCGTGTTCTAGGACGACCTCTTATTCGTTGTCCCAAAGGCTCGGAATCGAAGACTCTTCGGGCCGGAGCTGTGGTGTCAATCCGCTCTACGTGACCTAGCCATCTTAAGCGTTGGATCCGAAGACGCTTAACTAGGTGCATGCCGCTGTACAGCCCGTACAGTTCGTGATTGAATCTCCTTCTCCAGACGCCATCAATACAAACAGGACCAAAGATCGCACGCAGAACTTTTCTCTCAAAAAGACCAAGAGCTTCTTCATCCGCTTTCAATAGCGTCCATGTCTCTGCGCCATAGAGCAGGATGTTATATAATGGGTGTTATATATAGGGTGTTATATAATGTCAACTTGGTGTTTCGAGAGATGGCTCTGTTACTCAATTGCCTCTTGAGCCCAAAGAAACAGCGATTGGCAAGAGTAATTCTGCGCTTGATCTCGGTACTGGTGTTATTGTCCCTGTTTACTGCAGAGCCAAGGTAGACGAAGTCCTTGACTACCTCAAAGTTTCTGCTGCCCATTATGACGCTCTGTCCGAGGCGTCGATGTTGTGCGTCCTTTCGTGATGACAGCATGTACTTTGTTTTGCCCTGATTAACTGCCAAACCCATTTTAGCCGCTTCCGCTTCAATGCTAGCAAAAGCCTCATTGACAGCTCGCTGTGTTCGTCCAATCACGTCAATGTCGTCCGCGTTTGCAAGCAGTTGAACGGACTTTTGGAAGATCGTGCCTCTGGTGTTGACATTTGAGTTTCGCAAGATCTTCTCAAGTATGATGTTGAAGAAATCACATGACAGCGTGTCGCCTTGTCTAAAACCTTTTTTGACATTGAAGGTCTCGGTGAGTTCCTTACCGACCTTGATGGAGCAGCGAGAGTTCTCCATCGTCATCCTGCACAATCTGACGAGTTTGGCTGGAATGTCAAAACTAGACATGGCATTGTATAGCTCGTCTCTATGTACGCTGTCATATGCGGCCTTAAAATCGACGAATAGGTGGTGGGTGTCGATCTGCATCTCGTGGGTTTTTTCCAGGATCTGCCGCAGTGTGAAAATTTGGTCTATGGTGGACTTTCCCGGCCTGAAACCGCACTGATAAGGACCTATCAGGTTATTGACGAATGGTTTCAGGCGTTTACACAAGACGGCAGAGAGGATCTTGTACGATATGTTAAGGAGACTGATCCCTCGATAGTTGGCGCAGTCAAAAGGGTCTCCTTTCTTGTGGACCGGACAAACGACGCTGGGATTCCACTCATCGGGCATGCTTTCCTCCGACCATATCTTACAGATGAGCTGGTGCATGCGCCCAACCAGATCATCTCCAGCTGCTTTAAACAGTTCCGCGGACAGTCCGTCCGCTCCAGCAGCTTTGTTCGACTTTAGTCTAGATATCGCTATCTTGACCTCGCCTAAGTCGGGGGGACGGAATTCTTGGTGATCCTCGTCCAAATTAAGTGGAACATTCTGCCTGACAGCGGAATTTGTGTCGTCATCGCCGTTTAACAGTCTGCAGAAGTGATTTTTCCAAATTCTCAGCATCGACTGCGATTCTACAACTAGTTGTCCATTTTCATCCCTGCAGGCTTCTGTCCGAGGTCTATTCCCTCCGGATAACTGTTTTACCTTTTGGTAAAACTTTCGGACCTCCTTCCTGCCGTAACATCTCTCCATCTCTTCGACCGCGCGCTTCTCGTGCTCTTTCTTTTTCCTTCTGAGAAGCCGGTTCTCTTCCCTTCTCTTCTGCTCGTAGAGCTCACGAACAGCTCTCGTTGTTCGATGCAGAGTTGCCTTGTAGGCCTCCTGTTTGGCTGCATGTGCCTGCCTGCACTCGTTGTCAAACCATGGGTTCTTCTTTGGTGGTGTCGTAAAACCCAGCACATCAGTGGCAGCTTCTTTGATGGCTTCTTGACAACGTTTCTATTCCTGGTCTATTGTGGTTGTAGGCAGGGTCGAACTTTCGGAGAGTTTCAGGGAGACTCGGTCGGCAAAGTTCCTAACGATCGATTGCGATTGTAGCTTTCCAACGTCAAAACGAGGTGTCCTGTCTCGACTCCGTATTTCTCTCGATATCCTCATTCTTACCTTGGCTACAACAAGGAAATGATCTGAGTCAATATTGGCTAGTCGGAAAGTTCGGACATCAAGAATATTGGAGGAGTGTCTGACGTCGATCGTAATGTGATCTTCTCATCACTGGCAGCACTTAAAAAATATCTTAAGGTACATACAAGATACTAGAAACTTGAAGATAATATTCAATAGCAATGGACTAGCAATTATTGGATATGCTACAAGTATTTTTTATTAAGGTATATGGCTGCACAGTTTCATGGTGTAGGAAGATACAATCTACCGTTTCAACATCATCAAGTGAAGTTGAATATGCTGAAATAAGTTGTGCAGTAAAAGAAGCGTCATGGCTAAAAGGGATATTGAAGATCATCGTGAGATGCATAACGAGCCAGTTACTATATATGAACATAATCATGGCTGTATTGCAATGGTAAATAGTTTCGAGAACGAAAGAGTATATTAAACATCATTTTATAAGAGATAATATCGAAAAAGGCGAAAATCGGATTCGACCTGCAGACTGTAGACTGTACCTTTAGACTGTCGAGATCTGCAAAGCACTTAGCTGATATTTTCACAAAAAAGACTTGATGCCGTGAGCTTCAAACATCTGAGCAAGGATCTTGGTTTACATGACTAGAGGGGGTGTTGAAATATAAGTCATGAAACATGTAACACGCACATCATTCCAGAAAGCACCTCTGTTTATTCCTTTCTTGTTACTGACATTCTGACAGATTCCTTTATTATGATTGAATTTTGTAACGAATAAAATCACTCCGTTCTTGATCTAGAAGCATATTTTATATTAACTGAAAATAGTCCAACATGTATCGTTTTTTATGTATTTAAGTTGGCACCACGAAATAATGAACAAGTGGATCGATCGCCAGCATCTCCTATTGATTTTGAAGCGTCAACCATAACAAGAGGAAATTTAATTTGAAGCCGGATGGCAACCCTCAAATACAAACAGAAGCGGTAGCGAACCACGGCCACCGATTCCAACTGTGGAAAGTAAAAATGTGTAAAAGGTTCTGACACTTCAGATTATAAAAATCATTAGTAATTAATCTTGTGTACTAAAATTAAACTCACTTTAAAGCAAAAAGTAGAAATGAATTTTGTGTACCACCCAAAACGAGCACCAGTACATAACGGACAATGATGATGATCCCGCGGGTGTCCGGTATAGACAAATTTCAGTGCATAATAATATTATTTTATACATATACAACTGCGTGTAGTACACAAGCAAACTCAAGCTTCAAGTAATAATTTATTGTATCAGGTAAACACAATCACACTAGTTTTCTAATGATGTGTATGAATTATCATCTATCTGAGTATGGAGCAAATAAATGAATCTTTATATTTGAATATCTATTATAAAATATTTAAAAAGCACTTCCTTTGTGAGATAACATTATGCATTTCATGCTTGTTATTAAAGGGTTTTAAGTACATATATGTATGTAACTACACCAATTGCCTTTGAAGGGAAATGATGACTAACTTCATTTAATACATAACTCTATCAGTCATTCCAAAAGAAACTTATGTGAAATATATTTTGAAAAATATTCCGCAGATAACCATCATTAGCAAAACGATGAAATTTTATCCGGCCTGCTTCTCACATAGTTAATCTGCACTTTTATGCACAACTATATGCACTCAAAGCTGTGGGTGATGCAACAGAAGAAAAATACGATTGCAAATGAGATGCATTTCGGATCTGATATCTTTTCATTTGAAGTGAAAAATAAACGAGAGCTGCGAAGCCACGTGAGTGTTACACAGTTGTTCGATGCGCGAGGTTCCAAGTGCTGGCATAAATACAGATATCAAGACTTTTTGTCTGTGTTGAGAAATATAATGCAACGAACGTTCATGGCAGATTTTCTGCGTTCACCTTGGAGATGTCACTGAAGTTTTACCAAGCCAAAGAAAAATGCATACACACAAATTATGTATTGTAAACTTGTGGTGAATTGTTATATTATACTGATCGGAGTATGTAAATAGATAGATAGTGGGTGTTACGAAGGAGAGTCTCATTGAATGTGAGAAGGGATGAGTGTTTGAATGTAACAAATATCATATTTCTATTATACATATATCTTTTTCTGTTTACCGCCTGCGTTCAACTTTTACATGGAAGGAGTTGCCGGTCATCTAAACAATTATCAAGGTGAAAATACTGCATTTATCTGTGAATATGGGATAAAACATAAATTTGCAATTCAAATTAATTATCTGATCACATTTTTCATCGAAATAGACGTCTGTTCTCCTTTAGTTAAATTTTTATGGAAGCTTCAAGAAATAAAAGTACCGTTTTTTTGAACGCATATCCTCTAATTATTTTGCAATTGTTTCAAAACGACTGTAATATAATATCATGTATTTATTAATGTATTTATTATTAGAATCACAGCTATTTATTCTTACCTGTCATTTACCTTAATTTGTTATAAAAAACTTGTTTGAATAATCCACATCTTAGAAACTAAATTAAGGAGCAATAAATATTAATTATCCATAGATCCCTCATTATCATCTTATGAAGAACAGAAAATTCTTCCTCTGATCTTGTAAGTAATTGCAAATTGTATCACAAAGTTTCCTGCAACCATACAGTTATATCTGGTGGAAGACAATACTAAAAGATGTTCTATGAAAAATAATTTGAATTTCATCACGTCCAAGTTAGTGCCAATTAAGTGTTAGAAATATTGTATATTGTATATATTATAAAACGGATAAATTTCCTATTTGTAAGTCTACCATTAAAAGAATTCGAACGGAACAGACAATAGAGGCTGCCGAAGCTATACACGTCGAATTTCATGACGACGTACACGATTTCATACATCGTACACATTTTAGCTGTTCACTGGGATGGAAAACTGTTGCCGATGAACTTTTACTGATACTATCGTTTCACAATATATAAAAACTTATCAATCTGTCAAAATTGAACACATCTTCAGTAAGAGGATAGGTGCAGGCAGTTTACTGCTAGCATTAGGTATTATTGACTGGAATATTGAAGAAAAAGTCCTACTGCTTCAAATACAGGTTGTATTAATGGGACTTGTGCGCTTTTGGAACATCGCAAAATCACACCTACGAATTGGCTTTCAAAAGCATTTTAAGCAATAATTAATCAAATTATTTCTAGCCCTAGCATTTCTAGCCCTGGTCCCTAGAGAATACCTATAGAAAAAACTGTAGTCTAATTCCAATTTCTTATATTTTTCTTTCACAAAACAAGTATTGTCGCATTGATTACGGTCAGTGAGCAATATGTATCAAATATAAGACTTAAGAGCATCGATGTAAAATACTTAAACTTAATAGTATTTTTAGGACCTCTGTGGGACCCTTGTGGGTCAAATTCAATTTCAGGGATCGCCGTGTTATTTGCGTCGGTAAATGTCACGTAAGTCATAATTATTATATATGTATGTCAAAATAGCGGTTCTCAGTTGCTTTGGTTTTTAGTGTGTCAAGATATATGAAAATAAGTTGAAGAATTAACAGTTTTCGTACAACATAACTATTTGAACACTTACCACAGACACATTTTTTTTATATGTAAAATATTTAAAAAACGAAATTTATTCGAAACTTAAGAGTCTCAGTATTTCTCAAGTCTGACGAATTGAAAGAATTCTACGTTACTTAACTAAACTGCAAATTTAGAAGGAATAGCCTCATGAAAATGTGATCAGCGAAGCGGGTTTCTTTGACTTCAAGAGATTGCAATTTCCAATAAGTCATGCGTTTACTATGCTAATAAACAAGGCGCAAGGAGGGCCGTTGAAAATGCGGAATTGACTTTAAATATCCATGCTTCTCTCACGGACAATTATGTGCATCATTTTAACGTGTAGTTAAGCTATTAGTTCAGTTTATTAGGACCACAAATCCGGCAAAACAAAACAAAATGCAGATTGCGAAAGTGCTCTGCGATATCTTAAGTGAAAACGTAGCATAAGATAGAAAGAAAAATACATAAAATAAATACAGGCAAAACCGACAGTAAAACGAGTATTTTTTCATTCTTACATTAATGTGATCTGCCTAGCGAAGCAGACACAGGTTCAGCTAGTATGCACATAAAAATCTTCTCTCACGATGCTGTTTTCATAAACTCTGGAACGCAGGTCCTGTTTAGGAAATCACATTCAGTGGAGGAAAAGCTCTTTCTGAAAGTTCAACGAAAACAAAACAGAAGGCATTCGAATGATTAGTAGTCATTCGAAGGATTAGTAGTCATTCGTATGATTAGTAGTCATTCCAATTTTATTTTATAATTTCCGCACGCACAAGGTATTGCTAATACCCTTAAGTGTCCGGGTTCAAGACACAGGCCGAAAGTGTAGAGGGAGAAACGGAGAGGAGGTACCTGTGCACATTGGTTTTAAATGTCTGCGGATTGTACTCTTCTATAAATATGAGGCTGGCAAGAGCATTCCATATACATGTCGTGCTGCTGATGAATGAGTCTCTAAATTTAACTGTGCGTCCGAAAGTAGGCTTAAGTGTAAACTGATGAGCATTCCTGGCGAGACGGGTATTACGGGTGAATTCATGGAGAGGAGGAATGCAGTTGGCAAGCTCACTTGAGCATCGTTTGTTAAAATACGGATAGAGACGGTACGTCGATGTTCGAGCGAGTCTAATGACTCTGCAATATTGTTTTCTCCTATAAGTTTTATCGCTCGCTTTTGGATTATATCTAGCAGGTGCAGGGTGATTTTGGCGACAACAGACCAGATGATAAGCTTTGTACTCAAGTTTGGGGCGTATAAATTAAAGCTAAATCAGAAGGGCGAAGTATTTCTTGTATCGATTGAGGAAACTTAAACATTTCGCAGCATTTTTGACGACCTCAAATATGTGATCGTTCCAACTAAGTGTTGCGTTGATACACATACCAAGGATGGAAAGCTTTCCGGTTTCATCGACACAGGTGCCATTTATGGATAATGGCTTATTAACAAGGGTTCTCTTGAGTGACAGCAGGCAGCATTGAGTTTTTGAAGCATTGAATTCCACTCGATTGTTCTTTCAGTTAATTATGCTATCAAGATCGGAATTCAATGTGCTTAACATAAGCTGCCGTTCCGATTCTACGGCCGAAGGGCGGGGTGTCGTGAGTCTTGGAACGAATATGAAAAGCTTAGGGTGCTGTCATCAGCGAAGGAATGGATTGGATTGGAAGTAGCAGATAAGATTTATAAAAATGAGAAAGAGTGTTGGAGACAGAACAGAGCCTTGGGGAACACCAGTATTTACTTAGTGGATATCAGACTTGAACCCATCCAATACAACTTGAATTGAAGGATTCGAAAGGTAATTTCTAATCCATTGAAGAAGAGATTCATCGACACCATGGGCACGCATTTTCGACAAAAGTGCTTGATACCAGACTCTGTCAAATGCCTTAGAAATATCATGCATTGTGCAAATATTGGATCCACTTTTCGGTCAGATAAGCTATCAGATCACCAGTGGAACTGTTGCTGCGGAAGCCATACTGCCGGTCATTAAGAAGCTTCTGCGATTCAAGATATTTCATAGGCTGACGATTTATCAACATATGGGTCGGTACGAGGTGGGTGACAAAGATTCGCCCTTTTTAGGGACGGGCTGGACAAATACTGTTTTCCATCTGCTCGGAAAGAGACCTAAGAGTAGAATTGGTGAAAAAGCTTACGCAGTGGTTTTGCCAGCGCAGAAGAACATCTCTTCAGAGTATAGAGGGAATACCATCCGGGCCATCGGATTTGTGCACGTCGACATCTTTAAGTACTTTTGCAACTGTACGAGTGCGGAAGTGGAAGAAGGTGGCGACATATTGGAATCTGGCAGTGTTGAGCTGGCTGCAAAATGCACCGTAAGCAGATTCGCTTTGGCTAAACGGCTGACATCCGTGATGTAATTGTAAATGTACTTGTGGATTGAAAACGAGGCGGAATTCTTTAGGTTTTTGACAAATGACTAAATGTGTTTGGTACCCTTAGGACATTGTAGCACCTTTTGCCTCAACTTTTGCTCAGACGGGAATTTTACAAGTCTTATAATTTTATTACAGTAATTTCTGGCCCGTTTGAACTTATTCCGGTTTTCCTCAGTAGGGTTTAATTTGTATATCCGGAAATTCAAACCTCTCAACCTGATAGCCTCTTTACAATTTGAGCCATACCATGCGCTTGCTTTTGGCTTACAACACACTTCACTCCATGAGGAATGCAGCGGCATCCACGTCAGTATGGAGGAAGCAAAGTGACCAGTTAAAATTTCTAAAGAAGTTGTTTAGACCGCTCCAATCGGCTTTCTCTGTGTTTGGTACCCTTAGGACATTGTAGCACCTTTTGCCTCAACTTTTGCTCAGACGGGAATTTTACAAGTCTTATAATTTTATTACAGTAATTTCTGGCCCGTTTGAACTTATTCCGGTTTTCCTCAGTAGGGTTGGCCTTGTATATCCGGAAATTCAAACCTCTCAACCTGATAGCCTCTTTACAATTTGAGTCATACCATGCGCTTGCTTTTGGCTTACAACACACTTCACTCCATGAGGAATGCAGCGGCATCCACGTCCTAATGGAGGAAGCAAAGTGACCAGTTAAAATTTCTAAAGAAGTTGTTTAGACCGCTCCAATCGGCTTTCTCGTACAGCCATACTACTCGTAGAAGTGACAGAAAGTCAATGGAATATTTGACAGGATGAGAGGTGAGAAACAGGTGCAGGGAGTTGGCGGAATGATCTGCAATGTCAGGTATTCGTGAGTGCTTATTTACTAGCCTTGTCAGATTATTTACCTGGGCAAAGATTTCAGCATACCTTCCTTCGGATGTTGTCTGACCCGAATGTCGCAATGACAATTTCAGTGTGAGGATGGAGTCAGATTGCGCATCAAATTCGTTAAAAGTTGAATTGCTACAAAGGTTTGGACCTCTATAAATTAACCAGTAGTGGAATAAATTCTTACTGACACGTAGTTTTAACGACATAAAATTAAATTCCGAATTGGACCAGAGGCCGTATTGAACTTGAAGTTGGTAAGTTACATCACTACGCACGTAGAGGGCGAGACCGCGGTGTAAAAAGAAAAGCGGCACCAAGCTATATCCAGGCAGGTTTAAAGCCGATAAATTGGTATCCTTCCCTACCTGTGTTTCACTCAGCGCCAAGACAGCTAGTTTATAGAGGAGTAGGTGGATATACACATCCCATTCACTGTAAGCCCACGCAGATTGCTCACGTCGACCCTAAAACTTCCCACAACATATAAAGCGGAGATATCAAAAACCAACTCCGACTGCTAGTGGTAAAGCAGAGATTAGATGTGTAATTTTCAGATTAGCTTCCCAACAACAATCGATGTAGATGTTATGCCCATACATGGATTGGAGTTGGTCCACCAACAAATTCAACCCGCCTGATAAAATCAAACGGGAGTTGTGACCGAGAATGAGAGGGACGAGAGGGAACGGACCGATCGCACAGTTTTGATTTTTTTCCCTCGTGGAGCACTTGCGACGTTCTTGTTGGTGGCGGGGCCGCGGGGTTTACGTTATCGTTACGCGTAACGCACCAGCGGAGACAAGTGCACGCCTCGAAGGGTGGTATAGAACTCAATGATTAGTAGCCATTCGATTACTAAAATATCTCTTACTAAAGTGTAGATTCTTAAAATCATTCGATTATGTCCATCACTACTTCTATTATCCCATTTTTTTGCGCTAGCTCTCCTATGGCCGTCTACCAGGTTTACGAAATATAAAATTAAAGAATTTGTATTAGAAATTTCCTTCTATAATACGCTTTCTACAAGTGCTGCTGTCTCGAAATTATATAAGACATTCCATCCTTTTTCGCAATTATATGTTTTCCAAATATTGATAGTCGGAATTCTTTAAGAATCGGACAAAAACCAAGCTCTCTTTCATATTGCACAGGCAACAGAGTGTTGGTAAATCTTGACGATGTGTTACATAGTTTAGTTGGACAAGTTTACCACTCATTTTAAATACAGTATTTATTTTTTCATCTGAGTGACCGTTAAGTTAGTTGTTGTTATATAGTGATCATTCGGTTTCTATATATTGATCATAGGTGTTTATCTCCAAGTTCTCCAAAATTGAGTTGAATTGAAATTATGATTAAAATTTTTCTCTTAAGAGATGAGGTTGTTCGTTCGCTTGAAGAGTCAGGTTTATTCCACTCTGAGCCATTTTTCGCAAATTTTCCTTCCTTGTTCTAATTGTACTTTTTATGTTTTGTATTCTGGGTTCATTCATCTCTTGTACTTTTATGACATAGTTGAAGTATATTTTGAGGGTGCACAAGAACGAAGGGTTTATTTCAATGTGGAGCATTTAATTACTGGTATTTTTCGGTAACCGGAATAGCCTCTTGAAGAAGAACCGTAGCAATTTTTTCACCTCGTCAAAAAATTTGTAACCCCAGACTTGAGCTCCATATGACATAATCGAGGCTGCAGTCGAGTGGAATAAATTTTGCTTTGCACTTTGTAACACGTATTTGCTTTTAAAACAACGTTCCCAAATCGCACATATAGCTCTTTTAGCATCGGATAGTTTTTCTTCACAATGTAGTTTTAAGCTTAAAGATGACGATATCAGGATACCTTGATATTTGTATCTGGATATTATCTCAACTTCCATTTTTACAAACGTGAGTATAGCTTTTCTTACTATAACGACCGATTTCCGCTAATGAACACAGTTTTTATATTTTCCAAAGAGCACGAGAGGGATCAAAAACGACACTAACTAAAATTTTGGCATTGCGTCAAAAATCGAATGTATTCCGCCAATTCGTAAACAAATTACTGTATAACAATGGCCACGCAATTTTACACGGATATGAGGTAAAAAATACTAGCCGCACAAGAAAAAAACCACATCCTTGTATACCAGGCAAAGGCAAGACATTACACAAGTCTTCAGTATTGGCTTAGCTAGAAGCTTATATGCACTGACATTCCATCCAAAACAACGAACAAAATTGTAAGAATTATATTCTGCCAATCCAACGAGCTCTCTAATAGTTGCCAACCAAAATAAGAGCATCAAGCCCTCACGTTTTGTTCTCTTCAGTCAAACAACGAGCGCCGTTGCCAAGAAGTTCGACCCCGTACAGTAGTCCTGCAGTATATACCCGAAGCGACATATTTTCTGGGCCAAATGACTTTTGATGATCCGTTCGGCTGTACCGTTGGCTAAATGTTGGGACTTTGTTTTAAGCAAATTTGCTGTGGCATATTTCTTAGAATTATCTACTTTGGAATCTAAAGTAATATTTTTTAAAGGGCATACAGTTGGCCTTCATTTCTTCATACATTTTCAGTTTTATCACATTTCTTACCAGGCTTTTAAGTAAAGCCACTTTTTGAGAGGGGCATTTCAATGTTTGACGGACTATAACAAAAACGCTCCAACAGTCTCCAACGGGAGACGATTTCCCTTGCAATGCATGTATTGTGTAATTGATATGCGAGAGGCCAGGGAAGTGTTTATTTTTTGTGAATTGGAGAGTCATAAGATTGCTATATTTATGAAACTTATTGCTTTTATCTTGTTTTTTTTGCAGTGTCATAAAATGCAAGTCCGAATAAGGTGATGTTGGTGGAAGGAATAGATTTCTGACTTTGGGGGATAGGCTTGACTAGTTTATGACTACAATATTGAAGATTTCAATTATGAAGCTAATTTTGTTTAATATATATAAAGAGAATATTTTCTAGTTGCATTTCATCATTTGCTGTGCAAATTTGAAGTTTTTCGCGATGGCAAGTATTGTTACTTTTTTGATGGAAAAATTTCCAACTTCGGTAGCTTTTTATCAAATAGTTACGGTAACTTAACATCGTGTCAAATCAGTCAAATAGTTTTAGAGGTGACAAAAAGGTTTTTGCCACATTTTACGGAACACAAAACAACCGTTTTTTATTAAATATTGAACAAAACAAAAGATTCGTTTTCACTTAGTACTGAAGTTCATTGAATTCTAAATAAAATCTATGTATGTATGTAGTACGTGTATGTACAGCTTAAAAAAAGTGATTTTTTAATTTTATTTAACTTAAGATCACTCCGTTGCCCGATGAGCCATTTTTTAACCATGATAATGCACTTTTACTATGGTTCAAAATTCATTACGATCAGTCCACGGGTTCAAAAGTTACAGATTTAATTCCAACTCTCCCATACAACGGGACCACTGTTCGCCGATTCAACACCCAACAGCAGAAATGTCTGCCTCTGCATGGATATATCATGCTACATACACAAGCATACTGCTTACTTCCACCCCACTTTGATGTGTCCGGATTATCTCATTTTTGTTTGCGCTAACTCTTCCGTATGTTTGGGTTTGCTTTGCCCATATTTAGTCAAATACAAATACATAGGATGTATGGGAATTTTTTAGGTCACATTTTTGCGATAAGATTGTTCAAGGAAGACATTTGGTGTGGAAGTTTTGTGTTGTGAATAAAAATGTCATGAGCATTCACATGTGAGGTAAGGAACAAGTTTTCTACAAGTGATTTTAAAGCGAAGTTTGTGATCATGTTTGTGAGTATGTAGATTTGTTATTATGTCACTGATTATTGCAATTAATCTTCGCCATTGATCTTTTCATTGAAACTCTTGGTTTAGCGCAGCTAAGCTAGCTAACTGAGAGGAATCGCCCCTGATTTACACAGTATGCCTCTAAAGCAACGATTTTTGTGTTTTCCAACACAAAAATCGAACTTGAGAGGAAAATATGAAAAATATATGACTGAATATGATGGATGATGGATGGCGGCCGTGGTATTGTGGGTCGTCCCCTACGCAACTGAAACTCGTTGCCTGGGATTCCCGGCTGGTACGAGTGGTTGCTGCGAAGCAGGCCCTGGCCCTCTACTTACCCATATTATTATTATTATTATTATTAAACATAGGATTTCTAAGGTTTGGGCATTTTGGGTCCTGATCAGTGCTCAGTTGTCGGAATTTTTATAGTAAATTTACGCCAACAGTGTGTAACGCTTTGTTGGTAATCTGTATTAATATTGGCAATATTCATAAAGTTGCAATGCCCGAAAGTTCTTAATTTAAGGAGAAGAACAGTTTTTCTTAAAGAGTGGCGCTAAATGGATAGTAATGCCACTTGAAGACTGAGCAATATCGATCGCAGACTATCTTAAGCCGATTCCACCCCAGATATTACAATATATTGACATTCCCAAACTGTGAGCAACAAAGTTGACATACGACCCCTAATTTTTGATACATCTTATTTGTTCGGTTTGGTTAGAGCTTTTTTCAATTTTCAATAGTTTCCAAACACCGGTACAAATTGATGCATTCTCGTATACCCACATGCTGTGATGGGCCTTCAGTACATGCATTTTTCAATAATGTCATTCTGTGGAAGCTCAAAAGAACTTAAGAAGACCAAATGGCAATACTGTTTTTCAATAAAATGCTTTGAAGTTACTTGAATAATTTTTAACAAAATTTTTTAATATGTATGTTCATATGTATCACATGTATGGCGTATATAAATATGAGTGTACATTGAACTCTCTCATAAGCGGACACTGACGGTACCAAGAAATTTGTCCGCTTATGAAAACAAATACAAAAGATTTTATTACTAATTCTACCTACAATTCATGTTTATCAAAAAAGATAATAAAAACATAACAAAAACAACGACTTTAAAAAATTAATTTTTACATTATCTAAAACTATGTAAAGAAAATGCACATTTTGGTTACTGATCAAAATATTTTCAAAATACCACTGTACATCTGTCAACATATCAAATGACTTTAAGTCATTTCTGTATAAAATTCTACATACATACCAGCAATCGACATGTTTACATTCTTTATTTTTTAAATTGCTTGCTGGGTAACAAGGGCAGTATCAGAGTAATATGCGCAAGACAATGTGAACAAAAATAAAGATAACGAAGTGTGCCAGATGCGTTTTTGTCCATTTAAAATATTGTGAAATATGTTGTCTGCGTCCGGTTATAAGAGAGTCCGTTTACAAAAGAATTATTGTAATAATCGTGTAAATAATTCCGTTCTCTAAAATTTGTCCGATAATGAGGTGTCCGCTTATAAGGTGACCGTTACTAGAGATTACACTGTTTTTACATGTCTTCATGCCCTTTTAGATTTAGATTATAGAAATCATATTTAGGGCTACTGCTTTGATCTTGTTCTTATTATTCACGCCTCGAGACATAAAAACACATTAACTTTATACATCAATGACAATTCTTGAACCCTGGGTAGTTTGTTAACTGTGCGTACTTATGCACATATGCAATTTCATTCATTCAAAGAATTGTTCTTGCATAGCTACTTCGAAGATAAATATGTATGCAGGTAGTATTTTTATAAATGTGCCTCAATTCAGCAGGTCTCCATCCTCAATTATATCTGTGAACAAATCAACACACTCCTAATTATGCAATCATCTCCTAGAAGACAATATATTTATCGCATGCATTCTATAACTCTACAACATGTATTGTTGAGTGTATGTCATAGGTAATTTGTGGAAATTAACTTTCATGACTTTATTAATTTTCAAAATAAAATTCAAATGAAATATATCCACATCACTCCCCTATACAATATTTAGGTATTTGTATATGTATATTTTTAATAGGTTCCATACCAAACAACCTCCAAAATGAAATGAGATAATTGTGGCATTATGATCAAGTATCAAGCGAAAAGTCTTTTTAACTTTGAATGATTGTTTCTGTTCTGTGAGATACAATTCAGGTAAACAATTGACAGGTATAAAATTAACAGCTTTTTGCTGTACATGCATATTTTAAGTATTTATTATTTACCTCTCCTACGATTTCTATATTATACACATACCATCATGTAAACGTACTATTTATATTTACTATAACTTCGTATTTATGTACTTTTCATGAGTACATAAAATCAATGTATTTATCTATAGCTGCGATCATATATCTGTTTATTTATAATATCTATATGTATATATATATATTGAGAATATGAACCACTTGTTGATACAGAAATACAATGCCCGGCAACAACAGCGGAAAAATCCAAGCAAGAGTAGTACACATATGTGTATAGCAAACCGATGAGGGGTTGAAAAGATGAAACTGGTATCAATACTTTAGAATGTCAATTAAATTGAACTGTAAAATATTTATGCTGGCAATTGTGCATCATGTACAGTTGGTTGCTTTGTATTCTTATAGCTATTTTTCCTATATTATGTATTCTTTGGCGTTAGATGTAACGTTAATCGAGCCTTAGAGAACACAACTAAATTCATTCATTCATAAAATTCAATCTTTAGGTCCAAACTAACTAGAATATAGTAACAAATGTTACTATATATGTATGTACATATGTAAAAATATTTTATCCATACTTCTAAACTACGATCTAAAAATCGGATATAGTAATAGATGTGCCCATTTTAACACATATAAAATACAATATTGTCATTAACTGTAAAATGGTGGTACCGTGAAATATAAATAATTCATGCACCAGTATTAAATCCTCGAACGTCCATACTATACTATCCTTTACACTACGTGTCGGCATGGGTAATAATATGTACTCATTAATGATAATATTATATGTTAAATGTTGCCTGAAATATATCGGAAACGCTCTCGTGCATAATCAATACAGATGATGCGATCCAGATTATAATCGTGTACAAATTATACGATAGTATTATAGAATTTTTATATATGCATATAGACGGCGCTACAGCTTGCAGAGGGCATCAATATACAAATTTCTATTTGAGGACTAAAAAGCGCACAGCATTTTTTAAATAATTTAAAATTAGTAAAAATAGAAATACCAAATTTTTTGCACTTTTTTACTACATTAATATATGTTTTTTCGTTGTCGATGATTTCCATAAAACAATTTCCTTAATTTATGAAATTGCCATGTGGTGGCTATGGAAACATTAGTTGCAATCCAAGTTGTATTAATTCAAGCATTTGCACTTTTGTCGTTGAAATGTCCTGTTTCCTGTCCGATTTCTCGGTGTGTCACACTGTGTGAGCAAAATGAAATTTTTTTCATTTGTTGTCTCGGTTTTTCTAAAGTGTAATATGTGTGGGCTAGTCCGCACACATTCATACAAATATCAGTCGCGTTCCGATTGTTGGAGAGGACGAGCTTTAGCGCCAATAGGGACTTTTGCCATTTACATAGATCTAGGCAGTAAGTTTGTGGCTGGTTCATGAAACATGCATGCCTCCCGCATTTATATATATTATTATTGATTCGCATAGTGAAGTACTACTATAACTCCCACTCCTCACGGCTCTGTGTCGTCGTCAAAGTCCAATGCAGAACTAATGTACATGATTTTGTGTGACGTGTGTGGCAAAAATCGACACTACAGTGCTGTGTATGGGGCACTTAACGTTAATACCATACTGGGTGAGAAATAAAAGCATAAATAATTAATATCTTGCTGAGAAGCTGAGCCCTTTATGGCTGTAGCGCCACCCATGTTATTATTATTAGCTATTAACCGTATTTTTATGCATGATGTTGATCTCATATTTAAATATCTTACCATTTTAACATTTTATGAACCCGATCTCAATTGTTTCTAACGCATAAGTATTGATCCAAATGTTGTTCAGTCATTTCGTCTGCTTATAACATATATTTTAATTTGATGATCTATTTCACTTTTTTAAATTGTTCTATCACTTGTCTATATATACTTATGTACATACATAACATAAGTATATATCCTCGTATACAAGTTTGCACTTCTCTACAAAAAAATATTTATCACTTTATACACATAAATAAGTTCATTTTAAGCACAGCACAAATTTATTTAATTCACTTTAGTAATATATATATACTAAAAAGAATGAAATATTATAATATTGAGGAATTAGCTTCCAATTATGTCGAAACGTCGAAACGGTAATGTTACGAAAGTCAGCCGATAATTTTCTACGTAGCAAAATGACATTTACATATTTCTTACTCGTGCATCATGAAATGCGTTGGCGAAACCAATTCACAGCAGTGAAAACCATTTAGTTAGTATGAGTAGAACGTGTTCACCATAGGCGACTGTTCATTTCAGCTGTGCCTTAAAGAACTCAAAGCCCAAATATCAACTAAAATACAGAAATATTCAATGAGCACAAAAACAAAGAAGAACAAATGAGACCCACACTATGGTCATACACTGTATGTATAAAACACATACGCATTTCTATGTGTACTGTAAATTGTGGAGTTAGGAAATCTAAAACAGTTTTCATGAGAAAGGAAAACTATTTCCCTTCAAGAAGAAAAAGGAGGAAGAAAGCGGAGTTAATGGAAGTGAATGCGCGAGGTAAGGTTGCTAACGAAGGTCTCTAGGTGAACTCTAGCCTTGGTTTTGGAATTGAAAGCTTCGTGTAGAAGACAGTTTGTTTTTAGAGTTATGGCGGACCTCATTTGAACTAGTTACCCTCTTCCACTAAATGATTAAGATGGAATGTAACTACATGTAGTAGTTGAAAGAGGAAATTAGGCGCCGAATATATAGTAAACTACATAGACATTTTTATATGTATTTTGAGTGCGATCACGAATCCCATTAATTGTTTTAAAGTTCCCACCACTACGAGGGGAAATGATTATTTAAAAGCAAATATCGAACAAAACTTAACAAATAAGCGGAAACAATGACGAGACCATATAAACAGAAACTGATTAATCTGCTTTTTGCAATTCAATTCAATTATTTTGTTTTTTTAAATACCTTTTTAGTAATTTTAACCAATTTGTATGTAACAAATAAAAGGAGATAGAGAGGAACAAATATCGCGATCTTTATTTTCTTTTCACCGCGCGAGCTAAACAAGTTCGTATCTGGCATTAGACTGACATATAACAGCCGGGTTCGGCGGCAGTTTTTCTTCGACGTTTCGTTTTAGTTACTTTTCTCGTCGTTTTGTTTTTTACACTCATATTCAGTTGAGTTGCAGCATGTCGAAGTATTGATAGTGTGTTGGTAGGTAGTTGAAGTGAATTTGCGGCAACAGACGTCATATGAGTTGAATCTCATTATAGGGGAAGAGTGAGTGGTTTTGTATTGGTCGAGTGAAGCCAGGGGAAAACATAACAAACAGTATGACAGAATCAGAAGTGGATGTATCTGAGTGAGATTATACTGGGTTGAGTGATAAAACTGTGATATAGTAGAAATCCGCATATGTTGTTTTTCTGTCTGAACATATTAATGGGAATTTACATTTAACTTCTTTATGGCGATATACTGGTTTAAAGTTTAATTTCTAAAATATGTGCAGATTGAAATGTTGGAGAAGATAAGTTGTTTCAAAAAATATTCGAATAAGCCACAAAGGAAACTAAAGTGGCGCCCAATAATGAAAATTTTGTGGCTTAAAAGGGGCCTTTTAAGAACAATAATCCAACATGGTTAAAAAAATATTTGTAATGTTTTCGTCTCAAAAAAAAAGTCATTCAAAAATATGTAAAATAAGAAATACATATTTCGGTATACAGAATATGTATGTACATATTTTGCAGTTTTGTACTCCTCAATCATAGAAGATCCAGTTGCACCAAATCGTAGAAGGTCCAGTTGCACCGAAACGTGAAAACTCTAAAGGTACATATACATAGATCCATTTCCTCCATTTTGAAATGGGTCTTATTAACAAATTATAATGAATCATGATACATATTTGTTAATTATATTCAAGACGTTTTAAGTGAAACAAACATTGTGGTAGTAGGTAGATAGTTTATTCTTTCCTTGTGTTACAAATAAATTTGATTTATCATCGCACATTTTACAGTACAGAGATTTGATATGATTTTATTTTTCTACTGAAATATTATCTAAACAGACAAGAAGTAGAAATAATTTAATATAAATCAATTTGGAGGAAAATACAGAGAAATAAACCGAACTGGAACTTAAATTGTTATGCAATATGGAGTATGAGTTGATTGCGGATAGATCCAAATCTAAGAGAAAGATTCGAAATGGTCATATGTATGTATGGATTTTGGTCACATTCTTGTCGTGGGCAACGTCAGAACCTAAAATCGGTACTCATCGATTTTATTTATTCTAAACATTGTGTTCGGTTAAAGCTGTAGATTCATGACACAAAAATTAATTCCAAAATCTGTATAGAATTGAGTGCAGATTTTAGCCTGACAAGTAACCGAACATACTGGCTTTCAAATTATAGGACTTACACATATCAGCATATAATATAGGCGGTGCTACAGTCCGCTATTAGGCCCTAGCCATAGCATATATGTATATATATAAATATACATATGTGTGTATTTAAACCTATACCAGAAGGAGTGCAGCAAGGAAGTTTGTTTTCTTCTACTATAGGTAGCAGTTTTTTAGCGACATACTCGATGACACCCCCATTTCGCAATCAATAATGTCACTAATTACAATGGATTCAAAAAAGGTTTGCTCAAAATAAAGAACACGTAGCATTTCATAATTAATTTTTTTGCGTAATACGTAAGATGCGTAAAATAAAAGCTTGGAAACTTCTAAGCGTTTAGCAAATATTTGTACCCTTAAAATAAAATAAACAGTAGAGATTTGTTATAACTTTGTTGTATCGCATTTACAAATCTTAACCTACTATCGTCATTAGGTGAAAATCTGGTAATAGGGGGTACTTCACTCTTATGACTAATAAAATAATTATGTAAATAATGTAGAAATTACATATATCCTTATGTAATATGCGAATAACACACTTCAAAGTAAATTCAAATTAAAATACGAAAATGATGTTATATTCAGCTGTTATATTGATTAGTCGTTTATAACGAATCGATCAAACAATCCACTAAAACTCCATCAAGTTTTCGTCGGTATATACATATGTATATAAGTGCCACATACTTTATATGCAGATACATACAAACATTTTTGTAAGCAAAAGCAAATGCTTTCCTCTTCGACTGAGTTTTACATCCTTTTTCGTATAATTTTGTCTCGCCCTTCTTTCCTGCTATTTTTCAATGTAAGTATACATATACACATACATGCATACGTCAACTTACCTTTGGATGACGACAACAGGCAAATATTTTATTATTTATTAATAAGCAACAAACATTTCTAGGCAACGCCTGTGAACACCACAACAAAAAATTCCAAGAGTGTTTATAAGAAGATGTTTGGTTTTATAAAATACACCCCCTTATGGAAAGTTATGAAATCAAGAGCATGAAGAGAAAAACGAAAGAAATGGTCAATAAAACCCACACATGTTTCACTCACTTGAGGAAAGGGATAGAGAGTATTACAATCTGCGCAAGACCAAAACAATGAGCTTATTTGTATTTTTCTTTAATTCTTGTACTTCACTCAACTCAGCTGTAAGAACCATAGCAGGTGCTTTTTATCTTTAAGGATAACGGCAATTGCTAAGAAAAATATTATTAACCACTGGATGTTACAGTTTTGGACTGCGAATAAATATGTATGTATACGTATAGAGACACATGCACACGTGTGGTAAATGGTGTAAATTAATTGACTCCGATATATAAGTACATATAACTACATGTGTAATTAAATGACACATCAAACATTTTTTCATAGATAAAAGGATGAAAAAGTATTCACTGAAAAGCTACTAAAAAGCATCTGATCATTACTCAAAATATACCAGTTTAACATTCACATGACATGCCATTTTTACATCACATTTCCTTTCAACATTCTACCAATAATTATCTCTAAAACTCATACATAACCTATACTCTATACTATTGTATGTCCAGTGTCTATGTATGAGTTATATAGCGTCACACCTGAGTTACAGTCTCACCTGACTAACCATTTATTTACTTTTATCAGAATGGGTTTGTTTTGTCTTTTCTGAGTTTATACATTTTAGTTTTCCTGTTTTTTTCCCTTATATACTTGCCGCACATTACCATTATTTTTTTTAAAATATTCTCTTTCACAGAGGAGTTAAGCGTAGTGTTTCCTGAACCGTTGCAAGGTTTTACTTATGTATGTTCATTTTGGCGCAACACAACCGGCCGAACGGAGTGTCGTACATCTAAAATAAATGTTTCGCTGCTCGTGGGTCACATCACATAAAGTAGAGTGGTCAAATACAATACACAAAATGTGAACTTTTTAGATGTCATAATATTGTGATAATATCTATTAGAATCACAATGTATGTGTGCTTAGAAGTGATGACGAAATTTAAATAACTAACTAATAAGAAATCATACAGAATGGAAAAACTCTTATTTTGTAAGCTTAAATAGAAATTTGGTTACTAGCAAAATGTATGGTAATGCAGACAGTATAAAATGGGTGGCGCTGCATCCCGTAAAGGGCCAGGGCTTAGCTTCTCAGCAACCACTCGTGTTGTGCGTGCTATTGTTCTATCACGACTGAAAGGGGCCTACAGTTGTATGACAATTCAGAACGGCCAAGTTTGAGAAGTTTTTTTCTAGTCAGTTATTACTCTTTGAGCATTGTCAGTGACTCGAAAGAGGTGGACCCGTGAAAATTATTTTTGGTTGTACCGGCCGAGAGTGGAACCATGGTAGCGAGTTTCAGTTGCGTAGGGGTCGACGTACATACCCACAAAGCCACGGACGCCACATGTGCATAGTGCAGATAACCACAGAAATATGACTCAGGTTCATATTTATAATACATTTAGTCATAATACTGATGAGAAAAGTCTTCTACTCCAAAGTGGTGTGACAAATTTATAGAGCATGCTCAGGAACCCGAAGACGCACACAAGTGGAGACGGACCTTAGTCAACTTGGCGTGGATAATTGGAGGTAGCTGGGTGAAGATCTTGCCAGCTGAAGAGTTTTGAAACATGTGTACTTTTATGATATAACTTCTATAATATTTCACATGAAATTCTTTTAATTTAATTTTTTTTTCAATTCATATTAATTTCCGTTTTTGATATGTGACATAGAATATTTTTGTGTCTAGAAAAATGTTCTCAAACATCGCCACTCGTAGGAATCTTAACCCACTTAAGCTTCGGTCTTTCTTTCTTCTTTTCTTGCTCCTTGCAACAAACACCAAGTTAGTTGCATACACATTTTTTCGATGAGCAAAACTTTACTCTGTTCGAGGCAAATCTCCGTGCTTTTTCTATGCTGTCCGTTTAAAAAATATCAGCTAAATTATCAGTGTTTTCTTAACTCCTCAACTCCCAGCTTTTTCCAATGGATTTTCGGAAGGAATAAATAATATGTTTTTTGTATGAGATTTTAGTGGTGACATTGCAAATGTGGCCTACACAGTCAAAATTCTTTACGCGCAAGGACTGCTACAAAACATTGACGAATTAGAGCTTAATATTCACGAAAAACATATCCACATAACATGTTTGATTTCTAAGACACATTTAACTAATTTATCTCAATTGGCTATCAAGCATATCAGCTATCGAAAGAGGCGGGTCATCATTGCTTATACAAGATAAAATCGACAACTTGGTAGGATTAACGATTGTACCGGCATGGTACATAGATGCGACCTTTACCCTACAAGGAAGTCTACCTACTGGCATACAGATTTCACATAAATACTATACGTCGTTGACTTCTTTGTTATGAAGGGTATTCCCCGAAAATATTTCAAACTTAAACAAAGCTTTGATCTCAGTTCAGATCATTCTGAAATAATTTCGATTAAGAGAAAAACACTCTCAAAAAGGCAAGTGCCGCCTAAATTGACTAATTATATTACTACTATACTAATATTATTACGTGCTTATCCGGAAGTATGGAGACGAGTAGGAGAAAGACGATAAAGGAAAGCTAATCTTTTCAGAATACTTGGAGGAAACATTTAAAACAGACCGGACGTACACGATGACAATTCTAAAGTGAGGCGGGTCAGTAAGAACTAAAAAGCTCTAACCAAAAAGGTCCTGGTAACGATTCAATTACAGGAGAAATCCTTAAATAGTTATCCAAGAAAGCTCTTCTATTGTTACAATACTTAATTAACAACGCCCTTCGACTAATGCATGTTCTTAGTCAAACAGCCGACACGGTAGAAGATTTTACATCAAAATTATAACGTGCAACTCCTGGCGAATCCCTCGAAGCCAAATCCGTTCATATCAATTTTATTTCTAGGGCGTTAAAAACTTGCCAGTCTCCCAAAATCGTGTCCAAATACCTCTCGGTAATGAAGCGAAATATCTTGCAATGTCAACGATATCCACAGAGAACTTGCAATCTTACCGATCCAAGATGAAATCAAGAAAATTGCTTATGAAAATTAGCACCACCTGGAAGAGCATATCCGATCCTTCGGAAGACTTACGTCTTGCGCCGACTTCAAAGGACAGAAATATCATTGCCGAAAAATATTGATGGCCAAAAATGAACAAGGATGTTAACTGGTGGAATAAAATTTGTATTTCTTGCCAAAAATCTAAAATTTCTAGACACACTACGTCGAAACATGGAACCTTTCCAGTTCCAGAATGCCGTTTTTCTAATGTCCATAGATACTTATTTGGTTAGTTACTTCCATCACAAGTTTTTATTTGTTTACTTGCATTATGACTTGAATACTTCAACGGTTGTATAGGCTTTCGTTCAAAACTAATCTATCCAATTTAATTTAAAATAAGAATTAGCTACCATTTAATTTCATTGTTTATATTTCCATGTGTAATAATAGGTAGATTATTTAATCTTTATTTTCACTATTGTTTCACATTGAAATTTGAACTATCAATCGCTTATAGCATGCCATTCATTAATCCAATTGAATCTAAAACATGATATACTATTTGTTTCCTTTATCAACAGCTATTAGATATCTCGCGGATTGCTCGCATTGTGATGGCTCACCATTCCAAAAAGCCGCCGTGCAAACCCATTAGTTCGCCAACTTCGTATTGTCCCTTGCATATTTATGCTGGCATGCGGCTGATGTAATATTTATTATCACTCAATTACACAATTCTAGATGCTCATAATTTAATTGAAGTATAGCATATATATAAATATATCAGTGTCTAATTTGCATAAGACAACGAGCAGTTCCCTAACAACAGCAAATGGGTGATTTGTCAAAGCGCGCTTAGTTGTACTCTTTCAAAACACTGGTGTCGATTTCATAGGTTCATTTATTGTACGCTCTTGAAAAGTTCGTGGTGTAAAGCGATATAAGTCGTTCGTCGTATAGTATTATTCAGCGATAATGGCACGAATTTTGTGTGGGAGTGGTCAAATTTGTTCCAATCACTAAACTTCCAAGAAGCGGTAACGTTCACTGTTTTATAATAGCCGAGATAGAATTAAAGATCATATTGTTACGTTTAGCAGAAATTTAAAACAAAATTAATTAAATATACTACAAATAAGGGTTCGATTACTGGATTCTGACGAGGTATAGGTGGCATACTAGCAGTGTGTATAACAATTTCGAGGATACTCCTCGGAGTTGATAGTTGTTCTCCCTGCGTACAGATGGTATTTTTGTGGTGGTTGGTGTCCTAATTATCTCATCTTATACACGTTATACTATTTACGTCACACTACTCACCACCTAAACGTGTTTGTCCCGAACAAGTTTCTGAATTCCTGCCTGTACGGTGGACGGGACGATCCCAATGTGTTTGTAACCTTCGTGGAATTCGTTTGCTCTGTTGCGGGTTGTGAAGCAACACCATCCGTCGATCATCAAAACCTTTAGAACTTTCTTTAACGTCACTCCCTGTTATGTCATCAGTTCGAAGCTGTGCACACCCTTTTACCTTCCCTAGAACATGTGTGTTGGTACTGTTCGTGTAAACACGATGTGCATACGGACACGTCATCTCTAGGGTTTTTATTATTCCAACGAGAAACGCCAGAATCAGCTCCACGACCAGTGCTATTTTTCAGCTGTAAGTTGTCGGACGACGAGAAGAGATATGATACCGAAGTGTTGGCTATCGTGGACAGTCTCGAACGTTTCAATGTCTACTTATTGGGCAGGGATTTCAAAGAAGTCACCGACTGCCAGGCCCCGAAAAATAAGGCGAAGACTATACCTCGTGTGGGCAGGTGGTGGCTCAAGCTGCGGGAGTTCTCCTTCGAATTGGTACATCAACGTGGAAGAAATGCTGCTTATGAAGCATCGCTTTATGTCCTCAACACGTACATCACAGACTATGATTGGCTGGTGACCAAGCAGTGGCAGGACAGTTAACTACGAGCAATCATAAAGGAGCTGAAGTCGATGCAATCAACGAACACGAAGAAGCATTTTGTTTTGACATTTGGTTTTCCGAAGATGCGCGGATTCACCCGGGAGTACATAAAGATGTATGTAGATGTATCGCTTCAGTTCGACACCGTTCATTTGGATCGTCTGGGACCATTCACTCGAGGGAAGGGAGGAACAAGGTGCGTGTTAGCAATCGTGGACAACTTCTCAAAATATGTCGTCTTATGAGCAGTGAAGACAGCGAACACGAATGGGGTGCTCAACGTATTGAAGCACATATCAGGATACTTTGGCGTACAGAAGCGACTGGTAACGTCACCGTGAACACACAGAGCGAATAGCCAGGTGAACCGGTTTTACAAGGGCCCGTAAAGAACACAGTCATGAGTGATTTTATGCAGTAGGTTTCAGCATCCCATCACCCAATGCTCTTGACGAGTAAGAGCGAATACCGTTGATACACCTGCATGAAAAAAATCTGTAAAGAGCATCGCGAACAATTAACAAAGTGAGCGCATGTCTCTTGGGTATAATATGGGATGCTTAACGTTGAACTGCACATCAGCATTTTCGATTCGCCCCCAAGACTTTTAAAAGGCTCGTTGGCCTACGATAAGACCAAGCACATAAATTTGGTGTATGTTATGATAATGGTGAAGCAAGTACTTGAACTTGTTCACTTGTTGGAGTCTGATCGCTGGAAATTTGATACGTTGGGTTAGTATCGGCATGAATACTACGTTTTATTGGTTGCTTTCCATTTCTTTTATACAATAAATTTGCTACTCTAACATTAAAAAATAACTTAATTCTAAAGACATAATTATGAAATATCTAAATATGTCCCACTTAACGTAAGTTGCACTTGCGTACACTAACAGTACAAGCATATGTAGACATGCGGTGTATCGGTTGATGTGTCGTTGTTTTGGTTGTGACCCAGTTATGTCTTATGGCATCAACTGAGACGATGTAAGTTGTCTTTATATAGAATTGGAGCAAGTTTTAACAATTTTGGCGATATTGATTAAGTTTTTTATAAAATGTATCACAGTCACCAAAATAATTATGCCTGCCTTATTGACATTTGAGGATGAAGCGGTGAGTCGTAACAACGGTTTGAAGTAAAATAATGATGAACTTGGGAGCCTGATCATCCCAATCAAGGTTGTGATGTCAAAGTTCTTGAAATAAGATCTTTAATTAAACTACAGATGGCGAAAGAGACCCGTGAGGGTCAAAAATAGGAGCGACCTCTTTTAAGATTTGGCGTTTAGTTAAGTTAACTCTAGAAGGACAAAATAACCGAAAACTAAACAAAACAGTTTGAGGATTCCAATTTATGTCCAAAACTTTCACACACGAATCCGCGTTAGTTTAAATAAATGATTTTCTAGATTTGATTTTTTAATCTCAATAAAGTGCAGTTATTTTGCCAATTATCAAGTTTCATCCCGCATTTATGAAGAAGTTCGCCCAACGAGTTATCTTTGTTAATAACTTCGGCCATCGCTTCAGCCCCTGAAGTTATATCGTCCACGTAAAAATCATTTCGAATAATTATCGACACGATTGGAAGTTCCTTTTCGTAATCTCTCTCAAGTTGTGTACCGCATTTCACAGTGCGCAGCCTAAAATGTTGAATTGGTTCTCTTGGCGATTTAAGCCAAACGATTTGTATCGTTCTCTGCTACCTAAATCTGACGGAATATTTCGCCGTGAAAGGAAATTGAAAGCGATGAAATCGAATACAGATGGAGAATAGATTTCTTTGAATTGGTGGACCGTTCATTAAGGCGTTATTTTGACTCTGTCCGTTTTTGTCTAGGAAAGACCTATCAAATACGACACAAAGCCTGTTTATCGGTGGAATACGAGTCATGTGTCCTAAAGCTAATACTCGTCGAGATCCGCGAATAGTCTGTGAACAGAATTTTCTTTCCATACAGTGAAGGCGAGCGAATGAAGTAAAAATGTAAGCAAATGGAGGTTTTATTTTAAACGGAAAATTTATAATGTATCTTCCGCTTGTATCACGACGATGACTTTTTTTTTTTTTTTAATTCATTTTTATTCCAATAATCCGATCGACTTACATACTAGACAAAATGCTTAAAACTAGTTGGACGAACATTGTTACTATTTCTAACTTACTAGCCCTCCGCGGGCACTCTAAGCTAAACTTAAACTTATCCTGTCTTTCGACTTAAACTAAAAATTCATGATTAAGACTAAATTATCTTAACTGTACATTTAAGTATTAAGATCACGACGATGATATTTTAAAAAATATTCCTTTATTTTCAAATTTTAGGATTTGAAAGAAACTTACAGACAAAACCCAACCAAAAACTGTTTGACGGGCAATTGGGCACCCTCGTTTACTATGAACAACTATTTCTTGTAAGATACTCCAAGCTCGATCTGCCCCAATTAAAATATCGGACGACTAAATGCAGCATCTTAGTTCAATTGACTTAGGTGATCCCGCCGCGTAATCGTGGCGCAACCTTAGTACCAACGAGCTTAGGCCTCTGGATCTGCCAGCGTTGGTCGACCCGATATCGCTAATTGGTATGCGTCGGTTTCCCCTTTTCAATCTAAGTCTCTGTGTACAAGATTCAAAAATAAATTAAACTTGGGAGCCTTAATCGAAAAGGGTTCGGAATGCAATGTATTTATCGAGTGATTTTTTTTTTTTATAACATTCTGAGCGGTCGATTGTAACCGACAGTTTGAAGCACTTGAAATCGTGAGACATTTGCAGTGCGCAAGTTGTGATTATTTCCAATTCTGTACAGGATTGCAGCGGTCTCCGAAGGGTCGACCTGGATTGCAGCTAACAGGCGAGTACAAGTGAATTTGATACAGTGCAGTGGAGAGCTTCCGTGCTAGAGCTATGGGTGAATATCTGGCCGCATCCTAAGGCAAACTAAACTCATCACTTTCAATGGTAATTAAACGAAGTGGAAGGAGTTTCGGGGGTTCACAATTGTACGTCTATGGCTAACGTTATAAAACTGCGCTAACTAAAGTTCGCATTAGAAGGAGCCCCAGCTATCAACAGGTGGGAAGTGACTGAGGCGTGGGCGCCACGTCGTCTTTCATCGGGGACGACGAAACCCTCGGTATATATATGTACCGTGTTTCGTCAAATCATAAATCCCGTACTACCCGTTAGCTGTTTCTTTAGTTTGTCGCCTTGCAGTTCTGAAACCTTTTCCGGCTGTCCTCCTTCCTTATTCAGCGTCCTCGTCCTTACTTCTACTTGGTTTTATTTGTGCTTTTCTCGTTTCTGTAAAATTCCTTCTGTGCCTTTTTGTTTCCTCTTCAGGCAAAGCTCCTTCCACAACGAATTTAAAATTCAGAATGTAACCCAGAAGAACTTTACTCCATAGGTTCGCAACAGATTTCTCTCTCACCCGTTTTTACACACATAACACACATCACACGCATTCCATGCATTCTGCACCCATTCTCTGTGCATGTACGATGAACCATCATCGTACATACAATCACACGTCGCATGTACACACGCAGACACACGTAGGGCGGGTCGTTTTCTCCAATCTCTTTGCCCTGCTCATTGCCCTTTTTTTGTTGCTGTCTTGTATGCACGAACTTCGTCTATACAAGTCATGGCCGCTGACCAGTCTCTGTTGGAGCGGTTGTGTGTGTCTTTCTTTTTTTTAATCTATTTTTATTGTTAGTTCCTAACAGCATCCATACTAGACAAAGATGCTTAAAACTAGTTGAACGAACATTGTTAATTCTAACTTACTGGCCCTCGTCGGGCACTGTAAGATAAACATAATCTTATTATATGCCTCTCGACTTTTCCATTGGATATCCGACACCAGTTTCGAAGCGGCATGAATGGTGTCATGCTCCGCTTTGAAACTGAATTGGTTATCCGGAATTGTATTTTTATCCTTAGTCCAGTTGATCAGAGCTGTATTTATCACCTTCTCGAAGGTATTCGCTGATATTCGGAAGGAGACTAAGGAGGTTGCAAGGATTCGAAGACTCTTTTCCTCTCTTGGATATGGGTTGTACAATCGCAGTTTTCCAATGCTCCGCATAATGTGCATTATTCTAAGCATTGTTAAAGAGGATCGTGCACATTTTAACCACTTCCAGAGGGAAGATGTCTTATCACAATGTTCGAGATCCCGTCGACTCCAACTGACTTCTTCTATATTGATTCGAAGACCGCTTTCATATCTGTCTTCGAAATTAACGGGGGATGAACTCCTTGGTCGGCGATGACATTATCTGTCATGTTATCATCATTGAACATGACAAAGCCATTGTTGCAGATCTTCACTAAGAAGCGTATTGTTAACCAGCACGCAGTGCAGGTCGTGGTTCGGGCGAACCCTCTCGTTCAGCTTGTTCACTTCCTGAAAGACCGCGCCCAGTACTTCCACTTTTTCTTGCGGATCTTCGTCCACAAAGAAGTTGTCGTCAAGTACAGCGTTCTCTGGATCAATACCTGCTGTAGCCAGTATTTGTTCATTGTCCGTCGTTCTAGGGAGCTTAAGACACGGAAGATCGCTTTGCTTGTTGCTTCTAAAGAATTTGTTTATCTGCGGGAACATGCTCGGGTTGTTGGATCTTACAGCCCAAATCTTACTGTTCCAATACGAGTTAACAGAAAGTCTGTAATTCAGAGCAATTAATGTTTGTATGTTCATCATGAGGGATTTCAGTGTCCTAACTTCCTCGTCCCGTATGACAGTAAACCGCCTGTACAAGGTTTTTAGTCTTGACAGAAGCCTACTTTTATGTTAGGAATCTTGATTTCGGCACTGAGTCCGCAATGGTCACTGAGATACACGAATGTGTTCAAACAGTTTACCGTTCGTGACTTTATGTCTGTCACCTGTAATCTGGCGTCAAGCAGCAGGAGGTCCATGTAAGAGCCGCTTTTCGGGAACGGCGAGATCTCTGTTGCTCTTAAATCGAGTCTATACTCGACAATGTGCAAGCAAAACCAGCTATAAAGCTGGCCCCCCTGAGATTGGAAACTGTGTTCCCCCTATATCCATGTCGCGCATGTAAGTCCCCTGTCAAAATGAAATAGTTCTCCTCAGAGTCCAGCCTTAGACATCGTGTAGAGTAGAGTGAATCAAGCTCTGATATAGTTGGTCTGGAACTAGGGTTGCCGAAGGAGTAGACCGACACCGCATACAACCTCCTTCCACTGCGAAACGAAATACATCTGGGCTCTAGTAATTTTCGCTTTGCTTGTAGGCGACAGCTGAACTGTATAAAAGGGCAATTTCCGCCCTCTTTCCTTGCCTTTACAGTGGAGAAGGGCTGGACCCCGACGAACTCGACACCATCGCACACTTGCTCCTTGAGCAGTTGAAAGACCTTCTCCGCTTCGAGCGGCCAGGAAAGCTTCAACAATCGGGACTGGCGTTTTTCGCCTTTTGGGGTGAGAAGAAGAACTCGAGGTTCGAGATCTCTAGAACCCCCTTAAGCTGTTTATATTGTTCCACTGTATTGCAGTGGATTGAATATTTTTGGTACCTTTATTCTAACTTATAATAAAATTACCTGCACCTATGGCCCATTTGCATACTTCAGCTGTCTGCTCTACGTCGGGCTTGTATAATTTTATTGGCGGCACTTTTTCCTTTTTTTGCTGCTGCTGTTGCTGATGTGCTGGTGGCTGCTGTTGTTGTTGTGCTGCTGTCTTCTTCTGCTACTTCTTCAGAGCGCCTGGCCGCTGTTGCTGTTGCGCTGTGGGCGTCAGTTGTTGTTGTTTTTTTTTGTCCTACTTTTTGGCTTTTCATCGCCGGCTGCTGTTGGGACATTGTATCCTCCTTTCTCTTTCGCCTTGCGAGCGTCCGAGATCTCAGCTCTCTTACTTCATGGAGGAGTTGTTGCATTCTCTCTCTCATATCTTCAATCGCATTTTCCCTGAATTGAACTATTCGCTCCAATTCGTCTTCAGTATAGGAGGGCAGAGAACCAAAACTGTTGCTGCTGACAGCGTACAGCCCTTCCCCTCCATCCGAGACGTATTGTACCGTCTCTTCCCCTTCTGAACCAGACTCGGCTGCTGACGTATTTGATGCGGCCTCACTCTGATCCTCTAGGGTGATGCATTGATGTTGCGGCGTTTCGTTCTCTTGGGAGAAGTTTTCTTTCTTCTTCTCATTATTGCGCCTTCTGTGGGTACCGTTGACTGGTGGCCTGACACTGCCACCGGTTTTTCCTGGTCATTGCCCGCTACTTAGAGCGTGGACCGCTCGTGGTTATCCATTTCCCACACTCACTCACTTAAGTAAGTGTCCATGGGCCACGGAAAGGACGAGAAAAAAAAAGATTTCGGGTTTGTCCCCAGCGGGGATTGAACCGGGTCTCTAGCGTCAAGAGCACTGAAATGTGTTTTTTTTTTATGTTGTTTTATTTTTATTGTAATGAATGCAACATACTTGTTAGACAAAAGAACTTAAGACCAGCTGAACTAACTTAACAATTCATAATTGTTCTTAATACTAACCTAAGCGGGTACTCTAAACTAATCGAATCTAAAATTATAAATGTACCTTTCGGCTTAATCTACTTATTTTTTTAGTCTTTCCTGAGAAACTTCATTCATTTATTATGTACCAAGAAAACTTATAAAAAAAAAACTTGGCTTAACTTAACTTAACTGCTTAACCTGCCTTATACTAACTTACCCTACCATAAAACTTAAGACTATATTAATTATGTCCGTAACAGTACGGACGCGTGGACCAGGGCGTATATGTTATGTATATGCTTAACATAAATAATTTATGCGCCGTGGTGCACCTGTTTTGGGTTTTTTGTTTTATTTTTTTTCTATTGATTTCGCGTTTAATAATATTTTTTTGGATTTTATTTTTTTCTTAATAACGACCTTAAAACCTATGTAACCTATGTAAAAATTGTCTATCCTGTTCACGTTTGCCTCGTTGAAAAGGACCTCGTTAGGATAGTACTTCTTGTACTCAGATTCGGGTGTACGATACAACCGGAGATAGGACCGAAGACATCGTCTTCTTCCCGTCGGAATATGCCGGTCTGCCCGCACCCGAAGCACCTCCTTGGCGCCGATCATTTACTTGAAAGATGTCCCTCTTGGTTGCTATTGCAGCAACGCAATCGGGTAGACGATGGTAATTGTCTGCGTTGACCAGGTGGCACATCTCTGGCCGATGCATTATTTCTATTGAAGGCTGTTGGCGTGTCTCAATGCGGGGCTGGTGGCATGACCGTGCACAACACTGCTGGTACATGACTTGGCAGGGCGGGTGCTTTGTGCCGATACGACCCTGGTGTTGGGTCGTGAAACTTGTGGCGTGTTCCTGTACGACACCGCTGGTATGTCCCTGTGCACAACCGCTACATTCTGTTCTTCAGTACTGGCGTACGCCAAATCTGGCTCTAGCAAATGCTTGGATCTTGAGATTGGGGGTGGTATGTAGGAACTTCCGTCCGATTCCCACGAAGTCCGAGATTGATTTCGGTACCGCCATACACAGCTCGGTCTGGTAGAACGGCGCCAGTTCGGTCTGGAGAATGCCCAATTTCCGACGTTCCGATAGAGGTTCTGCGAATCGGTTTAACAAACCGTTGATTACCGCCACATAAACCCCCATGGACTCTCCCTTTCCTTGTCTCCTTTTCTTGATCTCTTCCAGCAATAATCGTCCAATAGTTGTGAGGGAGGAGCTCCAACTTGAGTTCCCTCGCCAACTCTGACCACGACCCTACTGTACCCCTCACCAACCTAAACCAAATCAATGCCTTCCCTGAGAACAAGTCTACCGCCGCCCTAAACAACCCTACCTCGGAGACTTCCCTTCCTTCGCGCAACTCTTCCCCTCTCTCAAGGAAAGAATTCACGGAAGTACCATACCGCTCGCCTGAGAAACTCAAACCTCATTTGGATAAGTTCTCAGTATTTTCCGGAACAACTTGCATGGTCTGCTTGGTTGCTACCTGTTCCCCTGCTATGGATGCTGCACCACCCCGTCCAACTTCTCCAACGTCTCCTTACACTCCTCTTCTTCCAGTGCTTCGTCACCCTCCAGGGTGGCTAGCAATATGGCCACGGCCGTCTTCAGCTTCTGCTTATCTGTCTCGTTCTCCTTCGTAGCCGGTTGCGATCTCCCCAGTCGCGGCATCGCCCACTCGATTTTTGTCTGTGCCTTCTTGGAGCCTCGTTGCGAAGCACTCTCCAGAATCGCTTCGATTCCATCGATCGTTTTTTGCACCGCTTCCTGATCCATTGCAAATCTGAATGGGTATTCGGCTGCTTCGAGCGACCCACGTCTTTCCATTAATCTTCCGCATTGAGTCGGCGGTACTGGCGGTCAGCCGTCGGCACTCGACCAACTCTTCTTGAGAGAGCCTATTAATCCCCATTTCAGACCAGTGCAAGAAATGAAAATTTCAAAAGCGAAAAGAGCGAGAAAAGAGTAATCCAAAAACAATGTGAAACACGCCTCTAGGTGAGGACAGACCAACTATCAGAAATAAAAGAAAATTAAAGCAAAAAAACTCACAAGGAAAATACAATTTCTTCAAGAATTAGCCATTAAGAGGAAAACCAAAAATAAGAAAACAAACACACGGTTTTAAAGAAATTCAAAACAAAAACATAACAACCACTAAATCCAACGAAAAACCGACCAAAGTAAAGTATCGAAGTGAGAAGATGATGCATATAATCCGAACTTTTCTGCAAGAATCAAGAATAAAACCCACCACAGAATAGAACTCAAAACCTTGAAAAAAAAAAAAAAAACGAAAATGTAACAGCTTCACCAAAAAGATATAACCCACCAAAAGTAGAACTGACCCAAAATTGTTTGTTCTAAGTCTGTTTTAAGAACGGACCTCCAATCTCTTCCACGAGAGATATCCACCACAAGAAAATAAAGAAAAACTGAATTGTATTACTCCAACTAAAGTAAAATGAAAAAGAAGTGAAAAGGTACACACAAATTGCAAAAATGGAAAAATATAAAAAAAGAGTATAATGCACAATATGAATAGAAATATAAAAAAGTAAAAGGATTTAAATATAATAAAAAAGATAAAAGTATTATAAAAAAGAAATATTTAAAAAAAAATATGTTAATATAAATAATACAAGTAGAGATAAAAAGAAAATTACCCAATCACCAAAACATAATAACAAGAAAAGAAAATATACAGTTTTAGAAAAAGTTAAAAAAGTAATAAATAAAAATGTCCAGGGGTTTAGGTTCTGGGTTACGGCGACTCTGGAGAATTGGTGAGAACATTATTGAGTACGATTTTGCACTCTCGCGCTCTCCCTTTTTTTTGGAATGAACTTCATGTGCTACCGAAACTTGGAAGAGAGGAGTCAAGAGCTCGTGGTATGCGTGATTTAGTGAATGAAGCAAAGGTGCTCCTCAGCTCGTAACGTTCTCTTGGCTCGGACACAACATCATGCAATCCAATAATAGTGAACATGCTGAGAGCCAGATTGGATCATATTGAAGTGCGAAATGTTCGTAGTGAAGAATATCACGTCTTGTTTTCCAGGCTGGTGCCTAAAGCAAGTGCATGTAACGAAAGCGAGTGAGCTGACATTGGCCGATCCCAGGTTTAATCAACCATCAAGAATCGAAATGCTTCTGGGAGCGCAGGCGTGGGCTAGGGATTCGATAAAGGGAAGCGTCAAGAGAATCAAATCTGGATTAACGGAGAAGGATTCATATTTGGGCTGGATCATTTGCGGTCCACTGAAATCGGAACAAGAGTGGACAATCAGAGCAAAGTGCAGAATCATCAGATGCAGACCTCAGCCACTTACTGAAGAGATATTGGAAAATCGAGTAGCCGAGCAGGAAGGCCACATTGTTTGCGGACGACAAATGGGTTGAGGGAAATTTAAAGTGCCCTCATTCCTGAATAGCGACTGGTCGTTACGTAGTCACTATTCCAATAAATCCCGGATAGCGAGAGTTTGGCAGTACCAGAGCTGTAGATACGAAGAGGTTCCTGCAGAACAAAAAGAGATTGTGTGCTGTGAGTCAGAGCTAAGGGAGAAGTATATTTATTTCATACGCTATTACGGAGAGTTGGGCCATATGAAAAATACAACAATTGGCAAACGATGATTGTGGATGGGAAATACATCAGGCGCATGAGAGAGGTTTAATCACGTGTAAGTGGATGGGGTAAGGTAACAATCTGTATTTTACATTTACAGTACTACATTAGCGTATAGATTACTAAAAAAATTCACTCCGATTTGTACGTCATCGATGCAAATGTTGACTCTATACTTGGAATATAATGGTTTCGGATACTGCATCTGAACATGTGTGACTTGAAGTTACTTCGGAAAAACATAACTGAAAATCAATGCAAAAATGAAATTAACAAAATAATGAACGATTATAAAGATATTTTTACCGCAACTACGGGAAAAATTCCAAATTCTAACTCCTAAAAAAACATAAAACCCATTTTTATTAAACATCGCCAAGACAAAATTGAAACGAAGTTATTACGCATTGAAAATAACGAAACCATTGAAAAGAAATTTTCGGAATGGGGAACGCCCATAGCGCCGGTGGTGAAAAAGCATGATACCCTTTGTCTATGTGCAGACTATAAAGTGACAATCAACATGGCCATTAAGGATGATAGTTATCCAATACCTGCGGTTGATGACATATTTGCAAGTATGACCGGTTGAAAATACTTTATGACATAGACTTACCTCAAGCATACCTACATACATACGAATTTACTGGTACAAAAGTATTAATAACATTTGATGATAAATTTCCATTAATTCTAGCCACAGGCGCATCACTCAACGGGTTGGGAGCGGTCATATCTCACCGCGACAAACATAATAATGAGAGACCATTAAATTTTGCATCACGATTGTTACCAAAGTCTGAAAGAAACTCTTCCCAAATTGACAAGGAAGCTTTTTTTTCAATACTGCTACGGGCGTAAGATAACGCTGATCACGGAGCCGTTAACGAGAATATTTCACCCAAATAAATATTTCCCAGCAACATCAGATCTAAGATTACTACATTACGCAAATTTCTTGTTAGGATTTGATTAGATACGAGGTATGATACCAAAGCCACTGCAAAAAAGAATTCGAAATGAACTGCACATTCGACATTCGGGCATAGTGCGAAAAGCTTTAGCTCGCAGTTATGTGTCGTGGAGAGGAATCGACACAGATATTGAAGCTGTAACAAGGGCTTGTCGCAACTGCAGTAAAAATAGGAGCTATCCCATTAAATCAACGCCACATCCGTGGGAATATACTACGACTCTCTGGCATAGAATACATGTTTACTACGCTGGTCCTTTCATGAACACCTACATGCTCATCTTAGTGGACGCTTACGAAATGGGTGGAGGCTATACATACAACTAGTGTTACACAGGTCTACCGCTGATATTGGTTTCGGATAATGGAACAAATTTGAAATCGCAGAAGTTCCGCTAATTCACAAATGGTATCCATCATACATTTTGTACGCCCTATCATCCGTCTTCGTACGGGCAAGCGGAATGTTATGTTTCAACTATCAAGGAGGGACTAAAAGCAATGTCTTACGACGGTAATTTTAATGTCAAGTTATGTAGATCCTTAATGCAGTACAGGGAAATTCCTCACGCGTCGACTGGAATTTCCCCTGCCGAGTTAATGTTCAAAAGAACGATTCGAACGAGGATTGATTTAGTCAAGACTGTTGTAAAATTTCCTTTCATTTACAAGCAAGGTGTCGATAATGAACCTAGACAATTCTTAGATGGGAACTATTTCAAGTTGGAAAGAAAATACGTCATATAGGAAGTCGAACTTTGAACCAACAACTGACTTTCAAGAGACAGCCTTTCCTGAAGAGTTATGAAAGCCACCAGCCACTACACACACACCGCTTGAGCCGCCAACATCAGCGCCGATGGCAGTCCTACCACCAAGAGCATCGTCATCAAAAAGTCAACTATCCCAAGTGCCAAGGAGACGCACCAGCAAGCCCAAGAAGATCAAAGAGGATCAAGAAAGCACCCAATCGTCTTAACTTATAAGGAGGAGAAAGCTGATATATATTTTGCATGATATTTATTTTGCTGAATTTGGCATCACTTAATATTAAATAACATTTGATAGTCAGGACATTATTTTTTGCGGCTTTTGTCCACTGCCATTCATGCTCTTCCAGCCACACATATTTAAATTCTTAATTGTTATAACCTTGTAATAATTAATAAATGAATTAAATGACAATACATATGAACTCAAATAAATCAGAGCTTTGAATCATCCCCTCGGCATTTAAAAATATAACAAAAAGCAGAGTCGTATTTTGACGTGTATTCAAATAAATCTTTGAAACTTACTTTTTTAAATGATTCATTATATTCCTTGTGACACGGAAATGGCAACTCATGAATAGCTTAACCAATTGCAGCATCAACCAAAACTTCAACTTCAGCTCCGTAAAGATTTTTAATTCCAGTTTTTCTTTTGGTGGTGTAGGTCTACCTGCATCAATTATTGTCTTTTCATCACAGCTCAATGAACTGAATGCTTTTTCTAATAAATAATTAACTCGATCTTCCACTTCATTGTACAACAATCTTAGTTTTTATTGCAAACACGAATCAATTTACAACACTAAAAAATACCGCCTTTTTCTAGTTGCCTGGAAAAATCAAGTGCACACACAAAATTCGCACTAAAATCGTAGGTAATGTGTGAAGAAAATAAAGTCTTGAAGAAGTTCTACGTGCGGATCAGAAATGAAGTACTAAAGAAATATGCAACTTTCCAGTAGAAAATCTCTAGTTTACCGCAGCTCATCTCAGATTTTGAAAGTGTGCTATCAAGTCACACATACTACTTTATTTTAACCACACTTGTTAGGTGTACAGAGCAACGCAATCAAAAGCAATGGTTCTAAGCTGGAGCAATCAGCTTAGCTTAGCTCACACGTATTTACAGACGCCCTTATGGAGGATGTTGTAAAAACACAAGAGAAGTAGAGGTTGCATATCTCTTATTACCTCGCCGGAGGTAATAAAGAAGACAGAAAATGTACGTCTTACTGGTAACAACGAAACTAAGTTACCAAAAGAACGGGCACCCCCGCCAATTAACGTACTCGGAATACCAGTGTACAATAAGTTACACTCTATTCTAAAGTCAACAATCCAATCTGAGTATAGAGTACACGTATGAAAATAAGTCCGACCGACCTATTCGTGTCGTAGCTAAAGGACTCCATGCGTCTTGTCCAAAAGAAGATATTATTGAGGACTTGAAACATAAAGGCCTAAAAATAGTAGACGCTGCTAATCTATTATCCAGAAGGAAACAACTGACAAATGGATCCGAAACTTTGACACGTGTCGGTTTACCCCTTTTCATGCTAAGCTTCGACAAATGTGAAAGCATAGACAAAATGTATGGATTAAAAACAATTCTAGATGTGACTGTTAAAATAGAAGCCTTGTGCAAAAATACGAATTCAATACCACAATGCAAACGTTGTCAGGGATTCAACCACACTCAAAAGTATTGTCAGAAAGATCCGCGATGTGTCAAATGCACCGGCGGACATCTGTCGACGGATTGTAACGAAAGTAAGACCACACGATCTACTTGTATTAACTGTAAAGGAAATCATCCGGCTAACTATCGTGGCTGCGAAGTAGCAAAAGAGCTTCAGAAAAGACGAGATAAAATCAAATTGAAACTCCGTCAACCACCAAAATCGGCAACAAAGGACGTAGTTCTAAAAACCGTGCCGAAACCAACTGTGACTCGATCGAAAACTGCTGAAATAAAAGGGCAGACTCAACCTGCGTCTTCAATAACTCAAAAAATGAAATCAGCTAATGTGAAATCATCACACGTCGGAGCAAAAGCCTTCGCCCAAACAGTAGCATCTATAAGTGGAAAAAGCTGCGAAGAACAATCAACTCCCGCTACAAATATATTTAATATTATTTTAGAGAAACTTGACGAACAAACCAGAACGAACAAACTTATTTTCGAAAGGCTAATCGACCTCGAAAATAAGATTAACAGCAAGCGTACCTTAACATGAATATGTCAATTAAAATTTTAAATTGGAAAGCGAATGGTCTGCTACAAAAAATTGACGAACTAGAATTATATATTAGAGAAAAAGATATTGATATTTGTCTGATCTCTGAGACACACTTGACGAAGCAATCGTGTGTAAACTTAAAAGGATACTGTGGTTACCATGCCTGCCATCCGTCCGAACGGGCAAGAGGCGGTTCATCCCTGTTTATACTCGACAATATAGATCATTTAGTAGGGATAAGTATAGAATCTGATCCTATACAATTAAATACGGTTCGTGTAAAAAATAAACATTACTCATTAAACGCGACGTCCATTTACTGCCCTCCGAGTAGTATAATTGATCAAAGCGAGCTCGAGCGAATTTTCCACACTCTAGGTCCATATTTCGTAATTGGTGGAGACTTTAATGCGAAACACCCCTTTTGGGGATCAAGATAAATTTCACAAAAAGGCAGAAATTTATACAGAGCTGGTATGAAACTAAACTGTGATTTTTACTCGACAGGAAAACCAACGTTGTTGATTTCTTTGTCATAAAAGGTGTTTCTCGAAACTACTTACGAATTGAAGACAGCTTTGATCTTAATTCAGATCATTCTCCCATTGTACTATGTGTAAACGATACCCTTGTAAAAAAGGAAGTTCCACCTACGTTAACAAATAGACGTACGAATTGGCAAGCATTTAGAAATTATCTACAAGATAATATCGAACTTAGAGTACCGCTGAGAACAGTATACGATTTAGAAATAGAACTCGATAAATTTATAGAAGTAATACAGTGCGCTGCGTGGAGCAATACACCTCTCGCTAGAAAAACGACGATAAAACATGTATTGCGATATCCACCGTAAATACGAGAATTAGTAAGAGAGAAACGTAAGGCTCGTAAGAAATGGCAGCAGACCCGTGCGCCGCAGCATAAAACTCGCCTCAACCAATTGTCCAACATTATGAAGGCGAAAATTAAGTCGTTTAAAAATAATAACTTAAATACCTACTTGACATGCTTGTCAAGGAAAAAGGATACCCATTACTCACTCTGGAAAGCAGCCAAAGGCTTAAGAAAATTCCAATCACATGCGGCCCCAATTCGGAAAAATCAATACGAGTGGGCAAATGAAGATGAAGAGAAAGCGGATATCTTTGTAGATCATTTGGAAGAAACGTTTAAATCAAGCGACGGACAAACGTTTCCTGGAAACTCCTACGGTTCAAACACAAGTAATGAACATTTTTGTATAAGAAATTCTACTTTGACAGAACTTAAGGAAGAATTGAAAAACCTCAAGCCCAAAAAAGCTCCTGGTTATGATTTAATCACAGGAGAAGTTCTGAAAGAATTCCCTCAGAAAGCGCTTCTTATGTTTATCTACCTAATTAACGCCGCGTTTAGATCAGAACATATCCATAGTCAGTGGTAAGTGGCGGAAATAATAATGGTGCCGAAACCGGGTAAACCCCCAATAGACAAAAAGTCTTATAGACCAATTTCACTGCTTCCGATAATGTCTAAAGTGTTCGAACGAATATTACTCAGACGTTTAAGCCCGGTTGTGGAAGAGAGACGACTTATTCCTAATCACCAGTTCGGTTTTAGAAGTAAGCATTCAACTATCGACCAAGTACATCGAATAACTGATGTTATAGAAAAATCGTTTGAACAAAAGCAAGTCTGATCAGCTGTATTTCTCGATGTTTCGCAAGCCTTTGACAAGATTTGGCACGAAGGTTTGAAACATAAGCTTCGACAGTTCCTCCCGAGAAGATTTTACACAATTTTATCGAATTATCTAACTGATAGAATCTTCCGCGTGAAATATGGGAAAGAATATTCCCTATTTAAGCCTATACAAGCTGGAGTACCACAAGGAAGTGTCCTTGGTCCCCTCCTTTACTTACTTTATAGCAGCGATATACCACAGGACGTATGCACCGTGCTAGGCACATTTGCTGACGACACCGCCATTTTAGTAACTGCCAAAACGGTCGAAGAATCAACCAGAAAATTACAATGTGCTCTAGACCGGATACACGAATGGATGAACACTCAGCGAATTGAGCTTAACGAAGCTAAATCCGTTCATATAAATTGTACGTATAAGAACGTGAATAACTTGCCCGTTTTTATAAATAATGTTCAAATAACCTTCGGTAATGAAGCGAAATACCTCGGAATGACTCTCGATGTAAAGCTTAAGCATGTCAAAAAGAAACGTGAAGAGCTCCAATTAAGATACAAACACATGTACTGGTTTATTGGAAAATATTTCAAGCTAAGTATTGACAACAAATTGCTTATATACAAGCAAGTGCTAAAACCAGTCTGGACGTATGGTATACAACTATGGGGTTGTACCAAAGAAAGTAATAGAAACATACTACAAACGTTTCAAAATAAAGTGCTAAGGGTCATCGTCAACGCACCCTCGTATATACGAAACAGCCACATCCACAGAGACCTTGGAATTCAATCAGTCCATGATGAAATTACGAATTTTGCTCGTCGTCTGGAAGAGCACATAAACTCTGCTGTCCTTCCAATTCTCGACGAAACCAACGCTTTCCTTCCTAGCACGGTGAATTCAACCCGCGCTTAGCTGCGGTGATAGCAAGAACTCACAACGGAGAATTTCTTGCCAAATGCGCCTAAACCAAGAAAGTAAAACTGCTGGATAAGTGTAAGACTTAGTTGTAGTGAAAATATATTTTATTTTATTTGAAGGGAGTTGTTTTTACTGGGTAAAAATCCCTTTCGCTATGTGGGAACGGTTCCCATAGTGTTTTTTGAAGATTTTCACCTACCCTCGCAAAAAAAAAAAAAAATTATCTCTTCAGTATTTCATTTCTGGTTCGGACGAGGAACAAATCATGTGCACCGACGAAATTCGCACGAGCTCGCAGTAAATTTACGTCGTGTATGAAGAAAATACAGTCTTGAAGAATTTCTACGTATGAATTCATTTAAAAGGCTGGAGGAAAAAATCAAGTTGCAGAACAAAATTCGCACGAGCTCGCACCATATATGTGTCGTATCTATACAACTTCCTGAATATAAAGCAATGTAGTACCAAAGCATTGGACAAAGTAAGTGCCTACTAAAGTTACAACCTACTACAGAAAAAAAAAGAATGTGTAATTCATGAATATATGTAATTCGTATGTGTTGGGGTTAGTTTTAGGTGTTGCTGTTGCTTGTGCTGAACTTTACGATGTTTTGACCAGGGTGTGCCATGCACACTCTGACTAGACGCCACTTGAAACTGTGATAGGCACTCGTGCGGTGCCTACCATACCATCGCTTTCTCACCCTATCCCGGCGAGTAATTTCCTCAACAGCACGAAGAAATCTCATCTCAGCAGCTTGTATTCAAGACATTATTCTTTCGGTCATTACCCAGATTGTATGACCATAGGTGAGAGTTGGAATAAATACTGAGTTGAAAACCTGCTAACTTGGCTTTAACACAGATGATTACTGTTATACCAAGCTGTTTAAAAATTCCATACTATATAATCTATAACGAAGCACTGGACCAACAACAGTTTCAAGACGATTATGCAAAAAAGGAACCAAAAGTCGATTCAGAGTTAGATACTCCATTGACATCACATAAGCGTTGACCTGGACTACCAAAGAATATGAACATATGAACAGGCAGAAAGGGAAGGCAAACAGGAATATGATTCCATGTGAAAAGCAGTAGAAAATATCAAACCCGATGCAAACCTTCCGTACTATATTCGCAATCAAAGTCTTGAAGACGCCATGACAGGACCGTATGATTATGACTGGATGATTGCAATGAAAATTAAAAGCGATACAAAAGGTTAATCATCGAAATTAACCAATCATCCAAACCATATATGAGTAATGGGGTGTCGCTGGATGTTGCGAACAAAATGCAATGCATATGATAGTGGTGGCATGGAAATCAAAGAAGCAGAAGCCGGTGGCATTGTCAAGTACCTTCGAAACCTGTTACATGACGTGGACTACATTCCATCAGCAGTTGAGTATGTTTACTAAGAGAGAGCAGACAGCAATATACTTAATAAGTTTACCCGAAATTTTACTTGTCTAATATACTTAATAATACTTTAAAAGCATCGTAAATTCGGTGCGTAGCTTATTAAATTAAATTTTGTTTTTAAGTAAAAAAGTTGCCTCGCTAAACAAGGGCTTTTTCAGGAATATTTTCTCTAGCACGAAATAAAGCACAGAGAGACCCTTTGCCTTCACATGGCTTTTTATTACCTTCTATTGAACAGCGTACAAACGACAAAAGGATGATTACTACCAAGGTATTTGAAAAACAACTTCCTAAAACCTTGCAACATACTTTTGCTGAGGAAATTGAAAATATACGATCGAATCGGATGGAAGTTGTTCTCAACGCTTTGAGAGTATCAACTATGCTTTTTCCACCATAGTTTCTCGCGTTGTGATACTTGAAGAGAGTACCTCTGCTGAAATACACAGATTCTGGCTTTTCTAAAGCAAGTTTATACTCTCGGAAAGAAAGAAATTGCTCCTGATGCTGTGCTTTTTGGTGTTCCTGTCAAAACAGAAGAAAATGTATATTAAATCTCTATATCTAAAATTCAATGTTTGTTTATCTGCTTATCCTTTATAGGCTCATAAATGGTTAGAGATATAGCACTGATTTCTTTGGCTGAATTCTGTGAAATAGATCTTAATTTTTAATTTTTTAATTTTTAAATTTTTTATTTTTTTTTCGTCATGCCAAACTTTCTAAGTATTCACAATTATATTGATCGGACACATGCTTGATGAGTTACAATCGAAGATGTTGGTTTTTTCATATATTTTCGCAAAAATTAAGGATAACAATGGAAGTAAGGTAGGGAGAACTTGTCGGAAATATTGAAAGCACCAGTGAGTTTACATATATATAGTTTTTATATATATAGTTTGTATTTATAACTTGATCTAAATATCAAAAAGAATAACTCAACTCAGATTTTGTGAGTTTTTTTTACAGTTTTTAACCTTAGAACCGTATCTCGGGCACTCAGTGCACGAAGCGGATTTGAATTCAATATATTCTAATATATTTTGTATGATTTACCATGCCAAATTGACCCGCACAAACGTATATAATAGCGTTCTGGGTTATAAAAGTGTATCCTTGAGAAGCTTCATTTGTTATTGCAATTATAACAATACTGCAAAACAATGACCCAAAACCGTAAGCTGAGCCCAGAGTCGAATTTGTATGGTAACAATTGCTTTCAATATGATATCGGCACTGCGGAAACATAAGAAAAGGTATTTATGAGTATTTTCCTATCGCGATTGGGATACCCGATCATTAGGTAGGTCATTAGAATAGATAAAAATCCTGGACAAGCAGCTCCTCCTGTAATTTTTGTGGGATCATAAGTGCCTTGATCTGCTTTTCAATATTGATTTTTTGCATCTTTTTTTAATTGACGGGAAGCCATTATTATTGACAACACTGAGAGTCCATTCGGTGTATGAATACGCCGAATCGTATGGGATATAATTTTTATCTAATATCGTAATAATACATGAAAACAACCTGAAATGCGGTCAATTGTTCCACCAAGATATGTATGCGAAATCGGAACCGAATGAGTTCTCTACAGTTGTTTGAATCAGCTTAGAAGAGTACACCCATATACGCGATGCAATCCTTAATGATGGCAACGTCATCCCATGACCCTGACAGAACGTTCACATGTAATCCTACAAGGGATGAAATTCAAGAAATTTTGTTGCCCGGACCTTCGGATCGTTATGCCACTTTCAGATCAACATAACATCACGGTCAGCGTCTTCAAACAGAAAATTTACTAAGTTATCTTAGCAGAAATACCAAAATCCGATGTCGATCCAGGCTTATTTGAAATCGTTATGAAAAATATGATTCATGGTACATGTGGCTAACTGAACAATGATTCGCAATGCATGTCTGGGAAAATTCTCATCATTTTCAATCCGTGAACGACATCCAACAGTTTCTCGTTTGGCAGTGTACCTTGAAAATGGACAGCGTGTCTATTTCAGAATAGAATAGACTCACACCAGTGAGGATCCCCTTGACCCCTTTAGGGAGGTCAACAAACCTCTCCCTCAAGTATTACGAAACCTAATGAAAGATAAAAAAAGGCTCGGGCGCAGACTGTTTAGGAACTATTGTCCCATCCGCAAGTCCCAAATAAACCTCCTTAACATCCTCATAAACAAAAACCTTCAATCCTTTGTAGAAAAAACTACACCACCACTCTCCAATCCTTGAAACCGGTCAAATCCTTATTCCGGAACATAAATCGACTTACCAATCGCAAGTCTTCCGAAAGGGTCTACATCCTGGGTTCCAACAATAAGCCCACTGAAAGCGATCTCGAGACTGCAAACCTCCTGGGCAACCACTTCGCCCAAATTCATAACCAAAATGATTCCCTCTCCACACAAGAATTTCGGCAGCAGGTTCAACAATATCTTACCCAGAACCTCCAACCAAACTCCGACAATAGATTCTTGACCCAGTTTAATAGGGGTAACTGGGCTTCAAACCCTTTAACCACAAACAGGTTCATAACAATAGACGAACTACAGCTTTTCATCCACAACGGGAAAAACAAAATATTTACCGGATCTGATAAAATCCCAAACATCCTCTACAAGAAACTAGTCCCTGCCAACCTCCTGCCAATAGTCGCCCTGTTCAACCACTGTATCAATACCTACCATTTCCCAACACCCTGAAAAACTGCAGTTTTGATACCAGTCAAAAAACCTGGATCATCCCATAACCCCTCCAATTACAGACCAATTTCACTCCTAAGAATGCAAAACCCTAAACGGATTAAGAAAACACTCTGCCGAAAATCAAAGCATCCCCGAATTCCAATTTGGCTTCAAGTCAAAACACTCTACGTGTCATGCGCTCGTGAAACTAACAGAGGATATCACTTCAAACCTGAATCGGAAACGCCCCACTGTATGCGTATCTCTCGACATCGCCAAAGCATTTTACTGTGTCTGGATAGCTGGGCTAATCTATAAGCTCCACCACTTCCACAGCGTGGACTTGAACACATGTCTGCTAATCCAGTCTTACCTTACCAACGGAAAATTCATGGTAAACGTCAAAAGCTCCAAATCCTCAACGTTCCCAATAACAGCCGGAGTACCGCAAGGCTCTATCCTGGCACCTATTTTGTATCTTTTATTTACAGCGGATATTCCACAACCCACCAAACCAGTAGTGAAGATCATCACGTATGCTGACGACACTCTAATCTACTCCCACACCCCTTTTATTCTACATAGCGAGAGACTAATTAGCAGATACCTGTCGGCATTCACCACCTATCTCGACAAGTGACCAAGAAAGAAAAACCCAAGTGCTGGTAATCAAAGGCCCCAACAACCACTGCACAAGGAACACCCTGGAGCAAGAGCTCACAACAACGAATCGGTACAACCAGGCAAGGAGATGAAGTACCTAGGAATTATTTTCACCAGAATTTTCTCCTTCGGAAAGAACATCACCAACCGCATCCAGAAGGCCAAGATTCAACTCAGCTACTGCAGGAAAGTCATGTGGAAACCCAACACTCTTTCCACCAAGACAAAGAAGATCCTGTACAAGCAGATCATAAGACCATCACTGACATACATGTGTCCAGCATGGTTCCACCTAAGACCATCCCAAACGGAGAAACTCCAACTCTTCGAGAGTAAATGCTTCAGGACCATCACCAACCTCCATCGCCAACAAAATTCCTACATATACGTAAGGTCATCCATCCTCTACAACAGTGCCGAGATAGACCGAATCGACAGACGCATATTCCAACTCACCTGCAACTTCTGCAAGAACCTCGAAAACATCCCGAATAGCCTAATAACTGAACTGGCTACAACACGACCTGACCCAAGCGACATCTTCCGCACAACAAGCCACATCATAAACCTGTTCGAGATGGGCAGAATTATAGACAACCGCAACAACATTATCTACCACAATTTAAGAACGGGGAGCAACTCATTTTAGTTCGACAACACTCAATACCAGGAAGGAGAGCTATGTCTCTAAAATCTGGACTCTTGTTAATTTTGTATAAAAAGGTTAAGTTATTTTAAGGTAGTATAAATTATTTTTAAGCTAAGTTAGGTCTACAATAAAAACAACAAGTATGTTTTTGTGAACCTTTTCCTGCAATTTCCTACTTATCTAAAAATGTATAACTAAAAATTTATGCAATCCAAAAAAATATCTAGAGAAATGTAAAGCAACACAAGTTAGATATAACTCTATAATTTAAGATTTGTTAAGTATTTTCAGTATCTAAAAACTAATAAACAATTGGTTCAATAAAAAAAAATGAGAGAGAATGTATGTGTGGCAATTACTAGCAAAGCATTGGGCCAGTTAGGAATGCTTTCGCCGATCTGTGGACAACCTTTATGATCGTGATTTGCAACGAGAAATACATTTTAATGTCGGTGATTTGGATATGTTCCTTCAAACAAATCTTCCGAACTTGATTCTAGAACAACGCAGTGTACGACACGATTATGGATGCAACTGCAAGATAAGACCGTGGATTGTATTTCATAGGCATAGGCAAAACATTTCTGATTTGCCTTATTTGGCAACCATACAATCTGGAATTGCGTCAACACATTTGGATTGTGGTGGAATAGCGCTCTGCTCTAAGATTACCGCTAAACATGTGGACCATTGAGGCACAAACATGAGCTTCATCGCACACTAAGGAGGAAAAGATTTTCCTCTTTCCAGTGGAAAACCCCCAGTCCATCTCAGTGATGCTCTCAAGTCACGCATACTACTTTACTTTCACGCACACTTGTTTGAAGTATAGAGCACCGCAATGGTGTTAGGCGGGAGTAATCAGCTTCGCTTAGCTCAAACGTATTCACAGACGCCTGTCTATGAAAAGGTTATAAAAAACGCTGTCAGATGAATCTGACTGGCAAGAAACGTAGAAGTGGCCCATCTCTTCCTTCATCATCTCTGGCCACGGCTTTGCAACGGTACCAGGCTCCCATTGAAAAAAGTTATGGCCAACATCATCGATTTTTAACAGAAAATTAAAAAAAAAAAATGTACTACTGCCTCGCATTCCAATGATTCCAACAGACTCACCACTCGAATTCAAACGTTTGCAGTTTCCATTGCGACTCGCCTATGCAATGACCATAGACAAGGCATAAGGACAGTCTTTACAAGTGTGTAGCATGAATTTAATGCGTGTTTCCTTCTTCTATGGCCAGCTATATGCACGCGTCGGAAAATCTTCTGATTTTTTCGTTTATACACCAGACGGGAAAAAAAATATTGTTTATCCAACAGTACTTCAATAAACAAAATAAAAATTAAAAGTTTTCTTATGCATATATAATGACTTTGATTAAATGTCTAAACATATCAAATACTAAGTGACAACACACCTTACACTAAGTGACATATCACTGAGTGACATGTCATTTCTTACCTAAAACTAAGTGACATTTCACATCACACTTACAAATCATATCCCTCCCAGAGTGTCACCTAGCTCTATAACCTAACACATTGCACTAAGTGAACATGTCACATCTCACTTATCTAAGTATTGTTCCTATCCTAGGGATGAGGTCAGGCTTAATGTAATTCTCCATAAGCCAGCTTTAAAATCTGAATGGAAGCAACAATAATTTTTAGTATTAATTTGTATCTTGAAGTGGACGGTGCAGCTTGGATAAATTCTCCAGCCGATCCTCTTACAAATAAATAAGAATAAGTATAAGATTTCGTTAAACATTTTTTAAGTATCGCGCGCCGGATACAGCGAGTTTTAATAAACTTTGTAAGACGATAAAGTGCAGTTCCTTTCATCCAGTGAGTGTTTTTCGTGCAAGACGGAGAAACAATCACAGCAATTCTTCCCCTTCGTCTCGTCCCACGAACGTAATGATATTCTTAAAGCTTCCGCAAATTTCCGCAAGGAAAAAAGGAATGGAGGTTTCACTCAGCGGTATTGTTATAAAATGTGTGGCAATTATTAAATGGAATGCGGTAGGTGTGGATGGGGTTCCTCTGAAATATGTTTTCATTATCATCATTTCCCAAGCAGTGGAAAACAGCCAGAATTATACCGGTTGATAAAAAAACTATTCCTGTTTCGCCTGAAGACTTCAGACCTATAAGCACTTTTACCGTGTCAGTCGAATGGCTTTGAAAAACTGATTGCTAAGAAGGTTATTCAATATCTCTCTAATAACTGTTTATTTTATAGAGAGCAATCTGGTTTCAGACCCCAACCCAGCTGTTATACTGCTATGTTTAAAACAATGGAAGATATCAGAGAGCTAATAATAATACAAAATAATAAAGCTAAATGATAGCTGCCATATTATGCTTGTCTGATTGAAGAAGGTTTTCTGAAACAGCTGTCTAGCTTTTTAAAAGCTTTCTTTAGGTATAAAATTATAGGTGTCAAAGAGCAGTTGCACGAGATTCTTCCTCTGCTTTCTTACCGGTGAAAGAGTGTGTGCCACAATGATCTGTTCTTGTTCCCATATTGGTCTCAATATTTATTAACGACTTGCCCACTGTTTGCAAACATAGGAAAGTTCGTCTCTATGCAGATGACGCTCAAGTTTACCTCAAGCAGCCAATAACAGAAATTGATGAACTTGTATACAATTGAAACGAGGATATCTTAAGTTTTTTCGCATGGGCTACACCTAATGGATTAATGCTAAACTAAAAGAATCTGCCATCTCAATCACAGGTAATCCGTTTGTCATCTACGTCATCTACGACAATCCGTTTGTCGTAGACCACCTCTTGATAATGGGAAGATCAGCATTTGTTTCGTTAGTTAGTTCCACTAAACCATTAGTGTGCTTCGACAGGTATAGTTGAACACCGTCAGCATATAATTGGACAGAGGTATGTTTACACACGGATGGTAGGTCATTAATAAATAAACTAACGAAGCCAAGATTGCTCATTTGTTGAAGTGGTATGTTTGGGTCTGAAACCGGATTGTGCAAATATAACAGATTTCTAGTGGACAGCTGTTTTATTTCCTGCGTTGCTATTAACTTCTCAACAGCCAGGGATCCCTAACCCTCTACCATCATACCATAATCCGGAGGAGCGGTTTCCCTCAACCTAACCAATTCCGACCCCATTTGGGCAAGGATCTGCCTTTCGATCGAACAGGAGGATATAAAAGATACAATAAAGCTGATTAGATCGTACAACCCAACATTGGCAAACAAATTGGAAATTCGGAAGACTGGAAGAGCCCAGGGAATCTTACAGAATAGTAATTCTTGTGATAAATGAAGAATGACTGCGACTTCTAGAAAAAGCCGATTTTAAGACCAATAACGGTTTTGGCATCTATAGGAAGGAAAGTGACCAGTCCGCTCCCTCCACAAAGCCAGACAAGACAAGAGGTAACTAACCCTACTTTGGATAACAAACACTACACCCTCGGAGATATGCACTGCGCTGAGGTCGGAGGGTTTCTGCAATCTGTTCTGAAAACTCCCGACCCTGGACCTAGATACAGATACAGAAATGGAAAAATAACCAATACTAACCAAACCCTGCAGGAGAAGGACCTGACGTCAGACTCCCACGAAAATATAAAGGAGGTTACAAGAGAGGAAAAGAAAGAGCTACTGGAGTCATCGCAGGAAATAGGCTCTTTATTAGACTACGACGAAGCGGACTTCTCAGTATCAGAGGTATTTCCTGAAATCAATAGATGATACAATATTTACAAGCTTCCTCCAACCGTTTAACCTTGGGTCATAAAAGACCAGATAAATGGACTTAGGAACCCAAAATATAAATTAATATATGCAAAAAATACAAGTACACCATGAGCTTGTATTTGGCAAAGAACAATCTTAATGTCTCTCTTCTCCCTAGTCTATCCAAATGACCTACGACGGAATAATAATTAGGGCTGGCCTAGACGACACAACTTGCGCTCACCAAAAGTGCAAACCTCAAATTGGGTGTGACACGAACCAATTAAGGGGTAGCACAGACACTAATAAAAGACGTCAGTCATTGTTAAAGTATATTCTTTCAAATAATTTAAATATATGTAACAAAGGCGAAGACCCTACTTTTATATCTATTCTAATCTACTATCTCAATTAATCACAGATGGGACAGTTTCTAGAAATCACTCTTTCTCGGACCCCTTTTTTGTGCCAACGTGCATCCAAGCCAACTTACTACCTAAATAAGTGGTTCATTAAAATTAAAATCACATATAATAGATCAGGCGCAAGCATCAGATCGGAGTATCACCTTTCGCAAAGCGATTAGGTTATATGGAAGTGTAAAGTTGTTGCATCGATCTTTAGACTAGCTTAAATATCCTCCGCTGTCGGAAGAATTATGGGTACTGTATCAACCTACAACAACAGAACCTTACTACACGACGAACGCTATCATATATGCAATTGTATGTGTTTAGGCATATAGTGAGGCTAAATGCGGTTAACAGTTTACATTATTTTAAAGGATTGTTTAACCAATATTGTGTACGCATGACAGCAAAAACGGGATCTGTACGTATATGAATGATGAGAGTCAAGACGCTATGATATATAGTAGAAACTTTGAAAGATCCGATTTAACATTTACCTGCAATCCAGAATGGCCAGAAATAACAATTGGACTGTTCCCAAACCAAAAGTGTTTCGTTTGAAACCTAGGAAAATGATAGCCTTCAAGTCGTATGTGAGCAGAGAGATACAGATGCATTTAGATTTTCATAACCTTATCAAGACCATCCCAAAAGAAGAGCTCTTGTTTGTTGGCGGAGATTTGAACAGACATGTCGGGAAGTCAAACGAAGACTACGAAGACTGCCATGGGGGACTGGGATACGGGATCAGGAACTCCCCGGGTGAAGATATCCTAAGCATGTGTAAGTCATACGGTTTTATCGTGCTAAATACCATGTTCGTCAAACAAAACCGGCGCCTGGTTACTTATAGCAGTGGCGGAAATGAAACTCAGATAGATTACCATTTGGTATCTCGTTTTATGAAACCTAGGATAAATGACTGCAAAGTGATTCTAGGAGACAACACCGCCGCCTCCTGACAGAACTTTTTATGGAGGCGGAAACGGACAAAAATAAGCTGTCAAGGGAGTCTGCGAAAATCAAATGGTACAACCTGGATAAAGAGAAAGCCCAAGTTTTTATTGACAAGATAAAGCGCTATCTCCATCGCAACATCGTCGAAGTTGACTTTGTAGAGTTAAGAGCACAAAACATGTGGAATTCACTACAACGACCTTGCTTAGACGCAGCTAAATTAGTGCTCGGCATTTCAAAAGGCCACTGCCAACATGGGAAATAGACATGGTGGTGGACAGATGAAGCGAAAGCAGTGATGAGTGAAAAGAAAGTGGCCTTCAAAGCTTGGTCAAAGTGCTCCTCTAGCAATGGAGATGAAGCTCGCCTTGAAATGGACTACAGACGTTGTAAATGTGTAGCGAAGAAGGAGTGCTGCGGATAGGAACCAGGCAAACCATGAACTGCGGCAAAACTTGAACAAGTGCACAACTATCTTCAAAATAGCAGCTCAAAGAAGGATGAATGCCAAGGAAATTCGTTCAGGTCAGCTTTTTGTGGAAGACGCAAAAATAACACACAGGTGGCAACTGTAATGGGGTTTTCAACGAACAGTTTCCTCGGATATACTTTCCAGAAGCCGTCCCCAACTATGATGAAATACCCGACGTTATTGTCGAAGAGGTTGGAAAGGCGGTCAAAGCCTGCAAAAAATGAAGAGCAGTTCTATCAAGCTGATGTCACACACCATGAAGATCATTGAGCGGGTCTTAGATGGCCGATTGCGAAAAATAATACGGTTATTTGATGATCAGTGCGGGTTTGTCGCAGGCAAATCAACAACAGATGCAATCCAAAGAATAAGGATCATAATGGAAAAACATCGTGATTCCTTAAAGGATTTACATATGGTGTTGGTCGATTTTGAAAAAGCCTTTGATAGACAACCAAGAGATCTAATATGGGTTGGCGCTAAGAAAAAGAGGAGTTCCAGAAACCTACGTACAGATTATTATGGACATGTACGAGGGAGCAAAGACAAGAGTAAGATGTCCTGCCGGAGTCCCCGAGGAGTTTCCAATCAAAGTAGGTGTGCACCAGGAGATCGTCTTAAGTCCTTTGCTGTTTATTGTTGTCCTTGATTTTCTGCTTGAAGGAAAAGTGACGGACCCAAAAGTGCATCAGTTTTTCTTTGCTGACGATGGAGCCATCATAAGTGATGATTAAACTTCCCTGCAGCGAGCACTTGATGTGTGGGTGGATGTTCTGGAAGGGAATGGGTACCGCGCTAGCCAGAAAAATACCGAGTACTTGTTCTGCCCTTTCTCCGATCGACTCAGGACTATTCCTGATATTTATTTAAATGGAAAAGTGATTCCCAAGTGCGAAAAGTTCAAATATTTGGGACCAATGATCAATAGCAAAGGAACCTGTGACGACGATATCAAGCGTAGGGTGGATGAAGTGGCGGGAAAACTCTGCCATCTGCTGTGACCCGAAAATGCCCCCTAAGCTGAAGGGAAGGGTCTACACCGCAGTTGTACGTGCGGCGCAGATATACGATTCACAATGTTGGACAGCGTACAAAAAGTATGGGAGCAAATTAACGGCAATTGAGATGAAGATGCTTCGCATGACAGCGGAAGTAACAAAGCTCGATAGAATAAGAAGTTCAAAGATCCGAGGAAGCCTTCACGTCAAGAACCCATATCCAAGAAAGAGCACGACCGGCTCAGTTGGTATTGCCTTGTTCAAAGGAGAGATCCCTTGAACTCCGTTAAAAAGGCAATATAAATAAACGTTCCAACGCAAGCGCGAAAGAGAGGCAGGCCTAAAAACTCCTGGATCACACAAATGCAAAAACACCATCTTTTGATCGACCACAGTGATGAAGTGATCCGAGATAGGGAGGCCTGCCGATATTTCTTGAGGTCGTATCGGCGAACCCCGCAGGCGGAGCAGTAGGGATGCAGTAAAGTCTTTCGTCTTTAAAAGAAAGAAATAGCCCTCCCAAAAAAAAAAATAACAACATATTTTTGGTTTGAGACCTTTGTTTATAGCGTCAAAAGAGGTTTGCCACATGCCCGCATTTTGATATGGCTTGCAAACGAAGTACAACCAGATACAGAAGACCCAATCGGGAGGGGAACTGAATGGAGCTTAGACAATAGATGGATTCTTTAAAGGAGTTTCAACTAAGTGCTCTGGCCATAGTACAAAATTATTTGCAAAATAATAATGATGAGGCAGATATATCTTAATGGCCGCTATATTAGCACTTTCGAAGTGGGGAATCTTTCAGTACCCAATTCACACACGCTTACCACGCTTCGGTAGTTTGGTCACGTGGCACGAATGTCTCCTTCATCATGACTTTCAAGGCGGGCGTTGAATGCAATTCCATCAGGTAGGCGACCGCTTGGCAGACCCAGGACGAGATGGTGTTACCAAGTTCAAAAACTCGGCTGGTTACGCTTTGGCATAACTCCTGATGAATTGGAGTCGATGGCAGAGGATCGAGTTGCCTGGAGAGCTCTCGTGCGTGGTTTACCCCCGCGACCCCTTTAGTGGAGCGTGCGTGTCAGAAGATGATGATGATGATGATGATGAGAAATTTCAAGTGGTGAATGTAAGTGTTGTATATACCTGTGATATCATCGTAGAGATTTCTTCAATTTCAGTCTTCTTAGAATAACACCAAACTCTCATTTGGCTAGTTCAAAGCAGTCTCTCAACAACCTTCCTAAAAATGAACAAATCCACTTTAAGCCAAACTGCTCGCCGTCATAGCCCGATGTTTTCTTGAACAATGACGAGAACCTAATAAAATCTTATAATCAGCTTACTGTGCCTGTGTTTCTGTACCATGATGTTGTGTTTGCCACATTTGAAACTTTCCACAGTTCGTACACTATCGCGACTTCCGTAGCATCAATGTTGAGAATTTATTTATGGATTGTTAAAACGTTGTGGAGTACTCTATATATGTCGTCCCATTCCACGTCGTACTAGTGTTGTTAGAAGTGTAATATATCCATGGTTAACTCAGAGAATCCGGCTAAGAGTTATTATTATAAAGCAAAATTTTACTATGACCGTTCATCTAGGTATCTTTGGAAGCAGTTGCAAGATATCGGACTAAAGAAAATTAACAAACGACCATGGCATAGATCCCAAGGTTTAAATATTCATTTCACTTCTGTCTCCGTAGTACCATCCAAAAACGTGGCTCTATCAATAACAAACAACACCAGAAAAGATGGGTATTCAATTTTCTCCATAAAAAAAAAGAACATATTCACCCCGACTTTATAAAGATTTTACTTCCATTCATACTTCCTTACATCACCCATATTTTTAATACTATAATCATGACATCGACATATCAGCTAAATTATCCATGTTCCAAAGAAAACAAACACGAATGCATATCGACCAATTGCAATCCTTGCGTTTTTATCGAAACTGTTTGAATCGATTATCAATCAAGAGATCAAAGATAACTTTGAAGGACATAATCTTTTAAATGCTATGCAGTCAGGATTCCGAAAACGACACATATACTAAAGCTATTGGTGAAGATAAAACAGCTTTACTAGCTTGACTTGACTTTTCGAAAGCATTCGACAGTGTCTACCCATCAATAATTTGTCAGAAACTGTCCTCCCAATATAACTTCTGTAATCCCACTAATAAGTAAATCTTCTCGTATCTCACTAACCGTGTTCAAGCTGTTTAATGTAACTCAAAGCTGTCGTCTTTTTGTGATGTTCACATCGGTGTACCTCAAGGTTCTATTCTCGCTCCGTTATTGCTCTTAATGTTCATTAATGATCTTCTCAAAGTTCTGTCTCATTGCAAATTTCATATATATGCAGATGATATTCAAATCTACTTAAGTTTTCCGCTTGGTATGGTCGAAGATTCAGTTGCAAAATTAAACAAGGATTTGAGCTCAATTACGAATTGGGCTGACGAAAATGCCTCATGCTTAATCCTGACAAAACTAATGTCATTCCATTTTCAAAACACCACCCCTCCCTTTCAAACTTTCCCTCCATAGAATTAAACTCAATTCCAGTCGATTATGTAACCTGTCCTATAAATCCTGGTATAATGCGTAACATCGAACTAACATGGACTGACCATAAAGACAGTGTAGTATAAAAGGTATATGCGTCTCATAGAGATTTGTCAATAAGGAAATGTATACTCCCAATAAATGTAAAATTAAAGCTGGACAAAGCACTCATACTCCCTATCTTAACGTATGGTTGTGAATTATTTTCTGACTGTGATAGCTTCTCTCAACAGAAATTGTTAAAAGCAATCAACGCGACTGAACGGTATATCTTTAACCTTTCAAGATCTGATCATAGCTCGGACCAACGTCGCATTCTTCTTGGATCTGACGAAATCGATGTCAAGAGTTTGAAGGATCCAACTCATATATAATGTTTTGTTTGTTGCATGACCGCGAATCGACTGCTTTCGAAAATCTTTGACACGTTAATAGGAAAACCTGTAGAATTACCTGGTACCACCTTCACACTAGAAAATAATTTTAAGAACACTCTTAAAAGGTATAGATGCAAATTTTGCAAGTGTTTTTCTTAGTAGATCTATCGACTGTATAAAAGAAGTATTTCATACGTTAGAACATACGAGTACATACGTTATTACGAATATAATTAATATCAACAAATTGATATAGTCTATATACTAGTAACAGAGATCAATCAAACACACCAGCAGCTACCTCGCACACCTGTCTTCGATATTTTTTTTTTTTAATTATTTGTCATATTAATTAATTTATCATATGCTTAAATACTAGCTATGTATTTCGACCTAATCTAACAACGCAAATATTTGAACAAAACATGGATATTAAATGGACAAAATTAAATTAAGAAAATTGGACAAAAAACTTAATAACTGAACTGTTTTCTTAAAACGTATATACTAACTTACATACTACCTTAAAATAACTTAGACTACCTTAATCTAAACTTACATACATATATACAGGTATATATGATTATATATCGGCGATCATGTTGCGCTATACACTGCGTTTGCAGTTACACTGCAATGCATGCGCGGACTTGCCCGTGAAAACCAAGGTCAACCGAGCTTAGGTTAATGAGATATCTGATTTGTAGAGGTATTCTTATTCGAGCACTCAACTAGTGAGATACACGCATAATTTTATAACGTGAAATTTGTGTTTAATTTCTCATTGTTGGAGAGGGAGTAGTCCGTGCAAATTCTTTTTTTTTACATTCAAAAGATGGGAGGATTTTAACTGGTGCCAGATGGGGGACAACCTTAAATAGCGAATCCTGTGAAGTGAAGATATATACCAAAAGTGAAAAATCACAAGACAACAGTCCTTGAAACGAAATAAGTGTGAAGTGAATCAAGTTAATCCTGAGTGTTTTTTACAAAACAATCAAGAAGTAGGAAGTTTGAACCGAAGTCAGCAATAAGCGAAGGAATGCAGAACGGGATTCTAGATCTAGTCCATATTCATCATATTGTTCCTCTAATATTTGTTGATTACGTTTCCGGGCCTGTGTTGAATATCGATTCTTGGTCTGTTAAAGTTGTGTTTAAAATGAGCATTAAAATTATTGTTTCAAACTTGTCCTACGTTTCTATGATAATGTTGAGGCAATCTTTCAAAAAAGGCTGTTGGTTATGGGTTTGACAGTTATGTGAAAATCGATTTGTATTAATATTAGGTTTAGGCATATCAACTTTGATCATATCTAAATCTACTATAATGTCTGCCCTTCTAGAACTATTATCTGATATATATATTCAGATGTGTCTTATCGCCTGTAGATACCTAATCCAGGGTGTTATGCGAACCGTGCCCACTGAATATAGTTCACAGCCAGGGGGTAATAATCTACTGTGTTCTAATAATACCTCTCCTTAGCCGGGCCTCTTTCTGGAGAGTATAAATGGCCTTACGACGTGAATGCGAGGCTTTGGTGTGGCAGACCATTAATTCCTTAGGCACTTGTGGAAACAAAATTAAGCCCAAAACAAAAGTCGAGCTGAAAAAGCTAACGTCTGAAGTAGCAGCGAGCAAAGAGAATGAGGCGCAATTGTCCATCGATGCCTGCTCCGGGAAAACTAGATGGATTGGATGATCCAATCAATAGGAGGCTCAGTCGTACTGTAGTCATGTTGTATCTTCTCTACCTGGAGAAGGGCATAGTGCCTGAGGAAGCGAGGAAAGAGGCAGACGAGCATAACTCCCAGGCTAGCTCGGAAAAAGGAGCAGTAGCTTCATTTCTCCATCCCTGCCAAAGGCACACAATAAACGAAGGGTATCCCCGAAGCATGACAGGTAAAAAACGGGACCCACGAAGGAAACTGCTACCTCGGAGGGCAGAAGCTAACCGTTGCAAAAGCTCCGGGTGCTAGCAGAAAGTCCACGGGGTGGCCGAGAGGGTAGCAGTTCTTCCTTGTGAATATCCAAGGGAGATCCTGTGTGCTTACTTGGAACAGTCGATGAACAGAAGATGCCCTGGTTATTGAAATGATCCGAAGATGGGAGCATAAGCTCAAATTCGAAAGCATAAATTTGAAGCATGGGATGCTACTAGTGGAATGCGTAACCCAGCAAACTTCTGAGTGACTAAAGTAAGCAGTACCGAAATTAGGTAATTGGAAAGGAGTAGGCGTGACTACTAAATGTGGAAAGGATATACCTAGAACCTATTCCATTGCCGTATATTACCCAAAGAGCGCCGAACAGAAACACAAGACTACACAGGCCCAAGATGAGGGTATTAACACAAAATTGTGGAAGGTGCTGTAGGGTCGTAGTGAGGGAACCGGAGAAGTAGGTACTGGACGTCGGTATTGACCAACAGTCCTTTGAGGTGATCAAACACCAACACAATAGCGGTGTCTGACCAAACCAATTCCAATCTGTCTGACCAATCCAATTCCAACTTCGGCGAGCACAGTCTGCAAAGGAGGTAGCTGAGTGACAGATAGAAGAAGAATTCATGTCTCTCTCTAAGGCTCACTGCCAAAAGGAGAGCATGAAAAGACAGTCTTGCAAATGTAGATAGAGGAGATTTTACTCTTTGATGAAAGAAGCGGGGCATCTGCTTCGAACGAGCAATAGCTCAAGGCTCCACCCGAACATCGTCAAAGCCCAGGTGCACACCTATCACGATATTGCGGCATCTGCTGTTCTGATTCAGAAGCTGTGCATCCTGAAGGGGACAGTCAAAGGACTGACATGTTTGAATGCTAAGGTAATTTGGGATAACAGCGTGACCAACAAAGAGTCTGCATTCTTATTAACAATATCATTAATTATGTTCTTCTTGCAGAGTATGCTACAAGTGACACAGAGCCAATTCAAATAAAAATATATATGGCAGATAGGGGGCAGGAAACCCTCATCTTTGCCTCTGCATATTGTGCTTGAGATGAGCCGGGGGTACCAACATTTCTACAACAACTGGTGGAGCACTGCAAAAGGCTACTGTTGGAATTATATCAATATTTTATATTAAAACAAAACGTTGTTCATCAATTCTTTTCTTTTATTAATAAGAGACAAATTTAGCACGGCATATCAACTCCAAACACTTCGCGTCACAAAACAAGAATGAATAGAAATACATAAAATACAAAAGAAACTCAAACCATTCTGTTACTTGGAAAAACGAATTTTGTTGCCCGACTTAAGTCCAGGAAATCCATGAAACAATTCCAAGTACTGTCTAGATCAATGTTGGTTTTGCTTTACACAGGAACTTCATAATGTTGCAGACAATCATTTTGTCTGTCGGTTATTACGAAATTCCGGTGAATCCAAAACTCCTCCTCAAAACAAACATTGATACAGAATATAAATACATATTAAAAAAAATAATACAAGCAAGCAAAAAAAATTATTTAACAATTCATCAATTCAAATTAAATTTGATATGCTGTACCCTCTGGGAGAAAATACAATTTCATGATCCAACATTTGTTGCAAGGATTGGGGAAAACCCAGAAAAACCCAATCAGACCAATGAAGATTAAATATATATATATATATATATATATATATATATATATATAAATACAAAAAAAAATAAGTATGTAATTCATAAAAAATATTTCATTCTATTCAAACATTTCAAGAAATTAGGTAGTGAATAATTCAAATTAATACAAGTTATTTATTCGTGTAACATATGTCGCGGTCAATTAATTGCGTCAGTTTCATCAGTAAGACCCATTTCCCTTCTCAAGGCGATGAATCTAGGTGAAGGTAAGCTTTTGGTAAAAATGTTGGCCAGTTGTTTATCTGTGGAAATATACTCGAGGCAAATTATTTTCTTTTCAATTTGTTCTCGTGAAAAATGGTACTTAATATCTATGTATTTTGTTCGTTTGTGACATGAGGGATTATTTGCAATGCTAATACAACCCTGATTATCTTCAAAAATTGTTATTGGCTTATTTGACTCAATTTTGATACTCGTTATTAACGATTTGAGCCATAATGCTTCTCTTACAGCTTCGAATAGTGCCATATACTCTGCTTCGGTAGAGGACGCTGCCACTCAATTTTGTTTCTTGGTATTCCAACTAATAACACAAAATTCAAACAATTTAAATATGTAGTAGTAGTGTAGTGCTCCTTCTATCACTTTCGCTCTTAGCCCAATCGGAATCTACATATCCAGCAATAATTTTTGATAATAAGAGTTCTTAACAAAAATCAATTTTAAATCAATAGTTCCTTTCAAATACCGTATAACTCGTTTTAAGTATAACCATAACTCTTTATTATTATTATTTGTATATCTGCTCAAGACATTAATTGATGTACTTAAATCGGGTCGTGTACATAACATTACATATATCAAACACCCGATTAAATTTCTGCAAGGTGCATCATATCTTTCTACCGAATTCAATGCTTCGTAATTAATATTACTTGGAAGTGGAGTTTGTACTGGATTACATTCATATAAACAGACAGGTTATATAAACAGACTGACTAAGCTCTAACTGATCAGATTTTCTCTATATTTTAATTCCTATAAAATAACGAATTTCAAATAAATCGGTCATTCTAAATTTAGTTTTCCAATATGACTTTATATTTGACATTGTTACTATACTTTCAGTCGCTATGACTAAATCGTCAACGTATAATAACAAATATATATTTTTAGAAATATCTCCTTTATCGAGAATATAAATACAACGATCTACAGATGAGTTTTCGAAACCAATTTCTTTCAAAACTTGCTCAAATACCTCAATAATCGATTAAATACTTTTGTGTAAAACCTCGTACTACTAGTCTTGCTTTATATTTAAAAGCTTCACCAAGCTCATTGTTTTTTATTGTGAATACCCATATGCATTCAATAATGTTCTAATTTTCTGGTTTATCAACTATATACCAAGTTTTATTGTAGAAATGAGAATCTAATTCTTCTTCAGTAGCCTTCTTCCAATTGTCTTTATCGCTTCTATTTTCAATTTCATCAAATGAGCTTGGAATATCATTAATAAATGCATGAGCATTCAATAAGCAGCTATTGAGAAACCTATACGATGTTGGGGGTTTTTCCATTAACCTCTCACTTCTCCTAACAACTGACTTATCTTCATTTGAGATAACATTAGGTAATTGATCTTCAATAATATCATTCAGATCCCCAACTTTAAGAGATGTTTCACTACAAGGCTGCTTATCTGATTTTAATATATCAGATTTCTCTTTTCTTACTCTCATTCGGAAAATTAAACTTTGCACAATCCGTTCTTTCATTCGGGATATTCAATTGATCACTTTTTGTGCTTTCTTTTATAAAATTAAAATTTTGCACCGCAGTCCTAGAATTTTCCATATTAGTCTCATCATCAAACACATCTCTTGCCAAAATGAATTTTCTAAACTCCACATCCCATATTTTAAAACCATTTGGTTCATAACCCCCAAGTATACCTTTTCTCGATTTTTCATCAAACTTTCGTTTTCTGATTTTATTATGTATGTATACTGTTGAACCAAACACCTTAAGATATATATTTCAAAGGATATATTTCAAACATGGCTTTCTGGTATGCCACATTTCGTGTGGAGTCTTTGCATTTTCTTTCAATGAGTTCTATTGATTAAATAGGTTGCTGTCAACACAGCTTCACCCCAAAAACGCTTGTTTAATTTAGCTCCATGAACCATTGAACGTGCCTTTTCTGTTATGGTTCGAATCATTCGCTTAGAGACGCCATTTAATTGTAGAATATACGGAACTGTGTTGGAATAAGTATTCTCGCCCATTATCTATATATAAATTAGCAACCTTCAAGTTGAAATGGGCTTCACTCTTAGCGAGAAAATCTTTGAATACGGAAAATACATCTGTCTTATATGTTATCAGATAGGTAACACAATAATGCGTAAACTTATCAACAAAAATAACATAATAATTCTTTCCATCAACAGTTGAAGGAGTAATTGGACCACATACATCAGAATGAACAATGAACAAAGGCCTTTGAATATAGTCTTTATTTTTAAATTTCTCAAATGGTAATCTAGATTGTTTCCCTTTTACATAGGCTTCACATATATCTTCATTTGGTTGTACATTCTTTATCAGGTCACTATCTACAAACATATTACCTCGTTTCGTTTCTAAGAAATTTCCATTACTAATATGACCTAACCTCTCATGCCACAATTGATATTCTTTAAAATGTTTCATATTGAAAGTATTAGTTGTATAACATATTTTAAATTCAATAATTGGAACATTATACTCACATAAACCATTGATTATTTCATGACCATTCTTGGTGACCTTTACACCTCCTGGATTAAATTCAACCGTCATTCCCTTATCTTGCACTCTTTTCACAGAAATTAAATTCAGTGGAATATCTTTGCTATATAACACATCTTCCAAGGTAATGTTGTCCTGGGATTCACTTTGTAGTCTTATTATGCCTTTAGCCGTGGCATAAATGAATTCATTTGATTTTGCCACTGCTATTTTAATCGGTATGTTTAAGTTTATATAATCGGTAAACAACTTCATATCGTTTATCATATGGTCTGATGCCCATGGGTCCAAAATAAATGATACATCACTTTTGTTTTTAGTAACTGCGCGTTTTATCATAAATGCAAAACCACTGATTGACTCTGATTGAACCGTTGCCACTTGGGCTTGTTTTCCATTATCATTTTCTTTACTATTCATTACAGATTTCCATGAAATGATTCACTTAAAAACTCAATAATTATACTTTCTGCCATCCTTTCTGCCTTTTTCCACTGTTCGGTGACTTTTTCAGGGACATCATTATCAATTACGTGTAAAATGTCATTTTCAGCTAAAAGAGCTCTTATTCTAAATTTCCAATATTTTTCGACATCAAAAAGCTTGATATTTCTTTTCACTTTCTCCATCGGTATAACTTATTCACTAGGGACTGGGCCCATAACTTGTTGGAATTCTATCAATATTTTATATTAAAACAAAACGTTGTTCATCAATACTTTTCTTTTATTAATAAGAGCACAATTTAGCACAGCATATCAACTCCGCACACTTCGCGTCACAAAACAAGAATGAATAGAAATACATAAAATACAAAAGAAACTCAATCCATTCTGGGTACTTGGAAAAATGAATTTTATTGCCCGACTTAATTCCAGGAAATCCATGAAACAATTCCAAGTACTGTCTAGATCAATGTTGGTTTTGCTTTACACAGGAACTTCATAATGTTGCAGACAATCATTTTGTCTCTCGGTCATTACGAAATTCCGGAGAATCCAACAGCTACATATACCAATTTTAATTGGATGCGAGCCAACTCCCACAACACCACCTGGTAGAGTACCGATACATACAACAGGGGTGACTACCTTTTCGAATTTTTTAAAGCTCGTCACTTACTATTTTTAGTGTTGGGAACGCTCCTAATTTTGTCACGAGGGTTAGGCAGGAGGTATTAGACCCCACTATCGCCAGGCAGTGTCTTAGTACCTAGAATCTGGGCAGTATCCAACAAACCATCTATGTCTGACCATAGAATAAATAGGTTCGACCCAGACAACTCGAGACTAGCAGCAATTATTTCAAGATATCCAAGAAGACAATCTGGAACACATTGATACCAGAAGAGCTCCACTTTCTGGAGTAGGACATTTTATATGGAGCACAACAAAAGCTATCACAACCGCGTTTGAAGCAAGTTGTCCAATAAGCAGGAACTTTAAGGGGAAGACAGTGCTCTAGTGAAGCAATAAGTTATCCAATCTGCGGGCCAAAACACGCAAACGACCAAACGAACCGGAGACAGGGAAAGCTACAAAGGGTCATGTTTTATTGAATTAAGGCAAGTAAAGAGAGATAGCTTTAGAAGTTTATATGAGACAATAATAAATACGCCTGTAGCAGCTAGACTACATAAAGCGCTGTCAAAAACAGGAGAGATTCGGATGTCTCTAAAGAAACATGATGGCGGCTACACTGAAAACGAGGCACAGAGGGCCAGACTTCTACTGGAAACCCACTTTCCGGGCAGTCATCAAAACACTGACGGGTGTGGAACCAATTTTTCAAACGACGGGATTATATATTATTATATATATTGTTAGGCCAACAGTTCAACCTGATCAATGCAAGAGAGACGCTCAACGAATTTCAAAAGTTGGCATGCCTCTGTATTATAGGGGCCATGAGACCATGCCCAACTGCTGCCATGGAGGGTTATGGAAGCTGACTCCATTGCATCTGGTGGTAGTGTAATGTGCAAATAAAGCAATCGTGAGAATAGCAAAAGAAAAAGACATGTTAATTACATCGAGACAGTTCGATGCACTAGTAAAAAAGCTTCCACTCCTAGCCATTCCGAAGGATGATGCGAACTTTCTAAAGGAGTCCAACAATAGAAGCACAAAAAAAGACTGGAAAGAATACTCTAGGACAAATCTCTTTGACCATCGAGTAAGAAGAGCAGAGAACCCTCAATACAACTCTAAAAGAGCTGTATGAGAATGGATCTATTAAGAAGGGAAAGGTATGAATACGCGGAATACCCTCGACAACAATAATAATATCGTTTGTAGATAATTAAAGATGTCTCCGTACTCGTGTCCATGAAAATATAATACATTCTTTCCGCCCAAGCACTTTTTCTTGGGAGTTAAATTTGTCGGTCTAAGCACGCGATCTCTCCCTGCTTGAGGGTTGTAGTGACTGTCTCATGCACCTCTGAAGCTAACCAATTTTGACCACGAATTCGAAAATATCTATTTATTTTCGCTATGTTTTTACTTAAAAAAAATTATTTATGCATTATCGTGGCTATCCGGTAACACGGTTGTATCAATTTTGACTTACGAAAATATTGTAAGTACTATTGTTCTGAGGCTGGTTTCAGGATACCAATTCAATTTTATGTCCTAAGGCTTATAGCGAGAATAAATGACTGTAACAATTTACATTATTTTAAAGGATTATTTAACCAATATTGTGCAAAACAGATATCTGCAGACGGTTGATTTACGGGATCTCCAGGACTTATGAATGGGAATAGCAAATACGTTTTGATATACATTAGTAACTTTAGAAGACCAGATCTGGTTATATCATTTACCTGTAATCCGGAATGATTACAAATAACAATATAATTATTCCCAGATCAAAAGTGTTTCCTTTAAAATTTAGGTATATCAGTTACCTCTTAAAAAAAACCAACAAAATATTTTTGTGTTGTCAAAGGCGTTTTGTTTATAGCGTCTAATGGCAAAAAAGGGGGCTCTTTGATATGACTCTACAGGTGACAAAATCGGGAGGGGTACTGAAAAAAGCTTAGACAAAAGATGGGTCCTTTAAAGGAGTTTCAATGCGCTAATTGCTCTGGTCACGATACACTTTCCTTGCATAATAATAATGATGAGGGAGAAATATCTTAATGACTGCTATATTAGCAGTTCAGAAGTGGTGAATCTTCCATTTCCCTATTCAAGAACGCTTCCCACGCTGTAGTTTATATACCGGTTAAAAGTCCTCCTAAAACGATCTCATCGAATTTTTCGATCTCTGCAGATCCGACTTGTTGAGATATATCAATAATTTTGTTAACCACTGTATTACAAACTTCATAAAAATAAAAAAGTTACCCGGTCATTTATTTTAATACCTGTATATGTTATTATGAATTGTTTCTAATAAACTCTGTCTCTTTTCCGGAAAACTTCAAGTAGTAAAGACGTGTTTTAATTTGGCTTTACAGGTTATGGACCAAGATCTTTCGAAAACCGGATTAAGATTAAAATCGTATTAGATTTTAGGAATCACGAAGTTTTTTTTTTGTTTGCTTTGGTATTACTTTGCTAAGAGTTGAGTTTTATAGCGTTTTTTCTTTTAAAGAGGTCTGTTTTTTGTCTAAACAAATATGGATTGTGATTTCTGGTGAACAATGGAGTGATGTGATGCTGGAGAACAATGGAGCACATGGACATTCCAAGTGAAGATTTTGCTAAATGCTAGCAGTTTATTTGAAGTTGTAACCGGGGAGGAGCCTAAGCCAGTCTATACCCTTGATATCAAATTAGAGGACATCCATGTCAGCCTCGCGTCCTGGTTGCAAAAGGACAGAAAAGCAAAAAGAATAATAGCTATATAAATTGTACGACTTCGGGTGATATGTGGTCTAAGCTAATGGCAGTTTATGAAATCACAGACTAATGTTCACATGTTGCAACGAAAGTTCTACAACTTCAAGAAAAACATTGCACAGAAGAATTTTGACGCACTGGCTTGTGATGTTTCTACGAATGGAAATGTTAAATCTAATTATGTTACAGCTGAGGATTGGATATTGGACTCAGGTGCGACTCATCACATGAGCTTTAGACGCGAGTGGTTACCCATGGCTGCTGTCATTGGCAACAGACATGCGTTGACATTTATGCGTCTGACAATCAGAAATGGTCAAAAAAAAGTAATACTGGATTTATATTATGTGCCTAAGACTTGTTAAATTTATTTTCTGCAGAGCAGCTAGACAAACAATATCAGATGATATCTGACAACGCCAAGTGTGAAATAATGAAAGGTGAACGTGTTGTTGTAGTGGGAATGCGATGTAGGAGATTATTTGAAATGAAGTTCCGTGTTTTTCCTATTACACATAACGATGAGGGATCGATCGTCATTAAGAGAAAGTGATTCCAAAGCAACATCAGCATGCAGACGTGTTCACTCCGTTTTATGCGGCCCTATGCAGCAGCGTTTTATTGGCGGTTCAAGATATTTTGCACTTTTTTTTTTTTAATTCATTTTTATTCCTATAATCTGATAAACTTACATACTAGACAAAAATGCTTAAAACTAGTTGGACGAACATTGTTACTATTTCTAGCTTACTGGCCCTCCGCGGGCACTCTAAGCTAAACTTAAATTTATCCTATATCTTTCGACTTAAACTAAAAACTCATATGATTAAGACTAATTATCTTAGCTGTACATTTAAGTATTAAGAAAAATTACAAAAAAAAAACTTAATGAAAGAACTTTTTTAAGAAAACCTATAAACTAACTTACTAATAACTTACACACTACCTTAAAAATAACTCCTAAAATAACTTAAAGTAACTTAAGCTAAACTACATACATATATGATGTATATATGATTATATATACATGTGTATATGTATATGTACTTAATATATACAGTGTATACACAAAGGTACACGCATGTGTACGCAAGTGAATACTCGTCATTTATTTATTTTTTCCCTTTTTTCTCTTATTTTTTCCTTTTTTTTTGTGTTTATTTACAACTTACAAGCTACCTTAAAAAGTACCCTAGGCTATGTAGGTCGGCCATGGCTTACCGCTCATAAATTTGCATCTCAATTGCTGCAAGACAGTAGCCGACTGCTCCCACTTTCGGGGATACGTACTACATTTTCTATCCCGGGTCTAAAGGGTTCGACTAGGGAGTTCCCCCTCTTCCACGCCACCAGAATTTTCGGTGTTGCGTTGCAACACCCGAACATCTCTCCTTGATACCGACGTACTGAACCGGAGGAGGCCCTCCTCAGCTCGTTGTGCGACGGAACGGTCGTAGTTGAGTCGCCCATCCACAGTTGATCTGGCGATGTGTTAGATGAGCGGTACCGCATTTATGTCTTGTAACAGTCCGTTCTTGTCTAAATGGAGAAAGGCTTCTGGGGGACGAAGCTATTGTGGCGTACCCTTTCGTGGCATTGTGTATTGGGGTAGTAAGCCCCCGAGATCAGGTTATTGACCGAGTTCATCGCTCTGGCAGTATGACCTCGAATCAACTTCACTAGGAAATTGTAAACTCTTATCTGGTTCACCCTGTTGTATAAGACCTCATTGGAATAGAATTTTTTGTACTGGGACTCTGGAGTTCGATAAAGGCGAAGGCAAGCCCCTGCATGCTGATGTTGCTTTGGAATCACTTTCTCTTAATGACGATCGACCCCTCATCGGTATGTGTAATAGGAAAAACACGGAACTTCATTTCAAATAATCTCCTACATCGCATTCCCACTACAACAACACGTTCACCTTTCATTATTTCACACTTGGCGTTGTCAGATATCATCTGATATTGTTTGTCTAGCTGCTCTGCAGAAAATAAATTTAACAAGTCTTAGGCACATAATATAAATCCAGTATTACTTTTTCTTGACCATTTCTGATTGTCAGACGCATAAATGTCAACGAATCTTTTCCATCAAGCTTGCACTCACGTTCAACCACACGGGACAGCCATAGGTGAGCAGTGGCCGGATGAGGGCCATGTAGCAGATAACCTTCACCCTCGCATCGAGTTGGCTGTTGCAAAACAGTCTCTTTGTAAGGGCAAAAGCGCCTCGGGCCCTGGCTAGAGCAGCATCTACATGTTTGCTAAAACATAGATACTGGTCCAGCCAGATCCCCAGGTATCTGACTACAGTCCTTTGCGTCAGTGGTTGCCCGTGTCGTCCAACAATTGAGAACTTTCGCCAATTCTTTTTCGCATCCACCGAGGCCTTATACAACGGCGTCCTGAACAATATGGTTTCCGATTTCTGAAAGTTGATTTTCAACTTCCAGTCATCGCAATCTCTCTTGAGACTTGCTGCACTACCTTCGGTAGCTGCTGCTTTTCCGTACTCCTTTGACCAGACGAAATTTGGGCGAAAGTCAATTGAGGTGTGACGGGTATGGCTGCCCCGAGTGGAATTTTCACTGGGGGCTGCTTCTGCGGAACCATTTTTTCTTTCCGCTCTTGAAACTTAGGGCAACCCCGATAGTTAGCGGTGTGCCCCGCGTTCCCGCGGAGTACGCACTTGAGCTGACTTTTGTCAGCTGCTCCCTCTTTCCCCAGCGGGCATTCCTCCGCCTTGTGGTTTTGACTGCACTTCACGCATCGAGCGCATTGTATAATCCCGTCGCGCCTTCGTATGTTTTCCCAGACGCAATGATAGTGAGATAATCTAGAGATATCGTTTACCTTGTCTATTTTGCTATTGGGTGACAACAATAATACAATAAGAACGGTAATTTCCGCCCCTCCCTTCTTCCCTTAGCTGTGGTGAAGGGCTTGACCCCGACGAACTCGAGACCGTCACACACATGTTCTTTGCGCAGTTGGAGGATCTCCTCCGCTTCAAGCGGTGCGGAGATCTTTAACAATTTCGACTGGAGTTTCTCTCCTTTTGGTGTGAAGGAGAAGAACTCCATCTTCGCACGCTTTAGCACCCTCTTAACTTTATTGTGATTTTCTACTGCCTTGCAGCAGATCGAATGCTTCTCTAAGCCTTTATTTTTTTTAATTAAAAAGTTCCGATGAAGATGTCCGCCTTGTAGATGTTAATCGGTGGCACTTTTTCTTTTTTCGTTTGCTGTGGTTGTTGCTGGTGTACTGCATGCTGCTGCTTCTTCTGTTGTTGCGATGTTGCTTGCTGGGCTGCTTTCTGTGGTTGCTGCTTCTGCTGTTGTTGCTGAGCTGTTGGCTGTTGCTGCTTTTTTTGCTTTTTTGTTGCTTGCTGTTGTTGTTGCTGCGGCTGCTTTTCCAGCTGACTTGGTCCGGGCAACTTTTTTTGAAGTTGCCCGAGTTGTAGGACAGCTTGTTCCTCCCTTTTTCTCCTTTCGAGAGTTCTTCTTCTAAGCTATCTTATTTCTTGAAGGTGTTTGTCGGTCTCCTCCCTCAGATTTGAGACTTTCGATTGTTTCGAGCGGATTATTGCCTCCACTTCTTCTTCTGTATCGGAGGGCATCGATTCAAAGCTGTTGCTGCTTATTGCAAATCGGCCCTCCCTCCCATCAGACACATATGAATACCCGTCATCAAAGGTCTCGTTCGATGACGTCGACGATGCGCTCTCTTCATCCTCCGGTGACACGTTATTGTTGCGTCGCTTCGAACTGATGGAGTTCTGCTTTTTTCTCCTTCTCTTTGTTGTGCCTTCTTTAGACACCGTTGGTTGGTGGCGTGGTTCTTCTGCCACCGGTTTTTGGATATCGCCGTCCGCTTCTAGGTGAGCGGACTGCCCGTTCTCCTCCATACCTTGCACTGACTCACTTTCAGAGTGAAAAACGGGACGGGAAAACGACTCGACGGGAAAAACGATAAGAAATGATGTGTATCCCCACCGGGACTCGAACTCAGCCCTTCTGGTCCACGGGTGTGGTCTTCACACACTCGGCCACGCTCTTGTTGCGGATCCTCGCGTTATTTTCACTACTTGACTGAACTAATTACTCGCTATTGCTTGGATTTGCTAATTCGAAACACTTGTGCACTGTTCAACGGGGTGTGAACGACTGAGATATTTTGCACTTTTCAAGGATGAATTCTCCAACCTCAGGTATGTTTATTTTCTTAATAAAAAGAGCGGGTTAAGTGAGGCCCTGGAAAATTACATAGGTCCGGTCAAAATAGATAAGAGGTGCATGGGCAAGACACTTAGGTCTAATAATGGTCTGGAGTATAAAAATAAAGATATAGATGTTATTTTGAGACGAATAGAATGGGCGTGCTGAAAAGGACATGAGGTTCATTGTAGAAGTCGCTAGGAGCATGAAATGAACCTACCACCAAGAGTTTGGGTGGAGGCTGTAAACACTACAGTTTATCTGTTAAATAGATATGGGCAAGTCCACAAAAAGGTAAGTATCCGTTTGAATTTTGGTCTGGAAAACAGCACAGTATTGAGAACTTAAAGGTTTTTGGGTCTGTAGTTCAGTATTCGTTCATATGCCGGAAAAAATAGCAAAAATGGGATAGGAAAGCAAAACATGGTTGTTTTGTAATGCGGAAAATCCGATGGGCTATCGTATTTGGTTGACTCAAACTAATGACGTAGTAGTTTCTTGTAATGTTTTCTTTAAGAATAAAAATCAAATTGCAGTTATGTCATTTCCTGGAGATTCTGCTGTAGATTCGATTGTTTGCATCCGAAGGATACGATGGTTTGCTGGAATTTTAAGTTTACGGAATGCTCAAGGATTTCGGCTTCAATCCAAGTTCAGCAAATCTTTGTATTTTTATACATCCCAGCAACGGAAGGAAGATAATGATGGCCTTATACATGGATGTTGGACTAATTGGTAGAAATGATAATAAGGAAGAAGATGTTCAACGGTTAATTTCATATTTGCATCGTCATTTTGAAATTAAAGCTACCGACGCAGAATATTATCTATGTCTTCAAGTAGATCAGCTGAAAAATGGATGCAGCCAGTCATGTTACTCTGACAGATTGCTCAAAAAGATGATCAAATGTCTGATTGTCATCCGGTAACCACACCAGCTGAAATATCACCGAAGCATTGACGAAGTGAAGAGGGTACTTCAACAAAGGAAATTAAGTTTCCAATCAATCACGGTATACTTTTAAAGACTAATACTAAATATTCAATGACTTGTTACAGCGATACTGACTATTCTGGTGAAACGGAGAGTAGACGGTCTACTAGAGGCTTCGCAGAGGCAACAATATGTGAGCTTTCTACTACAGAAGCTGAGTACATCAGAAGCTGTAAAGGAGATAATATTCACGAAAAATCTTCTTCGGGATCTCATTCCTGAAGCCAACTCAAGCAGAACTTTAATTGCGGATAACTAAAGCGCCATAAAGCTTGTCAAGAATCCTGAGTTCCACAGAACCACAAAGCATGTAGACATCCGCTACCATTTTATTAGGGATAAATACATGGAATTGGAATTTCTTTTGAGTTATGTGCCAACGGACAAACAACTTGCTGATGTTCTAACCAAATCACTGTGAACGGCAAAATTTGAATCTTTTCGCAACTCATTGAATATTGTTTCAATTTGATTGATTTATCTGCGAATTCAGCTTAACTGAATCGAATTATATTTTGTTTATTAACGAACTTATCAAAATTAATAAGAAGTGGGAGTGTTGAGATATATTAATATATAAACTTCGTACAAATATCAAAGGTACCCGGTCATTTATTTGAATATGTGTATATGTCATTATGAATTATTTCTAATAAACTCTTTCTTTTACGGATATCTATCATTAACGGATATGTGTTAAATTGGGAAGGAAATAAATTTACAAGACGAAAACGATGTCAAGAATTTGAGGGATTTCTTGACATAAGAAAAGACGCAGCTTCATGTCGTGTTTATAATTTAGTCCAACTCAAATTTAATGTTTTTACCTAAAAATGTTACTGCTCCATGTCCGCGGATCTACTGCTTTCGAAAATCTTAGACCTGTAGAGTTATGTAATACTACTAATTACGTAATTATAAATACTTCTACACGTGAAAATGATTTTAAGAACATTCTTCGAAGGTATAGATGCAAAGTTGGCAAGTGTTATTCTTAATAGACCTGACCTGAACAATTATAATTATTACGGATATAATTACTATCAACAAATGTATATAGTCTATATATAAGTAGCAGAGAGCAATCAAACACACAGCAGCTACCTCGCACACCTGTCGGCAATCATGTTGCGCTATACACTGCGCTTGTAGTTATCAATACATGCGCAGACTTGCCCGTGGAAGCCTAGGTCAATCGAGTGTAGGTTAATGAAATATCTGATTTGTGTGTTTAATTTCTCATTGTTGGACACGGAGTAGTCCGTGCAAATTCAAAAAATCACAAGACAACAGTCCTTAAAACGGAATAAGTGTGAAGTGAAACAAGTTAATGAAAATAATCTTATTTTCCGTGATTTCTGAACCGGTGAACTCAATTCTGAACCGGGCACTGAGGATGGCAGACCCATAGTCCTAAGTGGCGCGGATGAAATTCGTCCAGGAATGCATAAGGCAATGGATGAAAAGGGAGTAATATGGCTCATTCGTGTAATTAATGTGGCCTGAGAACGTGGTGAGACACCTAGCGAGTGGCAAACTGCATTTCTGGAATTCATTATTTAATTAATAAAAGTAATATTTAATTAAAACAAGACAGGTCTTCCAGGTTTGATTACTTTTACTTTTACAATAAGAGGACTAATTTTTCGATGTTTTGATCTGACAAGCCTAGTTCACAAGTGGTGTCTTTTGATCAGCTGTTTACCCCTCCAAATCAATTTTGCCCCTTAGAGTCAAATAAATTTCCAATTTAGCTAACTTGCCCACGATCTGGAAACATTCCATTGGTTGTGTTTGTCGAGTATATTTACGTTTTTTACAGTGTAAGTGGAAATTAAAACATGGAATAAGAAGTTTGCTACTCAATTAAATGGAGGTATTAACAATATACGAGCTGCTTTCTTAAGCTCCTCCTTATTTTTGTGGTGAAACTCAAAGCTTTGAAATAACGCTCAAAAAACGAACATTTTTGTTCAAATAAATGCCCTAGTTCACCTCAACGTCGGCGGGGAACACTTCCAGCTGTTCGAAACCCAGGCAAGAGACGAAGAAAATACATATCTCTATTAAGTTAGCTGTGATTTTAACGCTAAGCTCTTCAGCCGCAGAAGTCAATGTAATATACAAATACGAGGGACGTACATTTAATGCATACACATCATTTATGATACACATTGTATAGGTATCAGAAAGAAGAAGTATGATAGAAATGCCTAACTTCTTCCTCTCTTGTCCCTTAAGATTTTTGACATCAATTTTTTATATTGTTTTCTAAAGCCATTTGACCAATAAGAGAACGGTATTTACGTTATTTCGTGAATAACTGTCAAAAATGCATGAATAAACGTCAAAATTTGATGATTATCCGTCAAATTCGTCGATGGGGGTCAATCAGCTGTGAAGTTGGGTATCTCTATCATACTTCATTTCTGATAGGTATTGAAGTTCGATCATCTTGGATAGCGTCATATTATAAATGGAAATAAGGAATTATAGCTAATACCAATTAAAATAATGTGACATAATTTTACCAACATCAAAATAGTATAAATCTTCTTTGCTAGGAGTATTATTATTTAGAAGTGAATTGTTTTCCGTGTCAACAATTGAATGAGTGTCATCTATCGACAAGTAATATGGTATATCCGCAAATACTCTAAACCATTTTCTTTTTATTTCTGGAAATAGATCAGCTGCCACAATAGCCTCAGAAGCTTTAGGTTTTTAAAAGTAGTAGTCTTAAAATCTGTTAATGGGACATTCATTTGAATTGGCTTCAACATCATTACATATTCGGATAATATAAGCCTTTTAAATTTTGTATTCAAGCCAAGGAAGGAATTAAATCTCATATCTCAATAATATTTGTTCCTTTTTCCATCTCCTTCTTCCTGCCAAATTACGACAAACAATCTATGTAGACTTCGGCCCATTTGATTTCTTCCCAATGATGACCATCATCATTATCTTCTGATAATTTTTTTAAAAAGCTATAGGAAAGTTTTTCAAAAAAAAAAAAACACATCAATTTAGAAAAATGCGTGAAATCTTTATTTGATAGTACGGTCCATATAATTTAATGTTTGAAGATTATTTCATGCAAATGTTGACCTTGACTGCGCCTCAAATGGTCCATCCGCTTAGTCCAATTTTGGCATACTTTTTCCAACATTTCGGCCGGTATCTCACGAATAAATGCTTCAATGTTGTCTTCAAATGCGTCAATTGAAGCGGGCTTGTCTGTATAGGCATGAGCTTTAACATAGCCCCACAAAAAATTGTCTAAAGGCGTTAAATCGCACGATCTAGGCGGCCAATTGACCGGTCCCGAACCTGAAATAAAATGTTCACCGAACTCGCCTCTCAATAAGTCCATTGTTGCGAGTGCTGTGTGGCATGTGGCACTGTCTTTTTGAAACCACATGTCATGCAAGTCAAGCTCTTGCATTTTGGGCAAAAAAAAAGTTGGATATCATCTCACGGTACCGCTCACCATTCACAGTAACGTTACGATTCGCATCATCTTTGAAGAAGTACGGTCCAATGATGCCACTAGCCCATAAACCGCACCAAACTGTGACTTTTTCTGGATGCATTGGTAGCTCTTGCAATGCTTCTGGCTGATATTCACTCCAAAATCGACAATTCTGCTTATTTACGTACCCATTGAGCCAAAAATGAGCTTCGTCGCTGAACACAATTTTTCGCGCGATGAACTTTCTTAACAGAGCACGCATTTTGATAATAGAATTCAATAATTTGCAAGCGTTGTTCCTTTGTAAGACGATTCATGGTTAAATTATAGACCAAACTGAAGATGATTGACAGTGAAACAAAATACGAAACGTGCGTCAGCTGTTTAAACCAGTGTTGCCAAAAAGATAATAGCTAAAAAATCAACCTTTATAATGTTATTCAATCCACCGAAATCGAACCAGTCAGCTGATTTGCTGAGTTGCATACTAAGTTACGTGATCGCGAATGGCATTGAACAATTCGAGTTAGTTGGTTTTGTTAAATTCGTGGTCACATATAGGTCGGGTATATGACCGCCCCTCCCCTTTTACATAAGTGAGTGCAGAAAAATGGAAAACAACGAGCCGCCCGCGCTCTTAGATGCGGACAATCACCTTCATAGACCGGTGGCAGAATCAAGCAACCACATAACAGTGCCCAAAGAAGACACAGCGAAGAGGAGGAGAAAAAAGACGTCTCCCGAAAGCGGAGAGCGCCGCAATATAAATGAATCGCCCAAAGGGATGAAGGAGCGGCTTCACCATGCACAACAGCAGCCGAGTCCGAGGAGGAGGAAACTGTGCAATACGTGTCCGACGTAGGGGAAGGCTTATTCGCTGTCAGCAACAACAGCTTCGATTCGCTGGACACCGACACAGAATACGAAGTTGAGCGTGCTTAAAAGAAACGCATCTATTTGCAGGAGAAAATTCAGCGACTCCTGCATGAAATTAGAGAGCTGAAAGCTTGTACTCTCGAGATTAGAAGGTTGGTGCAACGAACGAAGGCCCAACAGCAACAATAATTGCCAAAGAAGCAGCACCAACAAAAGAAGCTTCAGCAACATATGCATCAAGCAATGAAGCAACAACAGCGACCATCAGCTGTTCACCCACAACAGCCAGCCGTGCAATAGCTGTTGCAGCCAGTGAACCAACAAATGCCAGCAGCACAGCCAAAACATAGGCCAGCAACCCAGCAACAACAGCGGCCAGCAAAAAAAAAGAAAAGGTGCCACTAATCAACGTGTACATGGAGCACATCGAACGAAGAGCGAATGTGTGTAAGACGGTTAGAGGAGCATGTAACTATTATATCAGTCAAAGTAAGGGTATTTATAAGTATGCAATCCACTGCAAGACAGTAGAGAGCTATAATGAATTGAAAGTGTATCTAAAGATCTCGAAGTTGGAGTTCTTCTCTTTCACCCCAAAAGGCGAAAAACGAAAGTCCCGCTTTTGAGAAGGTCTTACCACTGCTTTAAGAGCAGGTGTGTGAGGGAATCAAGATCGTCGGGGTCAAGCCTTTCTACACAATTAAGGCAAGGATAGATTGGCGGAAACTACTATTGTATATCGTTCAGTTTTCACCCAACAGCAAACTAGACAATCTAAGAAAAACAAACTTCTTAGATGGTTGGAAATGCAAATGGGACAGCATAAAACGACGCGATGGCACTTCACAGTGCTTCCGTTGTCAAAGGTTCGGGCACGCCGCGTCGAACTGCCAAATGCAGCCTCGTTGCGTAAAGTGCGGAGAAGTGTGCTCTGGGGAAAGAGGGAGCAGCTGACAAGAGTCAGCTCAAGTGCGTACACTGCGGGAACGCGGGGCACACCGCTAATTATCGGGGTTGCCCTAAATTCCAGAAGCGCAAAGTAAAAGCGGTTCTGCAGAAGCAGCTAAAACTCCACCCGAGGCAGTCATACCCGTCACCCCTCAAATGACCTACGCCACGTCAAACGTTTTAATGGCTACGCAGACGGAGTTCACTTACAAGATATTTGCAGTGAACGCGCATTGATTGATAGGGATCTCCCGAAAAAACGAGCTCTATAAACTTTTGGATGATCAAAGCCCAGAGCTGATGCTGATTATCGAAACCAAGCTAACTCAGAGAGGCATAATGGAGCCCAGTAATTATAGTGTTATTAGAAGAGACCCAATTCCAGTGGTGGAGGCGGTTGCGATCTCCATTAAAAATAACACAAAACACAAATTAGTGTATAGTAGTGAAGTACGAAGGTTTCAGGAGTCGGAGGCCTGCACCGTGTTCATTTCGCTCCGCAGTGGAAGTAGTAGGTGGTATGCGGTAGGAGGTTGTATGCGGTATCGGTCTACTCCTCCAGCGCGATGTGTAAGGCTAGACTCGGAGGAGAACTATTTCATTTTGGCCGGGGACTTAAATGGCCGACATGGATATTGGGGGAACACAGTTTCCAATTCCAAGGGGGGACCAGCTTTATAGCTGGTTTTGCTTACACAGTGTCGAGTATAGACTCGATTTGAAAGCAATAGAGATCTCGCCGTTTCCGAGAAGCGGCTGTTATATGCTCCTTGACGCAAGATTGCAGGTGGCAGACATAAACTCACAAACGGTAAACTGTTTGAACACATTCGTGTATCTCAGTGACCATTGCGAACTCAGTGCCGAAATCAAGATCCCTAACGATATTGCGGAATTAGGAGAGTTTGTTCAAACGTATCCCTCCAATTACAGTAGGGCACGATGGACACACTTCTACAGACAAATGACGAGAGCACTCTCTTCGAATGAGCTCCACATACCGTCCAATAGAAACTTGTCAAACGAAGAAATTGACATGTATCTAATCCAATTGGAGGAGACAATAAAACGAACGATGGACAGTGCGACATCTCGGTATATACGTACAAACAACCAGAACATGTGCGACAATCGACGCACAATGCGACAATCGACGCCCTCCACCAACAAGAAAGTAGACTCCTGTAAGATTAAAAACCTTGTACAGGCGGTTTACGGACAGAGGAGACGAGGATGTTAGGACACTAAAATCACAAGTTAGGACACAAATCGCTCATCAAAAACATTCAAACTTTGATTGCACAGAATTACAGACTTTCTGCCAACATGTATTGGAACAATAGTATTCGAGCTGTACGATAACAACCCGAGCATGTTCCCGCAGGTAAACAAATTCCTTAGAAGCAGCAAGCAAAGCGATCTTTCGTGTCTTAAGCTCCCTAGAACGACGGACAATGAACCAAAACTGTCTACAGCAGGTATTGATCCAGATAACGCTGTACTTGACGATAACTTCTTTGTGGTCGAAGATCCGCAAGAAAAAGTGTAAGTACTTGGTGTTGTCTTTCAAGAAGTTTAAAAGAACACTGGATTTGTCTTGTTCAATGATGATAACATGCAGATAATGTCATCGCCGGCGAAGGGGTTCCTCCCCCGTTCATATCGAAGACAGATCTTCAAGCGGTCTTCGAATCAGAAGTCGGTGGGAGTTGAAGGGATCACGAACATTGGGTTAAGACATCTCCCCTTGGAAGTGGTTAATATGTACACGATCCTCTTTAAAAATGCTGTGAATAATGCACATTATCCGGAGCATTGGAAAACTACGATTGTGCAACCCATATGCAAACGAGGAAAAGATTCTTCGAATCCGTGCAACCTCCGGTTAATAAGTCTCCTGCCGAACATCAGCAAGATATTCGAGAAGGTGCTTAACACAGCTCTGTTCAACTGGACTAAGGACATAAATATAATTCCGGATAACCAATTCGGTTTCAAAGCGGGGCATGACACTATTCATGCCGCGACGAAACTGGTGTCGGATATCCAATGTAACAAGAGCCAGAAACAATGTACGGGTGCCTGCTTGATTGACCTGGAGAAGGCCTTTGACACCGTATGGTTAGAAGGTCGTTTTTACAAGCTCAATCAGCTCAGCATTAGCAAACCACTGCTGTACCTACTGTGTAACATGCTTACCGGTAGACGGTTCGTCGTCAAGAATGGCAACGTTACCTCCACACGTATTTTTGATGTAAAAAATGGTCTCCAATAGGGTGCCGTTAATTCGCCGATCCTATTGTTCAGGACGCCGTTGTATAAGTCCTCGGCGGATTCAAAAAAGAATTGATGAAAGTTCGCAATTGTTGGACGACATGGGCAACCACTGGTGCAAGGGACTGTAGTCAGATGCCTTGGGATCTGGCTAGACCAGTATCTATATTTTAACAAACATATAGTACTGCTCGGGCCAGGGCCCGAGGCGCTTTCGCCCTTACAAAGAGACTATTTTACAACAGCCAACTCGATGCGAGTGTGAATGTTATCTGCTACATGGCCCTCATCCGGCCAATGCTCACCTATGGCTGTCCCATGTGGTTCAACGTGAGTGCAAGCTTGCTGGAAAAGATTCGGTTGTTCGAGAGGGCTTGCCTTCGCCTCTGTAGAACTCCAGAGTCCCGGTACAGAGAATTCTATTCCAATGAGATCTTATACAACGGGGCGAAACTGATACGAGTGGACAATTTCCTAGTGAAGTTGATTTGAGGTCATACTGCCAGAGCGATGAACTCCGGTCGCCTCCGGTTCAGCACGTCGGTTTCGAGACGGGATGTCCGGGATGTTGCTTTGCAACATCGTAAGTTCTGGTGGCTGGGGAGAGGGGGAACTCCCTCGTCGAATCCTTTAGACCCGGGATAGAAACTGTAGTGCATATCGTAGTCGGTCTCTGTCTTGCAGTGGATTAGATGTATGTTGTCTATATGTATGACTATCCGCAGCATCCTATGGCCGACTTACACAAATTAGGGTTAAAGTAGTTGTAAGATGTACATAGAAAAAGAAATAAAAATAAGAAAAACGGAGTTTGGTATACACATGTGTACACCCCATATATATATATTAGGGGTATATATATATATATATATATATATATGTGTATATAATCATACATACATGTATATATGTATGTAAGTTTAGATTAAGGTAGGCTAAGTTATTTTAAGGTAGTATGCAAGTTAGTATATAAGTTTTAAGAAAACAATTCGGTTATTAAGTTTTTTGTCCAATTTTCTTAACTTAATTTTGTCCATTGTCCATGTTTTGTTCAAATATTTGCGTTGTTAGATTAGGTCGAAGACATATCATAAGTTTAAGTTTAGCTTAGAGCGCTCGCCGAGGGCCAATAAGTTACTCCTAGCATTGTTCGTTCATGTAGGTTTAAGCATTTTGGTCTAGTATTTAAGAATTAATTTAAAAAAAAAACTTATTTCTTTCAACTCAGTATTATATAGAACGTTAGAGATGTTTACAATACAATTGTTAAAAGTTATCAAGGTATTTTCGCATAGTTGGTAAATCATATTATTTAGATTAATTGCATTTTTTTTTATTATAGCGTTCTCATTTTTAGTCCTATTGATTGAAATTCTTAGTTTATTTGACTTGTACAATTTTTATAATTCTTTCTTAGGAGGTTAAGTATACAGCTATTGGGAACTTTCATTTTGTTAACATAATTTTCATCGTTTTTTAAATAAACTCAATTTTTCGACATAATTATATAATTTTCCTCTAAAATTAATTCTTCGTGATTTGCATTCGGAACTGAAAAAAAATTGCTCATTGTTAAAAAAAACAATAAAGTGTTTTCACATGTCCACGATGATACCTAATTTGTTGTTGAAAAGAATTTATAACTTCATTTTTTTCTTACAGGATGTATATTAATATCTCTTGAATCGAATAACTTTCCGTTAGAAAATGAAGTTGGGATTTTCTTATAGTTAGGCTTTTCCTTATGCCTTGCAATGTCGGGATTTTCTACTAACAGCTTTTGTAGGTTTCTATTATGAATTTTTTTACTGAGCTTTGCATTTAGCTTATTTATTAGATTTTCTCTTTTTTTGTCTGGTTCTTTCAAAAATTTTGGGATATTTACTGGGGTGTATTTTGTTTGTTATACAATCTGTCGGACTTAACAGTGTTGCCGAGTGTATAGTACTGTTGTATATAGTATGTTGTATATAAGAAATAAAGAAAAGCTGTTATAAGTGTCATATAATTTCAGTCATTTATTTTAGTGGACATTAGATGTTTACTAAATTTATCTATTGTTGTAAGAAATACTTCTTTTTGGGATATCAATGATGCTCCTTGAACAATTTCGTTAGGTTTTGTTGGTGTTTCCGAAATTTTAAATAGAGGTTTCAATGGATGTCTATCGTACTTTGTTAAGTTACATACATCGCAGTTGTTTATGTACTTATGAATTAATTCTTTCAATTTGGGATGGAAATATTTAGATCGAATTTCTTGGTAATTTTCTAGAATTCCCATCTGGTTGCCTCTAAATAAATTGCAGTGGTTCCTCTTTTAATAGATCTTCTAAATATGTCATTCAAATAATTTTCATTATATATATGATCCTTTGATAAGCATATTTGTTTAAAATGTCTGTTCCTTACAATAATCTCCTGAACTGTATGTTCCGCTAAATGTATTTGTGAACGATAGACATTAACTGTCTTATTGGTATATAATCACCAACATCTTCTAATCCGCTATGTATCGTGGCTCCATCAGTATCAGTTCCATTATTGTAAACATCCAATCTACCTAAAAATTCGGCTACGTTGTTATATTTGCTTCTTACATAGTCAATGTCATAGTCATACTCGTTCAACCGAATACGCTATCGCTGTAATTTTGAGTTTGGTTCCTTAAGAGAGTCTAACCATTAAAGCGGTCTATGATCAGTTTGGATTGAGAACTTTTCTCCGTATAAAAAAGGACGAAAATATTTACAAGCCCAAATGGCTTTCTATCAGTTGTGAGCATACATTTTTTTTTACTAAAATTTGGATATCTTAAAATTGGATGTTCTGTTAGTAGAGATTTATTGAATGTCTTGCTTTAAATCTATTTTACCATCTTTCTTTAAGCATTTTGTTAATGGTTGGGCTACTTTGTCATAATCTTTAATGAATTGTCTATAGTAACCTGTTAAAACTAGAAAACTTTCTCTTTTTTTTTGTTTTAAGGATATTTACGTTCTTTATAACATACATTTTTTTGTTGTTTGGCTTAATGCCATCAGAAGTCAAAACATATCCGAGATATTCCGTCTCTTTAGCGAAAAATGGGTAAAAACAGGTAATTTTAATTGGCCTCTCTTAGTCTCTTAAAAATGATGTTGATTGAATCAATATTTTCTTGAAGTGAAGTACTGAAGATCAACATAACGTGTAGAAATACTGCAGATCTTGTTAATGGCATTCAAACATATTAGTTAGGTGAGGTGTAGAAAAAGCTGTTTCCTTCCTGTCCTCTTCATCAACTAAGATCTGATGACTTCATGTTCGTGTCTTTTGGGAACCTGTATATTTTTGAATATACCGGCAGACTATGTTTCGTTATTATTTGATGTTTTACTTCCTTAACTGTTGTAAACTATTGGCCTTTTTGAAAGCAGATATCTACATTCCATTTAATAATTGATCTAAGGTATTTCTTCTCTTCACTGTTTAAATGCCTGTGGTCTAGTTGCTCTAATAATGTTGTATGATTTATTTCCGGACATGAAAAAAAAAGTGGTCTTGCTATTAATGGTGATTGAGTTATTTTCCAAGTAAATTATTGCTTTAAGGCGAGAAAACAAATTCTGTCCTATTATAGCGTCGAGGTTCCAATTTTTTATTGATAAGACTTTTCAACTCATAGTAATTTTTAATTCCTGCGGTAAATTCTGGAAAATCAGTTATTTTATAATCATCAGTTATTTCTTGCCTTATGGGTTCCTCTTCTGTTAAAGTAGACAGAGCTATAGGCCTTTGTATAAGTATAAGTTATTTTCGAACACGCTGCAAAATAACACCTTGCACTCGCATCGGCCACCAGAACTGCTGAATTAGTGTCTGGAACTTCGAAGCGGCGATCATTGCCCCATGCTGACAAGTACAAAGTTAGCAATTAAGTGCAATAAATAGACTTAAGAAATCAATTGTATTTTAGTTCTAGTTTTGGCGTTGAGGAAATAATGTCGTGGCAAAAAGGCTTGGAAAATATTTTTTAAATAAAAATAACTTTCTTTCTAACCAAGGGGACAAAGAGGAATCAAGGGACAAAACCCTGACAGCCGCCTTGAAGACAACGATCAGCAGTGCCGGAACCAATACAATTTGTTATGGAAAGAAAGGCGATCCAATTTATATTTCTGTAAATTTATCATTTTACTGCTATAATTTTGTAATTTGAACGAAACTGTAAGAACTCACCCTCATAGAAATTTATAAATACTAAAAATTACTAGAACACCTTTTGTATATCAAAACTCAAACCTAAGTCAAGTCACTCATAAAAAAAATGTCGAACCCAAACAATCTAATCAGGCCATCTCGGCTAGACATGGTAACTGAAAATGTTTCCGCTCGCAGTACCTCTGCTCCTAATACTTCTCCTACTTCCGCCCCCCATCCTCTAACGCAAATCAATGACACGTTAGTACACACCATAACAAGACTAGTGGCAGAAACATTACAGATCCAGGGGAGACAGATTTTTAACTCTATAATGAATCCCACGTCTGACATCAACAACGATGTTGACGAACCGATTAACGTAACAAACGACAGAAATATATCCGATACAGATAAAATAACCGACGTTGTAAAAAGTTTACGGGAGTTTTCTGGACAGGCCCAAGAGTTTAACTCATGGAAGAAGAGTGTCGAAAGGATGCTCAAAATCTATGAACATCTCAGAGGCACCCCAAAGTATTATGGTATCCTTTCTATAATTCGAAACAAAATAACAGGACACGCAGACTTAGCTCTGGAGTCGTATTAATTATATATATTATTAAATTGGGAAAAGATATCCAAATGTCTGACGTTACACTATGCAGACAAAAGGGACCTGAGACCCCTTGAATACCAGATGACTACGCTAGTTCAAGGTAATAGCACAATACCAGAATTCTACCAAGCCGTGTACCATCATGTATCCCTTCTTTTAAACAAACTAGGCTAACTAGACATGAACCAAGATTTACTTAACAATATGACACAATATTATAGAGACAAAGCTCTCGACACATTTTTTAGAGGCCTGAAGGATGATCTGCCCAGACTCCTGCGTAAGGGAGCCTGCAAAACGTTGATTTCCGAACACAATACGCGAATAATTCCCAAGCTTTCGCAAAAAAAGCCTTCTTACCACCACTGGTACCTCCTAGTAAAAGAGTAAATTCACCTCAACCTACACCAATTCCCGCTCCTAGGCGAGAATTCTACCCGCATCTGCTGCATAATCCTCGTCATGCTGCATAATCCTCTCCTCGTTTTTATAGAGAGCAGCCTCAATACTATCGTTAACAAAATCAACACCAGCAACCAACTCCGAATCAACGAGTTTTACCCCCAAAACCAATGGACATAGACCATTCTGTGAAGTCAGAGAAAGTGAATTATCAAAACAGACCTCGAAATAAACCAGTTCCAGTAAAGCGTCAACGATTTATATGAGATAATGCGAAGATAGCGAAACCCCTAACATTAGTTTTAAGAGGGGAAGAGGGACGAGTGTCCAAGCATCTTTCGAAAAGTACAACGATTCATCTCAATACTAATGTCATCAGGTCTTTCGAAAGCATCAAACAATCATTGATCTCTAAAGAAGTCGTTCTTTCACATCCAAATTATGAAGAAGATTTTGAGCTCAAGACTGACGCTTCCGCTTCCTACAAAGTTCCTATAAGTTCCTACGAGAAGGAGATGCTCGCCATAATCTGGGCTCTCAACCCTCTTAGGAATTTTCTTTCCGGATCAAAGAAGGTCAACATCTATACAGACCATCAGCCTTTGACGTATGAATAAAAAAATTAAAAGTAATAAAAATACAAACCACAAAATGAAGCTATACTGGAGGAGTACAACTATAAGCTGTTTTACAACAGCCAACTCGATGCGAGTGTGAAGGTTATCTGTTACATGGCCCTCATCCGGCCAATGCTCACCTGTGGCTGTCCCGTGTGGTCCAACGTGAGTGCAAGCTTGCTGGAAAAGATTCGGTTGTTCGAGAGGGCTTGCCTTCGCCTCTGTAGAACTCCAGAGTCCCGGTACAGAGAATTCTATTCCAATGAGATCTTATACAACAGGGCGAAACTGATACGAGTGGACAATTTCCTAGTGAAGTTGATTTGAGGTCATACTGCCAGAGCGATGAACTCCGGTCGCCTCCGGTTCAGCACGCCGGTTTCGAGACGGGATGTCCGGGATGTTGCTTTGCAACATCGTAAGTTCTGGTGGCTGGGGAGAGGGGGAACTCCCTCGTCGAATCCTTTAGACCCGGGATAGAAACTGTAGTGCATATCCCCGAATGGGGGAGTAGTCGGTCTCTGTCTTGCAGTGGATTAGATGTATGTTGTCTATATGTATGACTATCCGCAGCATCCTATGGCCGACTTACACAAATTAGGGTTAAGGTAGTTGTAAGATGTACATAGAAAAAGAAATAAAAATAAAAAAAAACGGAGTTTGGTATACACATGTGTACACCCCATATATATATATTAGGGGTATATATATATATATATATATATATATATATATATATATATATATATATATATGTGTGTGTATATGATGTGTGTATATGTGTGTATATAATCATACATACATGTATATATGTATGTAAGTTTAGATTAAGGTAGGCTAAGTTATTTTAAGGTAGTATGCAAGTTAGTATATAAGTTTTAAGAAAACAATTCGGTTATTAAGTTTTTTGTCCAATTTTCTTAACTTGACTTTGTCCATTTAATAACCATGTTTTGTTCAAATATTTGCGTTGTTAGATTAGGTCGAAGACATATCATAAGTTTAAGTTTAGCTTAGAGCGCTCGCCGAGGGCCAATAAGTTACTCCTAGCATTGTTCGTTCATGTAGGTTTAAGCATTTTGGTCTAGTATTTAAGAATTAATTTAAAAAAAAAACTTATTTCTTTCAACTCAGTAGTATATAGAACGTTAGAGATGTTTACAATACAATTGTTAAAAGTTATCAAGGTATTTTCGCATAGTTGGTAAATCATATTATTTACATTATTTGCATTTTTATTATAATATCGTTCTCATTTTTAGTCCTATTGATTGAAATTCTTAGTTTATTTGACTTGTACAATATATAATTCTTTCTTAGGAGGTTAAGTATACAGCTATTGGGAACTTTCATTTTGTTAACATAATTTTCATCGTTTTTTAAATAAACTCAATTTTTCGACATAATTATATAATTTTCCTCTAAAATTAATTCTTGGTGATTTGCATTCGGAACTAAAAAAAAAATTGCTCATTGTTAAAAAAAACAATAAAGTGTTTTCCATGTCCACGATGATACCTAATTTGTTGTAGAAAAGAATTTATAACTTCATTTTTTTCTTACAGGATGTATATTCCTATCTCTTGAATCGAATAACTTTCCGTTAGAAAATGAAGTTGGGATTTTCTTATAGTTAGGCTTTTCCTTATGCCTTGCAATGTCGGGATTTTCTACTAAAAGCTTTTGTAGGTTTCTATTATGAATTTTTTTACTGAGCTTTGCATTTAGCTTATTTATTAGATTTTCTCTTTTTTTGTCTGGTTCTTTCAAAAATGTTGGGATATTTACTCGGGTGTATTTTGTTTGTTATACAATCTGTCGGACTTAACAGTGTTGCCGAGTGTATAGTACTGTTGTATATAGTATGTTGTATATAAGAAATAAAGAAAAGCTGTTATAAGTGTCATATAATTTCAGTCATTTATTTTAGTGGACATTAGATGTTTACTAAATTTATCTATTGTTGTAAGAAATACTTCTTTTTGGGATATCAATGATGCTCCTTGAACAATCTCGTTAGGTTTTGTTGGTGTTTCCGAAATTTTAAATAGAGGTTTCAATGGATGTCTATCGTACTTTGTTAAGTTACATACATCGCAGTTGTTTATGTACTTATGAATTAATTCTTTCAATTTGGGATGGAAATATTTAGATCGAATTTCTTGGTAATTTTCTAGAATTCCCCTCTGGTTGCCTCTAAATAAATTGCAGTGGTTCCTCTTTTAATAGATCTTCTAAATATGTCATTCAAATAATTTTCATTATATATATGATCCTTTGATATTTGTTTAAAATGTCTGTTCCTTACAATAATCTCCTGAACTGTATGTTCCGCTAAATGTATTTGTGAACGATAGACATTAACTGTCTTATTGGTATATAATCACCAACATCTTCTAATCCGCTATGTATCGTGGCTCCATCAGTATCAGTTCCATTATTGTAAACATCCAATCTACCCAAAAATTCGGCTACGTTGTTATATTTGCTTCTTACATAGTCAATGTCATAGTCATACTCGTTCAACCGAATACGCTATCGCTGTAATTTTGAGTTTGGTTCCTTAAGAGAGTCTAACCATTAAAGCGGTCTATGATCAGTTTGGATTGAGAACTTTTTTCCGTATAAAAAAGGACGAAAATATTTACAAGCCCAAATGGCTTTCTATCAGTTGTGAGCATACATTTTTTTTTACTAAAATTTGGATATCTTAAATTTGGATGTTCTGTTAGTAGAGATTTATTGAATGTCTTGCTTTAAATCTATTTTACCATCTTTCTTTAAGCATTTTGTTAATGGTTGGGCTACTTTGTCATAATCTTTAATGAATTGTCTATAGTAACCTGTTAAAACTAGAAAACTTTCTCTTTTTTTTGTTTTAAGGATATTTACGTTCTTTATAACATACATTTTTTTGTTGTTTGGCTTAATGCCATCAGAAGTCCAAACATATCCGAGATATTCCGTCTCTTTAGCGAAAAATGGGTAAAAACAGGTAATTTTAATTGGCCTCTCTTAGTCTTTTAAAAATGATGTTGATTGAATCAATATTTTCTTGAAGTGAAGTACTGAAGATCAACATATCGTCTAGAAATACTGCAGATCTTGTTAATGGCATTCAAACATATTAGTTAGGTGAGGTGTAGAAAAAGCTGTTTCCTTCCTGTCCTCTTCATCAACTAAGATCTGATGACTTCATGTTCGTGTCTTTTGGGAACCTGTATATTTTTGAATATACCGGCAGACTATGTTTCGTTATTATTTGATGTTTTACTTCCTTAACTGTTGTAAACTATTGGCCTTTTTGAAAGCAGATATCTACATTCCATTTAATAATTGATCTAAGGTATTTCTTCTCTTCACTGTTTAAATGCCTGTGGTCTAGTTGCTCTAATAATGTTGTATGATTTATTTCCGGACATGAAAAAAAAAGTGGTCTTGATATTAATGGTGATTGAGTTATTTTCCAAGTAAATTATTGCTTTAAGGCGAGAAAACAAATTCTGTCCTATTATAGCGTCGAGGTTCCAATTTTTTATTGATAAGACTTTTCAACTCATAGTAATTTTTAATTCCTGCGGTAAATTCTGGAAAATCAGTTATTTTATAATCATCAGTTATTTCTTGCCTTATGGGTTCCTCTTCTGTTAAAGTAGACAGAGCTATAGGCCTTTGTATAAATATAAGTTATTTTCGAACACGCTGCAAAATAACACCTTGCACTCGCATCGGCCACCAGAACTGCTGAGTTAGTGTCTGGAACTTCGAAGCGGCGATCATTGCCCCATGCTGACAAGTACAAAGTTAGCAATTAAGTGCAATAAATAGACTTAAGAAATCAATTGTATTTTAGTTCTAGTTTTGGCGTTGAGGAAATAATGTCGTGGCAAAAAGGCTTGGAAAATATTTTTTAAATAAAAATAACTTTCTTTCTAACCAAGGGGACAAAGAGGAATCAAGGGACAAAACCCTGACAGCCGCCTTGAAGAGAACGATCACGTATTTTAGTTCTAGTTTTGACGTTGAGGAAATAATGTTGTGGCAAAAAGGCTTGGAAAATATTTTTTAAATAAAAATAACTTTCTTTCTAACCAAGGGGACAAAGAGGAGTCAAGGGACAAAACCCTGACAGCCGCCTTGAAGACAACGATTTGTTATGGAAAGAAAGGCGATCCAATTTATATTTCTGTAAGTTTATCATTTTACTGTTATAATTTTGTAATTTGAACGAAACTGTAAGAACTCACCCTCATAGAAATTTATAAATACTAAAAATTACTAGAACACCTTTTGTATATCATTATTGTAATCAAACCTAAGTCAAATCACTCATAAAAAAAATGTCGAACCCAAACAATCTAATCAGGCCATCTCGGCTAGACATGGTAACTGAAAATGTTTCCGCTCCCAGTACCTCTGCTCCTAATACTTCTCCTACTTCCGCCCCCCATCCTCTAACGCAAATCAATGACACGTTAGTACACACCATAACAAGACTAGTGGCAGAAACATTACAGATCCAGGGGAGACAGATTTTTAACTCTATAATGAATCCCACGTCTGACATCAACAACGATGTTGACGAACCGATTAACGTAACAAACGACAGAAATATATCCGATACAGATAAAATAACCGACGTTGTAAAAAGCTTACGGGAGTTTTCTGGACAGGCCCAAGAGTTTAACTCATGGAAGAAGAGTGTCGAAAGGATGCTCAAAATCTATGAACATCTCAGAGGCACCCCAAAGTATTATGGTATCCTTTCTATAATTCGAAACAAAATAACAGGACACGCAGACTTAGCTCTGGAGTCGTATTAATTATATATATTATTAAATTGGGAAAAGATATCCAAATGTCTGACGTTACACTATGCAGACAAAAGGGACCTGAGACCCCTTGAATACCAGATGACTACGCTAGTTCAAGGTAATAGCACAATACCAGAATTCTACCAAGCCGTGTACCATCATGTATCCCTTCTTTTAAACAAACTAGGCTAACTAGACATGAACCAAGATTTACTTAACAATATGACACAATATTATAGAGACAAAGCTCTCGACACATTTTTTAGAGGCCTGAAGGATGATCTGCCCAGACTCCTGCGTAAGGGAGCCTGCAAAACGTTGATTTCCGAACACAATACGCGAATAATTCCCAAGCTTTCGCAAAAAAAAGCCTTCTTACCACCACTGGTACCTCCTAGTAAAAGAGTAAATTCACCTCAACCTACACCAATTCCCGCTCCTAGGCGAGAATTCTACCCGCATCTGCTGCATAATCCTCGTCATGCTGCATAATCCTCTCCTCGTTTTTATAGAGAACAGCCTCAATACTATCGTTAACAAAATCAACACCAGCAACTAACTCCGAATCAACGAGTTTTACCCCCAAAACCAATGGACATAGACCATTCTGTGAAGTCAGAGAAAGTGAATTATCAAAACAGACCTCGAAATAAACCAGTTCCAGTAAAGCGTCAACGATTTATATGAGATAATGCGAAGATAGCGAAACCCCTAACATTAGTTTTAAGAGGGGAAGAGGGACGAGTGTCCAAGCATCTTTCGAAAAGTACAACGATTCATCTCAATACTAATGTCATCAGGTCTTTCGAAAGCATCAAACAATCATTGATCTCTAAAGAAGTCGTTCTTTCACATCCAAATTATGAAGAAGATTTTGAGCTCAAGACTGACGCTTCCGCTTCCTACAAAGTTCCTATAAGTTCCTACGAGAAGGAGATGCTCGCCATAATCTGGGCTCTCAACCCTCTTAGGAATTTTCTTTCCGGATCAAAGAAGGTCAACATCTATACAGACCATCAGCCTTTGACGTATGAATAAAAAAATTAAAAGTAATAAAATGAAGCTATACTGGAGGAGTACAACTATAAGCTGTTTTACAACAGCCAACTCGATGCGAGTGTGAAGGTTATCTGTTACATGGCCCTCATCCGGCCAATGCTCACCTGTGGCTGTCCCGTGTGGTCCAACGTGAGTGCAAGCTTGCTGGAAAAGATTCGGTTGTTCGAGAGGGCTTGCCTTCGCCTCTGTAGAACTCCAGAGTCCCGGTACAGAGAATTCTATTCCAATGAGATCTTATACAACAGGGCGAAACTGATACGAGTGGACAATTTCCTAGTGAAGTTGATTTGAGGTCATACTGCCAGAGCGATGAACTCCGGTCGCCTCCGGTTCAGCACGTCGGTTTCGAGACGGGATGTCCGGGATGTTGCTTTGCAACATCGTAAGTTCTGGTGGCTGGGGAGAGGGGGAACTCCCTCGTCGAATCCTTTAGACCCGGGATAGAAACTGTAGTGCATATCCCCGAATGGGGGAGTAGTCGGTCTCTGTCTTGCAGTGGATTAGATGTATGTTGTCTATATGTATGACTATCCGCAGCATCCTATGGCCGACTTACACAAATTAGGGTTAAGGTAGTTGTAAGATGTACATAGAAAAAGAAATAAAAATAAAAAAAAAACGGAGTTTGGTATACACATGTGTACACCCCATATATATATATTAGGGGTATATATATATATATATATATATATATATATATATATATATATATATATATATATATATATATATATATATATATATATATATATATATATATATGTGTATATAATCATACATACATGTATATATGTATGTAAGTTTAGATTAAGGTAGGCTAAGTTATTTTAAGGTAGTATGCAAGTTAGTATATAAGTTTTAAGAAAACAATTCGGTTATTAAGTTTTTTGTCCAATTTTCTTAACTTGATTTTGTCCATTTAATAACCATGTTTTGTTCAAATATTTGCGTTGTTAGATTAGGTCGAAGACATATCATAAGTTTAAGTTTAGCTTAGAGCGCTCGCCGAGGGCCAATAAGTTACTCCTAGCATTGTTCGTTCATGTAGGTTTAAGCATTTTGGTCTAGTATTTAGGATTAATTTAAAAAAAAACTTATTTCTTTCAACTCAGTATTATATAGAACGTTAGAGATGTTTACAATACAATTGTTAAAAGTTATCAAGGTATTTTCGCATAGTTGGTAAATCATATTATTTACATTATTTGCATTTTTATTATAATATTGTTCTCATTTTTAGTCCTATTGATTGAAATTCTTAGTTTATTTGACTTGTACAATATATAATTCTTTCTTAGGAGGTTAAGTATACAGCCATTGGGAACTTTCATTTTGTTAACATAATTTTCATCGTTTTTTAAATAAACTCAATTTTTCGACATAATTATATAATTTTCCTCTAAAATTAATTCTTCGTGATTTGCATTCGGAACTGAAAAAAAAATTGCTCATTGTTAAAAAAAACAATAAAGTGTTTTCACATGTCCACGATGATACCTAATTTGTTGTAGAAAAGAATTTATAACTTCATTTTTTTCTTACAGGATGTATATTCCTATCTCTTGAATCGAATAACTTTCCGTTAGAAAATGAAGTTGGGATTTTCTTATAGTTAGGCTTTTCCTTATGCCTTGCAATGTCGGGATTTTCTACTAACAGCTTTTGTAGGTTTCTATTATGAATTTTTTTACTGAGCTTTGCATTTAGCTTATTTATTAGATTTTCTCTTTTTTTGTCTGGTTCTTTCAAAAATTTTGGGATATTTACTCGGGTGTATTTTGTTGGACTTAACAGTGTTGCCGAGTGTATAGTACTGTTGTATATAGTATGTTGTATATAAGAAATAAAGAAAAGCTGTTATAAGTGTCATATAATTTCAGTCATTTATTTTAGTGGACATTAGATGTTTACTAAATTTATCTATTGTTGTAAGAAATACTTCTTTTTGGGATATCAATGATGCTCCTTGAACAATCTCGTTAGGTTTTGTTGGTGTTTCCGAAATTTTAAATAGAGGTTTCAATGGATGTCTATCGTACTTTGTTAAGTTACATACATCGCAGTTGTTTATGTACTTATGAATTAATTCTTTCAATTTGGGATGGAAATATTTAGATCGAATTTCTTGGTAATTTTCTAGATTTCCCCTCTGGTTGCCTCTAAATAAATTGCAGTGGTTCCTCTTTTAATAGATCTTCTAAATATGTCATTCAAATAATTTTCATTATATATATGATCCTTTGATAAGCATATTTGTTTAAAATGTCTGTTCCTTACAATAATCTCCTGAACTGTATGTTCCGCTAAATGTATTTGTGAACGATAGACATTAACTGTCTTATTGGTATATAATCACCAACATCTTCTAATCCGCTATGTATCGTGGCTCCATCAGTATCAGTTCCATTATTGTAAACATCCAATCTACCTAAAAATTCGGCTACGTTGTTATATTTGCTTCTTACATAGTCAATGTCATAGTCATACTCGTTCAACCGAATACGCTATCGCTGTAATTTTGAGTTTGGTTCCTTAAGAGAGTCTAACCATTAAAGCGGTCTATGATCAGTTTGGATTGAGAACTTTTCTCCGTATAAAAAAGGACGAAAATATTTACAAGCCCAAATGGCTTTCTATCAGTTGTGAGCATACATTTTTTTTTACTAAAATTTGGATATCTTAAAATTGGATGTTCTGTTAGTAGAGATTTATTGAATGTCTTGCTTTAAATCTATTTTACCATCTTTCTTTAAGCATTTTGTTAATGGTTGGGCTACTTTGTCATAATCTTTAATGAATTGTCTATAGTAACCTGTTAAAACTAGAAAACTTTCTCTTTTTTTGTTTTAAGGATATTTACGTTCTTTATAACATACATTTTTTTGTTGTTTGGCTTAATGCCATCAGAAGTCCAAACATATCCGAGATATTCCGTCTCTTTAGCGAAAAATGGGTAAAAACAGGTAATTTTAATTGGCCTCTCTTAGTCTCTTAAAAATGATGTTGATTGAATCAATATTTTCTTGAAGTGAAGTACTGAAGATCAACATATCGTCTAGAAATACTGCAGATCTTGTTAATGGCATTCAAACATATTAGTTAGGTGAGGTGTAGAAAAAGCTGTTTCCTTCCTGTCCTCTTCATCAACTAAGATCTGATGACTTCATGTTCGTGTCTTTTGGGAACCTGTATATTTTTGAATATACCGGCAGACTATGTTTCGTTATTATTTGATGTTTTACTTCCTTAACTGTTGTAAACTATTGGCCTTTTTGAAAGCAGATATCTACATTCCATTTAATAATTGATCTAAGGTATTTCTTCTCTTCACTGTTTAAATGCCTGTGGTCTAGTTGCTCTAATAATGTCGTATGATTTATTTCCGGACATGAAAAAAAATGTGGTCTTGCTATTAATGGTGATTGAGTTATTTTCCAAGTAAATTATTGCTTTAAGGCGAGAAAACAAATTCTGTCCTATTATAGCGTCGAGGTTCCAATTTTTTATTGATAAGACTTTTCAACTCATAGTAATTTTTAATTCCTGCGGTAAATTCTGGAAAATCAGTTATTTTATAATCATCAGTTATTTCTTGCCTTATGGGTTCCTCTTCTGTTAAAGTAGACAGAGCTATAGGCCTTTGTATAAGTATAAGTTATTTTCGAACACGCTGCAAAATAACACCTTGCACTCGCATCGGCCACCAGAACTGCTGAATTAGTGTCTGGAACTTCGAAGCGGCGATCATTGCCCCATGCTGACAAGTACAAAGTTAGCAATTAAGTGCAATAAATAGACTTAAGAAATCAATTGTATTTTAGTTCTAGTTTTGGCGTTGAGGAAATAATGTCGTGGCAAAAAGGCTTGGAAAATATTTTTTAAATAAAAATAACTTTCTTTCTAACCAAGGGGACAAAGAGGAATCAAGGGACAAAACCCTGACAGCCGCCTTGAAGAGAACGATCACGTATTTTAGTTCTAGTTTTGGCGTTGAGGAAATAATGTCGTGGCAAAAAGGCTTGGAAAATATTTTTTAAATAAAAATAACTTTCTTTCTAACCAAGGGGACAAAGAGGAGTCAAGGGACAAAACCCTGACAGCCGCCTTGAAGACAACGATTTGTTATGGAAAGAAAGGCGATCCAATTTATATTTCTGTAAGTTTATCATTTTACTGTTATAATTTTGTAATTTGAACGAAACTGTAAGAACTCACCCTCATAGAAATTTATAAATACTAAAAATTACTAGAACACCTTTTGTATATCATTATTGTAATCAAACCTAAGTCAAGTCACTCATAAAAAAAATGTCGAACCCAAACAATCTAATCAGGCCATCTCGGCTAGACATGGTAACTGAAAATGTTTCCGCTCCCAGTACCTCTGCTCCTAATACTTCTCCTACTTCCGCCCCCCATCCTCTAACGCAAATCAATGACACGTTAGTACACACCATAACAAGACTAGTGGCAGAAACATTACAGATCCAGGGGAGACAGATTTTTAACTCTATAATGAATCCCACGTCTGACATCAACAACGATGTTGACGAACCGATTAACGTAACAAACGACAGAAATATATCCGATACAGATAAAATAACCGACGTTGTAAAAAGCTTACGGGAGTTTTCTGGACAGGCCCAAGAGTTTAACTCATGGAAGAAGAGTGTCGAAAGGATGCTCAAAATCTATGAACATCTCAGAGGCACCCCAAAGTATTATGGTATCCTTTCTATAATTCGAAACAAAATAACAGGACACGCAGACTTAGCTCTGGAGTCGTATTAATTATATATATTATTAAATTGGGAAAAGATATCCAAATGTCTGACGTTACACTATGCAGACAAAAGGGACCTGAGACCCCTTGAATACCAGATGACTACGCTAGTTCAAGGTAATAGCACAATACCAGAATTCTACCAAGCCGTGTACCATCATGTATCCCTTCTTTTAAACAAACTAGGCTAACTAGACATGAACCAAGATTTACTTAACAATATGACACAATATTATAGAGACAAAGCTCTCGACACATTTTTTAGAGGCCTGAAGGATGATCTGCCCAGACTCCTGCGTAAGGGAGCCTGCAAAACGTTGATTTCCGAACACAATACGCGAATAATTCCCAAGCTTTCGCAAAAAAAAGCCTTCTTACCACCACTGGTACCTCCTAGTAAAAGAGTAAATTCACCTCAACCTACACCAATTCCCGCTCCTAGGCGAGAATTCTACCCGCATCTGCTGCATAATCCTCGTCATGCTGCATAATCCTCTCCTCGTTTTTATAGAGAACAGCCTCAATACTATCGTTAACAAAATCAACACCAGCAACTAACTCCGAATCAACGAGTTTTACCCCCAAAACCAATGGACATAGACCATTCTGTGAAGTCAGAGAAAGTGAATTATCAAAACAGACCTCGAAATAAACCAGTTCCAGTAAAGCGTCAACGATTTATATGAGATAATGCGAAGATAGCGAAACCCCTAACATTAGTTTTAAGAGGGGAAGAGGGACGAGTGTCCAAGCATCTTTCGAAAAGTACAACGATTCATCTCAATACTAATGTCATCAGGTCTTTCGAAAGCATCAAACAATCATTGATCTCTAAAGAAGTCGTTCTTTCACATCCAAATTATGAAGAAGATTTTGAGCTCAAGACTGACGCTTCCGCTTCCTACAAAGTTCCTATAAGTTCCTACGAGAAGGAGATTGTCGCCATAATCTGGGCTCTCAACCCTCTTAGGAATTTTCTTTCCGGATCAAAGAAGGTCAACATCTATACAGACCATCAGCCTTTGACGTATGAATAAAAAAATTAAAAGTAATAAAAATACAAACCACAAAATGAAGCTATACTGGAGGAGTACAACTATAAGCTGTTTTACAACAGCCAACTCGATGCGAGTGTGAAGGTTATCTGTTACATGGCCCTCATCCGGCCAATGCTCACCTGTGGCTGTCCCGTGTGGTCCAACGTGAGTGCAAGCTTGCTGGAAAAGATTCGGTTGTTCGAGAGGGCTTGCCTTCGCCTCTGTAGAACTCCAGAGTCCCGGTACAGAGAATTCTATTCCAATGAGATCTTATACAACAGGGCGAAACTGATACGAGTGGACAATTTCCTAGTGAAGTTGATTTGAGGTCATACTGCCAGAGCGATGAACTCCGGTCGCCTCCGGTTCAGCACGTCGGTTTCGAGACGGGATGTCCGGGATGTTGCTTTGCAACATCGTAAGTTCTGGTGGCTGGGGAGAGGGGGAACTCCCTCGTCGAATCCTTTAGACCCGGGATAGAAACTGTAGTGCATATCGTAGTCGGTCTCTGTCTTCCAGTGGATTAGATGTATGTTGTCTATATGTATGACTATCCGCAGCATCCTATGGCCGACTTACACAAATTAGGGTTAAAGTAGTTGTAAGATGTACATAGAAAAAGAAATAAAAATAAGAAAAACGGAGTTTGGTATACACATGTGTACACCCCATATTAGGGGTATATATATATATATATATATATGTGTATATAATCATACATACATGTATATATGTATGTAAGTTTAGATTAAGGTAGGCTAAGTTATTTTAAGGTAGTATGCAAGTTAGTATATAAGTTTTAAGAAAACAATTCGGTTATTAAGTTTTTTGTCCAATTTTCTTAACTTAATTTTGTCCATTGTCCATGTTTTGTTCAAATATTTGCGTTGTTAGATTAGGTCGAAGACATATCATAAGTTTAAGTTTAGCTTAGAGCGCTCGCCGAGGGCCAATAAGTTACTCCTAGCATTGTTCGTTCATGTAGGTTTAAGCATTTTGGTCTAGTATTTAAGAATTAATTTAAAAAAAAAACTTATTTCTTTCAACTCAGTAGTATATAGAACGTTAGAGATGTTTACAATACAATTGTTAAAAGTTATCAAGGTATTTTCGCATAGTTGGTAAATCATATTATTTAGATTAATTGCATTTTTTTTTATTACAGCGTTCTCATTTTTAGTCCTATTGATTGAAATTCTTAGTTTATTTGACTTGTACAATTTTTATAATTCTTTCTTAGGAGGTTAAGTATACAGCTATTGGGAACTTTCATTTTGTTAACATAATTTTCATCGTTTTTTAAATAAACTCAATTTTTCGACATAATTATATAATTTTCCTCTAAAATTAATTCTTCGTGATTTGCATTCGGAACTGAAAAAAAATTGCTCATTGTTAAAAAAAACAATAAAGTGTTTTCACATGTCCACGATGATACCTAATTTGTTGTTGAAAAGAATTTATAACTTCATTTTTTTCTTACAGGATGTATATTAATATCTCTTGAATCGAATAACTTTCCGTTAGAAAATGAAGTTGGGATTTTCTTATAGTTAGGCTTTTCCTTATGCCTTGCAATGTCGGGATTTTCTACTAACAGCTTTTGTAGGTTTCTATTATGAATTTTTTTACTGAGCTTTGCATTTAGCTTATTTATTAGATTTTCTCTTTTTTTGTCTGGTTCTTTCAAAAATTTTGGGATATTTACTCGGGTGTATTTTGTTTGTTATACAATCTGTCGGACTTAACAGTGTTGCCGAGTGTATAGTACTGTTGTATATAGTATGTTGTATATAAGAAATAAAGAAAAGCTGTTATAAGTGTCATATAATTTCAGTCATTTATTTTAGTGGACATTAGATGTTTACTAAATTTATCTATTGTTGTAAGAAATACTTCTTTTTGGGATATCAATGATGCTCCTTGAACAATTTCGTTAGGTTTTGTTGGTGTTTCCGAAATTTTAAATAGAGGTTTCAATGGATGTCTATCGTACTTTGTTAAGTTACATACATCGCAGTTGTTTATGTACTTATGAATTAATTCTTTCAATTTGGGATGGAAATATTTAGATCGAATTTCTTGGTAATTTTCTAGAATTCCCCTCTGGTTGCCTCTAAATAAATTGCAGTGGTTCCTCTTTTAATAGATCTTCTAAATATGTCATTCAAATAATTTTCATTATATATATGATCCTTTGATAAGCATATTTGTTTAAAATGTCTGTTCCTTACAATAATCTCCTGAACTGTATGTTCCGCTAAATGTATTTGTGAACGATAGACATTAACTGTCTTATTGGTATATAATCACCAACATCTTCTAATCCGCTATGTATCGTGGCTCCATCAGTATCAGTTCCATTATTGTAAACATCCAATCTACCTAAAAATTCGGCTACGTTGTTATATTTGCTTCTTACATAGTCAATGTCATAGTCATACTCGTTCAACCGAATACGCTATCGCTGTAATTTTGAGTTTGGTTCCTTAAGAGAGTCTAACCATTAAAGCGGTCTATGATCAGTTTGGATTGAGAACTTTTCTCCGTATAAAAAAGGACGAAAATATTTACAAGCCCAAATGGCTTTCTATCAGTTGTGAGCATACATTTTTTTTTACTAAAATTTGGATATCTTAAAATTGGATGTTCTGTTAGTAGAGATTTATTGAATGTCTTGCTTTAAATCTATTTTACCATCTTTCTTTAAGCATTTTTTTAATGGTTGGGCTACTTTGTCATAATCTTTAATGAATTGTCTATAGTAACCTGTTAAAACTAGAAAACTTTCTCTTTTTTTTTGTTTTAAGGATATTTACGTTCTTTATAACATACATTTTTTTGTTGTTTGGCTTAATGCCATCAGAAGTCAAAACATATCCGAGATATTCCGTCTCTTTAGCGAAAAATGGGTAAAAACAGGTAATTTTAATTGGCCTCTCTTAGTCTCTTAAAAATGATGTTGATTGAATCAATATTTTCTTGAAGTGAAGTACTGAAGATCAACATATCGTCTAGAAATACTGCAGATCTTGTTAATGGCATTCAAACATATTAGTTAGGTGAGGTGTAGAAAAAGCTGTTTCCTTCCTGTCCTCTTCATCAACTAAGATCTGATGACTTCATGTTCGTGTCTTTTGGGAACCTGTATATTTTTGAATATACCGGCAGACTATGTTTCGTTATTATTTGATGTTTTACTTCCTTAACTGTTGTAAACTATTGGCCTTTTTGAAAGCAGATATCTACATTCCATTTAATAATTGATCTAAGGTATTTCTTCTCTTCACTGTTTAAATGCCTGTGGTCTAGTTGCTCTAATAATGTTGTATGATTTATTTCCGGACATGAAAAAAAAAAGTGGTCTTGCTATTAATGGTGATTGAGTTATTTTCCAAGTAAATTATTGCTTTAAGGCGAGAAAACAAATTCTGTCCTATTATAGCGTCGAGGTTCCAATTTTTTATTGATAAGACTTTTCAACTCATAGTAATTTTTAATTCCTGCGGTAAATTCTGGAAAATCAGTTATTTTATAATCATCAGTTATTTCTTGCCTTATGGGTTCCTCTTCTGTTAAAGTAGACAGAGCTATAGGCCTTTGTATAAGTATAAGTTATTTTCGAACACGCTGCAAAATAACACCTTGCACTCGCATCGGCCACCAGAACTGCTGAGTTAGTGTCTGGAACTTCGAAGCGGCGATCATTGCCCCATGCTGACAAGTACAAAGTTAGCAATTAAGTGCAATAAATAGACTTAAGAAATCAATTGTATTTTAGTTCTAGTTTTGGCGTTGAGGAAATAATGTCGTGGCAAAAAGGCTTGGAAAATATTTTTTAAATAAAAATAACTTTCTTTCTAACCAAGGGGACAAAGAGGAATCAAGGGACAAAACCCTGACAGCCGCCTTGAAGAGAACGATCACGTATTTTAGTTCTAGTTTTGGCGTTGAGGAAATAATGTCGTGGCAAAAAGGCTTGGAAAATATTTTTTAAATAAAAATAACTTTCTTTCTAACCAAGAGGACAAAGAGGAGTCAAGGGACAAAAGACTGACAGCCGCCTTGAAGACAACGATTTGTTATGGAAAGAAAGGCGATCCAATTTATATTTCTGTAAGTTTATCATTTTACTGTTATAATTTTGTAATTTGAACGAAACTGTAAGAACTCACCCTCATAGAAATTTATAAATACTAAAAATTACTAGAACACCTTTTGTATATCATTATTGTAATCAAACCTAAGTCAAGTCACTCATAAAAAAAATGTCGAACCCAAACAATCTAATCAGGCCATCTCGGCTAGACATGGTAACTGAAAATGTTTCCGCTCCCAGTACCTCTGCTCCTAATACTTCTCCTACTTCCGCCCCCCATCCTCTAACGCAAATCAATGACACGTTAGTACACACCATAACAGGACTAGTGGCAGAAACATTACAGATCCAGGGGAGACAGATTTTTAACTCTATAATGAATCCCACGTCTGACATCAACAACGATGTTGACGAACCGATTAACGTAACAAACGACAGAAATATATCCGATACAGATAAAATAACCGACGTTGTAAAAAGCTTACGGGAGTTTTCTGGACAGGCCCAAGAGTTTAACTCATGGAAGAAGAGTGTCGAAAGGATGCTCAAAATCTATGAACATCTCAGAGGCACCCCAAAGTATTATGGTATCCTTTCTATAATTCGAAACAAAATAACAGGACACGCAGACTTAGCTCTGGAGTCGTATTAATTATATATATTATTAAATTGGGAAAAGATATCCAAATGTCTGACGTTACACTATGCAGACAAAAGGGACCTGAGACCCCTTGAATACCAGATGACTACGCTAGTTCAAGGTAATAGCACAATACCAGAATTCTACCAAGCCGTGTACCATCATGTATCCCTTCTTTTAAACAAACTAGGCTAACTAGACATGAACCAAGATTTACTTAACAATATGACACAATATTATAGAGACAAAGCTCTCGACACATTTTTTAGAGGCCTGAAGGATGATCTGCCCAGACTCCTGCGTAAGGGAGCCTGCAAAACGTTGATTTCCGAACACAATACGCGAATAATTCCCAAGCTTTCGCAAAAAAAAGCCTTCTTACCACCACTGGTACCTCCTAGTAAAAGAGTAAATTCACCTCAACCTACACCAATTCCCGCTCCTAGGCGAGAATTCTACCCGCATCTGCTGCATAATCCTCGTCATGCTGCATAATCCTCTCCTCGTTTTTATAGAGAGCAGCCTCAATACTATCGTTAACAAAATCAACACCAGCAACCAACTCCGAATCAACGAGTTTTACCCCCAAAACCAATGGACATAGACCATTCTGTGAAGTCAGAGAAAGTGAATTATCAAAACAGACCTCGAAATAAACCAGTTCCAGTAAAGCGTCAACGATTTATATGAGATAATGCGAAGATAGCGAAACCCCTAACATTAGTTTTAAGAGGGGAAGAGGGACGAGTGTCCAAGCATCTTTCGAAAAGTACAACGATTCATCTCAATACTAATGTCATCAGGTCTTTCGAAAGCAACAAACAATCATTGATCTCTAAAGAAGTCGTTCTTTCACATCCAAATTATGAAGAAGATTTTGAGCTCAAGACTGACGCTTCCGCTTCCTACAAAGTTCCTATAAGTTCCTACGAGAAGGAGATGCTCGCCATAATCTGGGCTCTCAACCCTCTTAGGAATTTTCTTTCCGGATCAAAGAAGGTCAACATCTATACAGACCATCAGCCTTTGACGTATGAATAAAAAAATTAAAAGTAATAAAAATACAAACCACAAAATGAAGCTATACTGGAGGAGTACAACTATAAGCTGAAATATAAACCCGGAAAATCGAACGTAGTTGCCGACGCTCTTTTTCTTCTCCCGCAAACTTGACAAATAAATTCAATGACGATGACCCAACATAGTGATGACAGCTAGTCACACAACTTAATTATAACAGTAGAAATACCTATTAACGCATTTCGCAACTAGTTAATACTTAAAATCGATAATGAATCTAGCCATGAATTTGTAATTACATTCCCAACTTATCACAGACATATTTTGATTGAACCCAGTTATAACGATACCGCCATTATTAACATATTTAAGCAATTTTTGAACCCCAGCACAATAAACGATCTACTCACAGAAGAGAGAATAATGGGCAGTATACAGGAAATTTATGCGTTACAGTTCTCAAATTTCAAGATAAGTACACTTAAACAATAATAGAAGATATTACGGACCAAAACGAACAGGAAGAGAAAATATTGAAAACTCGTAGAAGAGCCCACAGATATCCGGAGGAAAACCGCAAACATCTCCTAGAAAACTTTTACTTTCCGAAAATGGCAGCCAAAATCAAAAAATTGGTAAAGAATTGTGAAACATGCAAGCAAAACAAGTATGATCGACACCCTAACAATCCTATCCTCGAACCAACTCATATCCAAAGTTATCCTGGCCATACGATAGACCTGGATATATTATCTACGGAAAAGATTCTAGTATTATATAATTATATTAAATTAATAAATACTTCCATGATGGAAGATGAGTTCGGTATCCGCATTTATAAAACACCATCATATAAGAGTGAAGAAAATTACCAGATTGGCGGTTTCATTCCACACTTTCTGAGATCATTCGGTGCCTCAAAGCTGAGCAAACTATTTAGTACAATTTCACTGTTCATTCCACAACTGAAAAAAAACCTATCGAACCCTTCCTCGGCCGATGTCCCAGAATAATAAAAACAACGAAAAGACATCGAATATCACAGAAAACCAAAACACTGTAGTTATAACATAATCAGATGTGTACTTCACTTCGTAAAAGGGGAAATACAAATTTTGAATTTCTCTTAGTCTCACTTTGTTTCATTACATACCGGACAGACAAAGATACAAAGTGGTAACTTTAAAATAATCCACTACATTGAGCTTGACCAATACGAACAATTTGTGACAAACATCACCCCGACACTCGACCAAAACGAAACGAAAAACGATAATATATTCCCTTATCTTTTCCATGAATATCAACAAATATAAAACTTAACCTATAACCTAAAACCAAGAAAAATGAAGAGATCATTTAACTTTATATGATCTGCGTGGAAATGGATTGCAGGTAATCCAGACCACTATGATCATATAACAATTCAGAGAAAAATCAATTACATGCTTGTTAATTCCAACGATCAAGGTGTCATAAATAAAGTTCAAAACGAGAGAATAAATAGTAAATATAACTAAAATTTCAAATGAAATAAAAACAATGTTAAGAGAAAATAAGAATGTCAATAAAGAAATTATGTCGGAAATCCAATACAAATTCAAAATAGCTAAAGAAGTATTAAAAAACATAAATCTAGCCATTCATCTTGCAAAATTGGGAATTTTTAATACCCTTATTCTATCAAAGGAAGAAATAAATTTAGCTGTTACTGCATTAAATAAAGAAAATGTACCTTTCCTAACAATAGAAGAAGCTTTAAATTTTGCTGAGATAAAAATTATAACGAATTCAATATCAATTTTATATATTGACAATATCCCAATAACTGATTCAAATAACTATGAACAAATTTTACCGACACCTATAAAAAGAAATGGTGTGGCAATAGAGTACAAGGAACTTATAAAAAATAAGAATAATGTTATTTATGGTTTTATTAGTGATACTTATTTTGTTACTATGTAAAAGAGAAGATGTTGTAAATTTAACTAACTCTACTTGTATTCCAAATTTGTTTACGAGTGAAAGAGCTACATAGTAAATAGCAAACACATTCCTACAATAGAAGAACTAACACCTCGCATAATATTACTTAATGATTTCAAGGGAACTCTTAATGCTAACTCCACTATGGCCCGAAATCTAACTGGAACTTTCCTTACAAAATATGAAAAGGGGAACGTCGCCATTAACGACAGAATATCTGAGGCTAAGGAAGAATCCAAACACGCGATCCTCCCAGCGATCCTACAACCAATCCCAAAGAAGACAAGTTCCAAAAACTTCTAACCCTTGAGATGATGAGCGATCTACATAGCAATAAAACAAAACGAATCGACTTACTAAAATCAAAGAGTGACTCTCAGTCATCCTTACAACCTTTGCAGCCCACAAGACCTGCGGCAGTAGAATACTATATAGAATACGAATACGAAAATTGTAGTTCAGCAACAGGAGATGAAGAACATCGAAATTCCATCACATCCAGGAAACACACTAGTAATTGATACTGCCATCTCCAGACCGAAGTTCAACGACATACCGTACTTCTGAGCGATCGAGGACTATCGCACTTAAGAGGGGAAGAGTTATTTTCAAACACGCTGCAAAATAACACCTTGCACTCGCATCAGTTACCCGAACTGCTGACTTAATATATATATATAAAAATAACTTTCTTTTCATGAACTTATAAAGGGTGATTTTTTAGCTATTATCTTTTTGGCAACACTGGTTTAAACAGCTGACGCTCGTTTCGTGTTTTGTTTTAACTGTCAAACATCTTCAGTTTGGTCTATAATATAACCATGAAATGAATTTTATTATCAAAATGCGTGCTCTGTTGAGAAAGTTCATCGCGCGAAAAATTGTGTTCAGCGACGAAGCTCATTTTTGGCTCAATGGGTACGTAAATAAGCAGAATTGTCGATTTTGGAGTGAATATCAGCCAGAAGCATTGCAAGAGCTACCAATGCATCCAGAAAAAGTCACAGTTTGGTGCGGTTTATGGGCTGGTGGCATCATTGGACCGTACTTCTTCAAAGATGATGCGAATCGTAACGTTACTGTGAATGGTGAGCGGTACCGTGAGATGATATCCAACTTTTTTTTTCCCCAAAATGCAAGAGCTTGACTTGCATGACATGTGGTTTCAAAAAGACAGTGCCACATGCCACACAGCACGCGCAGCAATGGACTTATTGAGAGGCGAGTTCGGTGAACATTTTATTTCACGTTCAACCGGTCAATTGGCCGCCTAGATCGTGCGATTTAACGCCTTTATACTATTTTTTGTGGGGTTTGTGGGACCATTCACTATGTTAAAGCTCATGTCTATACAGACAAGCCCGCTTCAATTGAAGACAACATTGAATTCGAAGACAACATTGAAGCATTTATTCGTGAGATACCGGCCGAAATGTTGGAAAGAGTATGCCAAAATTGGACTAAGCGGATGGACCATTTGAGGCGCAGTCAAGGCATGAAATAATCTTCAAACATTAAATTATATGGACCGTACTATCGATTCAAATAAAGATTTCACGCATTTTTCTAAATTTTATGTGTTTTTTTTTTTTTTGAAAATCTTTAATATAGCTTTTAAAAAATCACCCTTTATTTGTTCGTATCCTATACTGGAACAAATCATTATTAATGATGGATATTGCCTGTATCTATTAAGCAATTTAATGTTTGCTCTTCTGCGGTTAAGCTTACTATAGGTAATGCATTTCCCGAGGCGTTTAATGAAAATTTGTTGCGTTTGAAAGATTGGGAGATGGTTGCTACGGGATTAAAATTTCTATTAAGGTTTCTGTTACAATGGCTCCAATTGTGCGATCTCTGGCCACCGTTTTTTGTATTATTATTTTGAGATTGAGATATCTCATCGCGCTTAAGACTGACTTGCATTTCTGCATCTAACTGCATTTGCCATGTCCTTCAGCTTAAGGTATGATTACTGGACTCCAAACGACTTGATGAGCTATTTTTTTTTTTTTTTTTTTTTGTGTCTTGCCAGTTCCTGTCTTCAGGAAGCCTTACTTATCGATAAAGCCGATTCGCCTTGCAATTTCGCAATGAAGATGTTGCATTGATTGTTTTTGGCGTTGTCATCTACCGCCAAAGACAGAATACGATCCATCTCCTCTGAACACTGGGACAATTCAAGCTTCTGTTACTAGGTCTTGAAATGTAATTACATTTGCTATTGTTTGAGCCTTTAACTTATCAATCAAATTATTAATTCGGATTGACACTGTTGCTTTGCTCTAAACTTTTTTTTCTTTTCGTGGATCACACAAAAGGAGTCTGTCTGTTTTTCTTCGGTTAGATCCTTAGGAGGAAAAAGATTTTTACGCGATTTCCCGCACAACCGAAATCCTACCGACTACGCCAATCAAGTAATCCGTACATAATAAATAAAACAGTCCAGCCAATATTGCGTTTTAAGAAAAGAAACTCGTTGTTTATTGTCTGATAATAACCTAAAGACTAACTTCACAAAACATATTATTATTCAATTCACCGAAATCAAACCAGAGAGCTGATTTGCTGAATTGCATTCTAAGTTACTGGAATACTGAATTGAATTCAGCGATTTGGGTCATTTGCTAATACAACTGGAGTACTGGATTGCTTGAGCAATTCGGGTAAGTTGGTTTTGTTAAATTCGTGGTCACATTTAGGTCGGGTATACGAGAGATCTCGAGACAACTCGATCCTCCGTCATCGACTCTAACTCATCGGGAGTTATGCCCAAGCGTAACGAGGCGAGTTTTTGGACTTGGTCCAACCACCTCGTTCTGGGTCTGCGAAGCGGTCGACTAATCTGATGAATCGATTTTAAAGCCCGCCTTGGAAGTCATGATGAAGAGAATTCGTGTCACATTCGAAGAAGCACCTGCTTAATGTCGAGTTCTTAGAGCGCGTTTCTCATTCTATCCCGGCGAGAAATTCCCACAACAGCATGAAGAAATCTCATGTCAGTAGCTTGTATTCAAGATATTATTCTTTCGGTCATGTGGATTTGGGAGGCTCGAGCCTGGCACCTTCTGCACAGGAGTTGACTAAGCAAAAAATTATTATTAGCGAGGCATTTGCTAATGTAATCATTAAATTGTTTCTCAGGGCTGTGACACCGTCTTGTTGAAACCACATGTTGGTCACATCCATATCATGCAATTTAGACAATAAAAGCTGGGTTATCATGTTAACGAACACCATTTATTGCTGCTGCCTGACCAGCCGCATTTTCGACAGCCGTTCACCAACCGTTCTACAGTACACACGTGTTTCGATTTAATAAAGCCAAGACGTAATCTAACAAGTTGAAGTAGTGCAAGTAACAAGTGAATACGCAACAAGAGCGTGGTCAATTGCGTAGAACTCACAGCCGTAAACCCGAGGGGCCTGAGTTCGAGACCCAATGGGGGCGTGCATTTTTCTACCTCTTTCATTGCCTCCAAATGAAAATTGCACCGAAATGAAAATTGCACAAAGAGAGTGAGTGCAGAGGATGGAGGAGAAAGAGCAGTCCGCTCGCCCAGAAGCGAAAGGCGTGAACCAACGGTGGCAGATTAATCACGCCACCAACCAACGTTGCCTAGATATGGCACAACGAAGAGGAGGAGGAAAAAACAGACATCCTCGCAACACAGCGTCAACAGATAAAACTGAAGACGAAGAAAGTGCAGCGTCTACGTCATCGAACGAGACATCGCAAGAGGCCGATGCAGAAGACGCATATTCATACTCGTATGTGTCCGACGGGAGGGAGGGACGATTCGCAGTAAGCAGTATAAGCTTTGAATTGGTGCTCTACAACTTTGGGCAACATCAACAAAAGTTGCCTTAACCAAGTCAAGTGGAAAAGCAGTAGCAATAACAACAGGAGCAAGCTACAAAAAAGCGAATTAAGCAGTTTCAACAGTCAACAACTCAGTAACAACTGCAGAAGCAGCAAACAAAGAAAGCAACCCAGCAAGCAACAGCAACATGCAGTACACCAGCAACTAACACAGCAAAAAAAAAAAAAAGAAAATGTGCCACCGATCAACCTTTACAAGGCGGACATTACTTACACGACACAGGTATGTAAGACGGCCGCAGGTAGAGGTAATTTCTTAATCAAAAGAAAAAACAAAGGCTTCGAGAAACACTCGATCTGCTGCAAGACAGCAGAACAATACAATAAAATTAAGAAGGTGCTAAAGCTTTCGAAGATGGCGTTCTTCTCCTTCACGCCAAAAGGAGAGAAACTCCGCTCGAAGCGGAGGATATCCTTAACAGCTCAAAAAGCATATGTGTGATGGTTTCGAGTTCGTCGGGGTTAAGCCCTTCACCAGAGCTAAGGCAAGAAGGGAGGGGCGGAAATTACCCCCCTTTATTGTACATCTGCCACCCAATAGCAAAATAGACAAGGTAAACGATATCGTTAGATTATCTGACTATCATTCCGTTAGGGAAAACATAAGAACGCGCGACGGCATTCTACAATGCGCTCGCTGATAAAGGTTTCGTCACGCCGCGTCGAACTGCCGAATGCATCCTCGATGCGTGAAGTGCAGTCAAAACCTTGAGGCGGAGGAATGTCCGGTGGGGAAGGAGGCAGCAGCTGACAAAAGTCAGCTCAAGTCCGTACTCTGCGGGAACGCGGTGCACACCGCTAACTATTTAGGTTGCCATAAGTTTCAAGAGTGGAAAAAAAAAAAAAGGTTCTGCAGAACCAGCCCCCAGTGAAAATTCCACTAGGGGCAGCCATACCCGCCACACCTCAGTTGACTTTTGACCAAATTGCGTCTGGTCAGAGGCACGCGGAAAAGCAGCAACTACCGAAGGTAGTGCAGCAAGTCTCAGTGCCAAGTGCACAGGAACCAGCGCCCGAATGGAAAGCTTCCATTGAAGAGCGTATGGCTCGGTTAGAGGAGCACGTCGGCCAAATTCTCCTGCAGAACGCAGCACGTCAAAGTCCTAATGGAGCGCAGACAGAGAGTATTTTTAAGATCCTTTAAAGTCATTGATAGGGGTCCCACCAAAAAACGGGCTCTACAGATTGTTGGACAATCAAAGCCCAGAGCTGATGCTGATTAGCGAAAGCAAGCTAATTAAGAAAGACAAATTGGAGCACAGATATTACAATGTTATTAGAAGAGACCGGCCCAATTCCAGTGGTGGAGGCGATGTTGCGGTCTTCATTAAAAATAACATAAAACACAAGGTACAGAGATCTCGTCGTTCCCTAGAACCGGCTGTTATCTGGACCTCCTGTGCTTGACGCAAGAATACAGGTGACAGACATAAACTCACAAACGGTAAACTTTTTGAACACATTTGTGTATCTCAGTGACCATTGCGAACTCTGTGCCGAAATCAAGATCCCCAACGACATTGCGGAATTAGGAGAGTTTGTGCAGACGTATCCCTACAATTATAGTAGGGCACGATGGACAGATGACGAGAGCACACTCTTCGAATGAGCTCCACACACCGTCCAATATAAACTTGTCAAACGAAGAGATTGACATGAATCTAATTCAATTGGACGAGATAATAAAACGAACGATGGACAGTGCGACATCTCGGTATATACGTACAAACAACCAGAACATGTACCTCAATGCGACAATCGACGCCCTCCACCAACAAGAAAGTAGACTCCTGTAAGATTAAAAACCTTGTACAGGCGGTTTACGGACAGTCGAGACGATGGGATGTTAGGACTGAAATCGCTCATAAAAAACATTCAAACGTTGATTGCGCAGTATTAATGAGTTTCTGCTAACTTGTATTGGAACCATAAGATTAGGGCTGTTCGATCCAACAACCCGAGCATGTTTCCTCAAATAAATAAATTCTTTCGAAGTGCCAAGCAAAGCGATCTTCCATTTCTTAAGCTCGCCCGAACGACGGACAATGAACTAATACTGAATGTAGCAGGTATTGATCCAGATAACGCCGTATTCGACGATAACTTCTTTATGGTCGAAGATCCGCAAGAAAAAAGTACTTGGCGCGATCTTTCAGGAAGTGTACAAGGTGAACGAGAGTGTTCGCTCGAACCACGACCTAGAGAACCGCGTACTGGTTAAAAACTGGTTCTTCGTGAAGATCTGCAACAATGGCGATCTGAGAACAATGGCTTTGTCGTGTTCAATGATGATGACATGGCAGATAATGTCATCGCCGACGAAGGGGTTCATCCCCCGTTCATATCGAAGACAGATCTTCAAGCGGTCTTCGAATCAATAAAGAAGAAAAAGTCAGTGGGAGTCGACGGGATCTGGAACATTGTGTTAAGACATCTAATCCTGGATGTGGTTAATATGTACACAATCCTGTTTAACAATGCTTTGAATAATACACATTATCCGGAGCATTGGAAAACTGCGATTGAAAAACCCATATCCAAGAGAGAAAAAGATTCTTCGAATCCGTGCAACTTGCGGTCAATTAGTCTTCTGCCGAACATCAGCAAGGTATTCGAGAAGGTGATCAACAGAGCTTTAATCAACTGGACTAAGGACAAAAATATAATTCCGGATAACCAATTCGGTCTCAGAGCTGGTCATGACAGTCGGATATCCAATGGTTCAAGAGCCAGAAACAATGTACGGGTGCCTGCTTGATTTATCTGAAGAAGGCCTTTGACACCGTATGGTTAGAAGGTCTTTTTTACAAGCTGAATCGGCTGGGCATTAGCAAACCACTGCTGTACCTACTGCGTAACATGCTTACCGGTAGATGGTTCGTCGGCAAGAATGGCAACGTGACCTCCACAGGTATATTTAATGTAAAAAATTGTCTCCAACAGGGTGCCGTTAATTCGCCGATCCTGTTCAACATTTACTTGAGCGATCTGATAAATTCTCTTCTTCATGTAATTGCGTACACCGACGACTTGATCGTGTACAGATTAGGCAAAAAGATCGAGGACATCACTACTCTCTGGCAGGGTAACTTCGATTCATTCATGAGAGATTGCGATGACTAGAAGTTGAAATTCAACTTTCAGAAGTCGGAAACCATATTGTTCAGGACGCCGTTGTATAAGGCCTCGACGGATACGAAAAAGAATTGGCGAACGTTTTCAGATCAACTGTAGATGGGCGATTCAACTACGACCGTTCCGTCGCACAACGAGCTGAGGATGGTCTCCTCCGGTTCAGTACGTCAGTATCAGGGAGAGATGTTCGGGATGTTGCAATGCAACACCGAAAATGCTGGTGGCTGGGGAGAGGCGGAACTCCCTCGTCGAACCCTTTAGACCCGTGATGGAAAGGGTAGTACGTATCCCAGAAAGGTGGTCGGTTACTGTCTAGCAGCAATTGAGAAGCAAATCAAAAATTTGTAAGCGTAAGTAAGTTAAGTGTCCGGGTTCAAGACAAAGCACGGGCCTAAGGTGTAGAGGGAGAAGAGGAGAGGAGGTACTTGTGCACATTGGTTTTAAATATCTGCTTATTGTATTCTGGTGGAAGTATTAGGCTGGGAAGAGCATTCCATATTCGTGTGCGCGCCTGATGAACTAGTCTCTAAATTTAACTGTGCGTCCGAAAGTAAGCTTAAGGGTAAATTGATGAGCATTCCTGGCGAGACGGGTATTACGGGTGAATTCATGGAGAGGGGGAATGCAGTTGGCAAGCTCACTTGAGCATCGTTTGTTAAAATAGCGATAAAATACGGATAGAGACGGTACGTCGATGTTGTCTCCTATAAGTTTTATCGTTCGCTTTCGGATTCTATCTAGTAGGTGCAGGGTGGTTTTGGGGCACCAGACCAAATATGAGTTGGGGCGTATATACGAGGGGCGTTCAATATGTTCGGTATCGGGGTGAAGCTGTGGTTGTATATATAAATTGACTTATTTATCAAGTTATTATTTTAGTGCATTCATGTAAAATTTCATATAAATGTGATTATTAATTCGCGTTTTATCTCTAGCTAAACAGAATTATAATGTCAACTGAGACGATGATGGTGAAAATTGAGCATAGCGCTGTAATTAAATTTCTCACTAAGCAAGGAAAAAGTCAAAAAACTATTCATGAAGAGATGGTGGCTGTTTACCAGGGTTCCGCACCTTCATTATCAAAAGTGCAAAAGTGGTCAAGTGAGTTCAAGAGAGGCAGAAAGAGCATTGAAGATGACCCCCGCTCCGGCGCCCCGGCTTCTGATTGTACAGGAGAAAGCATCAAAGAAGTCGAAAAACTTGTTCTTGAGGATGCCCGAATAAAGGTGAAAATGATGGCAGAGATCACCAAGTTTTCAATTGGTACCATTCACACCATTCTTCATGACCATCTTAACCTTTCAAAGGTCAGTGCAAGTTGGGTGCCACGAATGCTCACAGCGTCTCAGAAAAAAGTGAGAATCGCATGCTGTAGAGAGCTTTTGGAGATGTGTAGTGTGAAAGCGGACGGTGTTATGGATAGAATAGTTACTGGTGATGAAACATGGGTCCACCACTATGACAAAGAAGAGTCCATGCAGTGGCATAAAAAGGAACAGACCCCCCGAAGAAGTTCAATGTTACTCCGTCTGCCGGGAAGCTCATGGCCACAGTTTTTTGTGACTCAAAGGGAATCTTGCTCATTGAGTACAAAAAAAAAAAAGTGAAACCGTCAACGCCACATCCTACGCTTCCACTTTGCATATTTTGCGGGAGGAAATTAAAAAGAAAAGACGGGGTAAACTCGCAGCGGGTGTGTTGCTTCTTCATGACAACGCTCCTATTCACACGGCGCGAGTTTCCAAGACTGCTGCGCTAGATTGTGGTTTCGAAGGAATCCAACACCCACCCTATAGTCCAGACCTTGCCCCTAGTGATTATTTCCTGTTTCCGGATTTGATGTCCTCGTGGAAAAAGATTTTCGGATGATGAAGAACTCAAGTCGGCAATAAATGGGTATTTTGCAGAGAAAGAGGAAATTTATTTTTTTGAGGGCTTAAAAAAGCTTATCTCAAGATGTAACAAATGCATTGATGTTAGGGGAGATTATATTGTAAAATAAAAACAATTTAAATTGAATTCGCATTTTTCTTCATATTGATACCGATAATATATTGAACGCCCTTTGTACGCCTTATAAATTAAAGCCAAATCAGAAGGGGTGAAGTATTTCTTGCATCGATTAGGGAAACCTAAACATTTCGCAGCATTTTTGGCGACCTCGAATATGTGATCTTTCCAACTAAGTGTTGTGTTGATACACATACCAAGGATGGAAAGATTGGAAAGATTTTCGACAATGAGATTGATGCCAAACTCTGTCAAATGCCCTATAAATATCAAGCGCAACGATCTTGCTTTCGCCTGCATTGTGCAAAGATTGTTTCCACTTTTCGGTGAGATAAGCTATCATATATATATAAGCTATGGGTCGGTATGAGGTGGAGGACGAAGATTCGCCCTTTTTAGGGACGGGCTGGACAAATATTGTTTTCCATCTGCTCGGAAAGTTACCTAAAGAGTAGGATTGGTGAAAAAGCTTACGCAGTGGTTTTGCAAGCGCAGAAGAACACCTCTTCAGAATTATATGGGGAATTCCATCCGGACCAGCGGATTTGTGCACGTCGAGATCTTTAAGTACTCTTGCAACTGTACGAGTGCGAGTGTGGATTTCTCCCATGGTGAAATCAACGCTCTCAAGTACAGGTGGCGACATATTGGAATCTGGCAGTGTTGAGCTAGCTGTAAAATGCGCCGCAAGCAGACTCGCTTTGTCCAAAGAGCTGACAGCTGGTATGTTATTGTAAATGAGCGTGGGAATTCTTTACGTTTTCTACAAATGACCAAATTTTTGTCCTTTTTTTATACATTTTTTTTATATATATAGCCCTTTTTTTGTCTTATAATTACATTGTAGTAATTTCTGGCCCATTTAAACTTATTCCGCTTTCCCTCAGTTAGGTTGGCCTTGTATATCCGGAAATTCAACTCTCTCAACCCGATAGCCTCTTTACAATTCGATTCATACCATGCTTTTGCTATTGGCTTGATACACTTCACTCTGTGAGGAATGAAGGATCTTATGCCCAGCAGTAGAACGTTTGTGATCATATCAGCAGCGGCATCCACGTCGCTATCAAGGAAGCATAGTGACCAGTTAAAATCCCTAAAGAAGTTGTTTAGACCACTCCAATCGGCTTTCTCGTACAGCCATACTACTCTTTTAGGAATTTGTTCTCCAACTGTTTATGGCGATAAGGAGAAAATACACAAAGGACAGACGAGCCTATAGGTGACAGAAATTCAATAGAGTATTTGTCAGGATTAGAGGTGAGAAACAGGCCCAGGGGGTTGGTGGAATGATCTGCAATGTATTCGTGTGGGCTCATTTACTAGCGTTGTCAGATTATTTACCTGAGCAAAGATTTCAGCATACCATCCTTCGGATGTTGTCTGACCCGAATGTCGAAGCCAATTAGAATGTACATTATACATTGAAATCGCCCGCAATGACAATTTCAGTGTGAGGATACAGGGATACAATTCTTGAGATGGAGTCGGATAGCGCATCAAATTCATTAAAAGCTGAAATTAAATTCCGAATTGGACCAGAGGCCGCATTGAGGTCGAAGTTGGTAAGTTACATCATTACGCACGTAGTGGGCGAGACCGCGGTGTAAAAAGAAAAGCAGCACCAAGCTATATCCAGGCAGGTTTAAAGCCGATAAATCGGTATCCTCCCCTACCTGTGTTTCTCTCAGCGCCAAGACAGCTGGTTTTTAGATGAATAGGTGGACATACACAGCGAGAAGATTCACTCCAAATCCATGCACATTGCTCACGTCAATCCTAAAACTTCCCATAAAATACGAAACAGAGATATCGGAAAAAACCAACTGCAGAGATGGTAAAGCAGAGATGAGAGGTGCAATTTTCAGATTAGCTTCCGAACAACAATCGATGTAGGTGTTGTGCCCATGAATGGGTTGGAGTTGGTCCACCAACAAATTACACCTCTAAAATCCGCTACGTCAGATGCTTCGCACTCTCAGTCATGCCTCAACCCGCCTGATAAAATCAGACGGGAGTGGCGACCGAGAATGCGTAGTAGTGGCTTTGGAAAGAGAGGGACGAAAGGAAGCGTGCGGTTGGTCTCTATACCGAAACACTTGACTACGCTGCACTTTTTTTTATTTTTTCCCTTGTGGGGCCCTTGTGACGTTGTTGTTGGTGGCGGGCCAAGTGCTTTATGTTATTTTTACGCGTAATGCACCGACGGAGACAAGTGCATAGGACTCTTGAAAACGCTTCGTTCTTGAAGATCAAACAGTACAAGCGCAGCTGGCGTATATCAAAGTCACTTTTTGCCTTTTAGTCGACCCAAAAAACGAATTTTCGAAGTACAACAAAAAACATGTATTTTGAGAGTCTCTACTTTTACTTTAAGTTAACTTTATTCTCTTCAAGGAACATCAGTTGGCGAAGTGTTGCCAGTTTTCAACAAAATTCAAGAAAACTTAAAAAAAAGCAAAGGGGCGGAGAAAGTCATGAAGTAGTTTACTGCCGTTTTCAATGCAAATAAGGGACTAAAAATTATTGAGCAGATGAATTCTGTAATGAACGGCGACGTGAATTCCAAACTTCCAGAAAATACTGATGTTGATAATGTTAAAAGCTTTAAATTGGCTACACTTTTTCAAGTAGAAAGGTCGTAGTGATACATGCTCTCCATTACAATCTGCATTCAGATTACTCTTGAAACTAATTATCTAATTTTTATGTATTACAGGTGCGAGTTCACAATACTTACAGATTTGTTTCACCTAAGTAGATTTTAACATCGGCTATAATCAGCAAATCATTCATAGGAGTTTGAAAGTTCTTTGAAAGTGTAAGATATTCTACTTCATTTATATTCAATAAAAGTGGATTAACAGTGTGACTTTTAGCTAACATTATTGCATGGATATTATTAATTAAATTCTGTTCTGTTCTAAGAATATGATTTATTTTCGACATTAGCTTTTAACAATGAAAGTTGGTAATCAACATATGCAAAATTATTAATATAATTCATTCGATCTTTTAGTTCGTTTAATTTTGCTTGAATATCGTTGTTTATTTCCACGTGTCTGTTAATTGTTGTGTTGTTACAACTTCATGACAACTTAATGAGCAAATAAACAAATTTTAAAGCCGAACCTAGAAAATCTATGGATCTTTCGCTCTGATGGGGCTTCTTAAGATTCGAAACAGTCTTGTCATATTTTGGATATCTTGATCTAGTATTTCTTTATATTTCTCATCTTTAATATATTCTTTAATATTCAAAATATTGTTATTTTCGTTTAGAATGTCTTCCAATGTTGAGAGTTTGTTTCGTCTCTCAAATACAAATAGTTATAATAAATTGGTACTTCATCGCTGGGTACTGGAATGAAGAGGGCTTTAGAGTAGTCTGTAATTCTTCCCATAGTTGGACTTATAAAGAGTAGCCTAAAGGAAGATATTTATTTCACAATATTATTATGCACTTGTTTACCGTCAATTATAACAGCAGTTCATAAATCTGGTACTTTTGCTATGGAAGGTCATATCTTTATGTTGTGTTTGCTTTATCTTTTCTTCTTTATTAATTTCTATTTCTTTGCTATAGCAATGACATATTTCGGTGGGTTTGTACCCGGAACATAAAGGATTGTACGGTTGTAAAGGGGGATTTTTTAAAAGGAAAGTTTTTCAAAAAAAAAAAACACATCGAATTCAGAAAAATGCATGAAATCTTTATTTGAGTCGATAGTACGGTCCATATAATTTAATGTTTGAAGATTATTTCATGCAAATGTTGACCTTGACTGAGCCTCAAATGGTCCATCCGGTTAGTTCAATTTTGGCATACTTTTTCTAACATTTCGGCCGGTATCTCACGAATAAATGTTTCAATGTTGTCTTCAAATGCGTCAATTGAAGCGGGCTTGTCTGTATAGACATGAGCTTTAACAAAGCCCCACAAAAAATTGTTTAAAGGCGTTAAATCGCACAATCTAGGCGGCCAATTGACCGGTCCCGAACGTTAAATAAAATGTTCACCGAACTCGCCCCTCAATAAGTCCATTGCTGCGCGTGCTGTGTGGCATGTGGCACCGTCTTGTTGAAACCACATGTCAAGCAAGTCAAGCTCGTGCATTTTGGGGAAAAAAAGTTGGATATCATCTCACGGTAGCGCTCACCATTCACAGTTACGTTACGATTCGCATCATCTTTGAAGAAGTACGGTCCAATGATGCCAATGATGCCCATAAATCGCACCAAACTGTGACTTTTTCTGGATGCATTGGTAGCTCTTGCAATGCTTCTGGCTGATATTCACTCCAAAATCGACAATTCTGCTTATTTACGTACCCATTGACCCAAATATGAGCTTCGTCTTAAACTGACCATAAAATGGAAGAAGCGCGCGATGAACTTTCTTAACAGAGCACGCATTTTGATAATAAAATTCAATAATTTGCAAGCGTTGTTCGTTTGTAAGACGATTCATGGTTAAATTATAGACGTATAACTAAATACTGACGTATAACGTCAGTTGTGCTATCCTTTTTACATCTTGCTATTTCGGCAAGTATTGAATGAAGGCGTTCTACTTGACCATTGCTCTCACTGCAGGAACAGTATACCACGGTACATTAAAAATATTTTTTGGATGGAGTTCGATATAAAAGTTCCTACGTTATTGTTTTTCTTCTTCTTAATCTGTTTTTGGGAATAATTTGGGTTGAAAACTTTCCGTTGCATCGGTACTGCTAACAACATTTATGTGTTGTATCGATAGGGATCTGCAATTTTGTCAACTTTCCCTGGCTTGTAATGGAATGATGGGGAGTATTCCTCCATGCAAGCTCTCCAACTTTTTAACTTTGTATTGGGAATCGCAAATGTTAGTGGTCGGAAAAGATATTAATATTTGATGCACTGTACAGATAATTTCTTAAATATTGTATTACTGAGTGTTCTGGATATCATTATAGGACGGCCGTTTTGCGAAAGTAATGCATCAATTCCGTGGGATGACGCGTCTGTTGTTAAACCGAAGGTTTTCTTAAGAGATAGGTAAAGAAGCAAAAGACATTTTGAACCTAAAATGCTCTTTATTCTTTCGGAAGCGTCTAGGGATCCAAGTGAACTTTACTGTTTCTTGTTTTCCTGGAACTTACATTTCCTTTTTATCCGCTTAAATACTTGATTAATGGTTTGGTGTTAATGGAGCATAGTCTTTTACAAATCTTCTGTAATAACCCGATAATCCAAGGAACGAGCATAAGGCTCTCAACGAATTTGGCACATAAAAATTAATAATGTAGGACAAAATAGTCTGGGAAAGGTTTTATGCCCTTACAAGACACAGTAAAACCTAAAAATTTAAGTTCTTTTCTAATATTTTTGGGAGCTATTCTCGTATATGCTTTAGAAATTTTTGCAAAAATTGTATCCAGATCTTTCAAGTGAACGTCCCCAATATTGGAGATAATTCATATGAGAACATCTCCATTAGCAAACAGTATTCGTATTTTCCATTATTAATGTAAAATGCTGTTTTTTTTTGTCGTTCTCATTCAAGAGTATTTTATGAAAACCAGCCTTTAGGTCTATTGTTGAGAAGTATTTTGCTTGACCTAATTTAGAGAGGATGACAGATATTTCTGGGATAGGATAGCGATCTGGTATAGTTTTCTATAACCGAACACTAGTCTTAATTTATATATTATATATTATTAATCGTTTACTTAATCTATAGCAATTAATTACCTCGCTGAGGACATTCACTGCGATGGCTCACCATCCTAGAAGGCCACTGTACAAACCCATTAGTTCGCAGCTGTGCCAGACCATTAGTTCGTCAACTTCTGCTTCTTTCGATGTTAACGAACTCTGTTGCTTTAATATTTCAAAAGATTCTTCTCCATCTATGCTTTTTCAGTATCGAGTTTCACTTTAATTTGTTGAAGAAAATTGTACCCAACAATAGCGCCAAATGTATTTTATGTAATTAATACAAAATTCTGTGAAATTATTAAATAAATTCATTTTACATTTTTCTGTAATAGCAATAAAGCTATTTATATTTGATGAAATATTCCTTAGTTGTTGCATGTTTAAGCTTTTTCTGATAAAAGGTAATGTCGAAACTACCGTCAAAAAATTAATTTGATTACAACTTTTGTATCTTCTTCACATTTGCGTTCACTATTACGGGAAGGCTTGTGCTGTATGTGGTTCAAGCTTTGAATTTTAGGTAATCGCGTTGATGTCGGATTCGCTTTGCTTTTTAAAACTTTGATTTTGAGAATCTTTTTCGATGGGTTAGGAATAATTTTGGAAGCTTATTGCACAGGCTGAGTTGATAACCGTAACTTTCTCATAAAATGTGATTAAGGGAATATACACAATCGTCGTGAATGTGACAAATGTCACATAAAGTGTCTAAGACACGACTAAGACAAGAAGGTTGAAAAAGAAGTTACTGATTCGCTACTACTGGCGCAACGTTAAGTATTATAATACTGATTATAACAGAACAGCGGGTAATTCTACAATGTAGAAGGTATGTACAGTATGTATGCTCGATTTCACCAGTATCGGGCAAAATGTAATCAGATTAATGATAACATAATTTTGCATATGGGTCTAAGTTAACGATACTTCGGACTCGCGGTAGAGTAGTTTGTGAGAAAAGAAAACGAAATCAGCGTGAGTTAAGACAAGATTTTTTAGCAATTAATTACAAGTAATTAGTATTATACTTTTTCAGGCTCGAATAAGAGGTTGAATCGCGTCAAATGCTGCTTAATAATACCTGCTGTAATGATCACTGGATCATCCAGCGTTATCAGATAATGTTGCAATAAGTGAGAGTGCTTTGCGTTTTGTTACTGGGGATGGCCTTACCTTCTGATGCATTAGGAGTAATGTGAATTCAAATAAGTTTCTGCTGGCATTCCAGCGAATGGCAAGAGTTTTCGTGCAAGATCTTACATTGACATTTTTCAAAATCCCTATTCAATGAATCTTCAGATGGAAAATAATTTAGAAGGTTAGAGCAATTTGAAGCACATTTCCTCAATAAAAATCCAGCGGACTTAAGTCCAGCAATCAATTCATTTTGACATGAATATGCTTCTACTACGCTATGAGCTCCAGACTAGACGCCTTCAACATAAAACCCTTTCTTCAAATATGTTTGACACAAATGGAAACGTGTCTTTGATATCTTCAACAAATAGTTAGAAGTTCAAAATTTTGAACTGGGCTTTCATCTAATTTCCGAAAAAGAATTCTCTGTGTATGTTTTGAATGAACGTGAATTCGTCGATACATCTTTGAAGACATATCGATAAAATCGCCAATTCAAAATTAGGAGAACGAGATATGATTGGAGACTTGGACCAGAGTGAAGGAAATATATAAACTCTTACCGGTTGCCGAAGGATTACAGGCGTTAAATAAAATGCGAATTCGATAATATGTCTTTAAGTGTGAGTTCAAATACATAACGCCCATCAGAGTTTCGATAAGTTGTTTCTCGATATATATTTTCACAGACTTCATCTTCTGGAGAAATGGTGTTCTCGCAACCAATTTCCTCTATTTCCCAAAACTTTGTGATTTCATTTTCTTGCGTAGCTTCACCAAAAACGATGGGAGAGTAGAGACGTTTGGGGACGATTTATTACGCAGCTTACCTGATAATGCATAGGCCTGACAATACGTAGCATTTTGTGCTAAGTATGAGCCAAACACACTCCTCTTTACCCAATCTAGAACCAAGGACGGGCAAATATCCGCACCCAGTATGAGATTTTGAATTACAGTGAAAAGTCGGGTCTGCAAGTTTGAAATCAATATATCCCGACATTTCGTCAGGGTTGATAGCGCAAGATGGTAAATCGTAGGTGAGCCTCTTCAGCACAAGTGCATTAACAGATAATGTTAAATTGCGTATTTGGGTAGATTGAATTAAGAAAGAACACATTTTCGAAGCTGCGGCTGTTATAACAGCATTAATTCCAGAAATATGAGCTTGAATAGGATGGACTACAAGTAGTAGATGTCTCTGTGCAGACATAAATGTGTGTCAATTATAAATTTAATTCCTGACCCGGGGTCAAAAAAGGCACGCAATGTAAAAGTAGTTCCACGACATGGACAAGTGCTGTAGCAAGTATGACACGATCACGGTTACTACTGAAGTAGGAAGCTACGTGATCTGTTACATTAGTGGACTGTAGTGAAGAAGATTTGCGTCAATTAGATTAATGAGAAATGTCTTTGGTTCTACCTGTAGTGAGGCTATTGCTGTAGGCTAAGTGAAGCAATGTCGCCTTAGAAACATAACATGAATATGCACTCTTGCAAGTCTGGTCAGTATGTGAATTTGCCAAACAATTTTTACATATTTAGGGGGAATTGACGCTTTGAATTTTATAGCGAACAGAAAACTTAACACAGTAAGTATGACAATTTTTATTGCACAATTTGAAAGTGAAGATATGATTGGTGAAATATATCGCGACTTGACTGTTAATGAGAGGCTCTATTTGCTAGATAATTAACCTTTATTTTCAGCAGCCTATATCGGCGTATAAGAAATACATCCATATCGGACCACATGAAAATATCACGCGGGGTTTTGATGGATTGTTCCCATAATGAGGAAGTTGTTTCGGGCAAACGAGTAGAACATAAATAAATTAAAATTGGATCCCAATTATTGGTATCAGTCGTATGAGTTTTGACAGCAGACAAACATTCATTGATTCCTCTTTGCATATTTTTCAAACCGAAGGTAGATTAAACAAAATCTTAAGCTGATTGTTGATTAAAATTCGGGAATTTTCATATCTATCCTTTAAGTTTTAAAGCGAGATTCACCTGTCAGAGGGAATTTACGAACGAGGTTATAGAGGTCTGAACCATATTTATATAGCTTTAATAGTTGTTAGAGAATTTTCAGAATCAGAACCGTCATCTTTTTAGAATCAGAACTGTCATTTTTTTTACTTCACACCATAAAGCTTGGAGTTCTGTTGTGATCGCTTCCAGTGAAAAGATTGTATGAGCCGAAGTCAGTTAGTTGATCAACAGCAACTACCAATTAATCGGTCGCGATCATATTTTTCACTTTATAGCGGTACGTAAATAAATTGGAATAATCAACGAAGAATTCAGTGCACTAACCATAAACCAATAGGTTTTCATACACGTGGCTTTTTAAATTCATACCTATATATATACTTAAAGATCAATAACTGATTCGAATTTTAATATTGGAACATTGTTAAAATGTTAAAATTTCACACAAAGTGTTCCGGCATCTCAGTATTTAGGTACTGTCTGGTATCAATATTTTCTTGGTTCAATATAAAATGCCTGAAGTTCTAATCATTGAAGGGTGTGTGATTGCTGATGCATGTGAAAACAAATTAATCTAAATTTCCTTGACCATAAAGGGAGAATTCAAATTATGGCTTCCACATGGTCCAGAACCATATGTTTAATAACGATTTCATGCAATCTTGGATATTTCTCATTTCAGCTAAGACTGACCTATCAATAGAGAGTTGTCGTGAGGTTTATGCTCTGATTTTAAAATCAAAGCAATATGAGTATGTGGCAAACTTCTTTTTTTAAATTCAACCACATGAACTTTAGCAACTGGTACACCAAGAACATGATTTGAAGATATTTCGTTAAGCAGTGCTTTTAGTTATATATTGAAAACTCTGGCAACTAAATCAGGTCGATTCTCAAAAGTATTCCAGGGGTCAAGGTTTTCAACAATTTCGTTCCATTTGCTATTTCATGTCATTGCGACAAAAAAGTCCGGTATACCATATTTTCTAACAATGGCCATGGCATCTTGGTAATTTTGTGCCATATTCCTTGGGCTACCCTGAAAGCCAGAAAACAAAATTAAAGGAACTCCTGGAATAACACCTGCAGTCTCCCCTCTGGAATTAAAATGACCATAAATCTTTTGCACATTTCTGTCCTTAATATTGACTGATTTTCCATTTCGTACATTGTTCACAATAGTGGTATTCCCAATAAGAAAAAAAGTCCCGACGGAAATTTATGTACTATGTACTGAAGTCCGATAATACTATAAGTGTATAGTACATAGCCTTGATTTTGAGACATTTGAGACTTTCTTTAGTTTTCAATATAGAAAACGAGCAAACTGTGAAAGAATTAAAGCAATTGCGTCCAAATACTTACTAGGGGTAACATCAACCGTATTAAAAATATAGCTTAAACACGAGCAGATTCGTTTAGGAATTCTAGAATCCTATTTCAAGCAATTGCCCGTTTAGCAAACAAGACATCAATCGATTGTCACCGTAGGACAGCTTTCGTGGAGAATTGGAAGGGTTGTATATTTCTGCGAAAACTAAAATTCAATCGTTCTTAGGTCCCAGCCGTCGATTGAGTTCAACGGAAAACATTCTGAATATAATAACTTCATAAATTCATTCACAAATCTTGTCGATAATGAACCCAAATTAACGGATATTCAGAAATTTTACCATCTGCTGAATTGTTGAAGCGATCAAGCTCTGAAAGTCCTTTCAGGTAACAAAGGTTATGATAACGATTGTTTCGCGTTGGAATAATAAACCCTTATTGATAACCATAACTTTTAATTCGCTTCAGTCAATAATGATATATATCCTTTGTTATGTTCATGGTGTTGCAGACTCGGGTAATCCAGTGGGATGAACGTCTGGACTGCAAGGAACTTCCAACTGACCCCAATTTCTGCACGACAGCACCAACTGAAATCTGATCAATCGTCAACAACAACAAGGTTAAGCAATCCTGTTCAGTTCATCGCGCTGTGTATGCATTGTCCGCGATGCAAAGACTTTGTGGAGATCTTACTCACTTTTACTTCGTGAAATTCAAAGTGATGCAACGTTTTACGGAAGTCAACAAAATTGGACTCTGTCTAAACCGCCTTGGAAAGGGCCACAGTGTGTCTAAGTGTCCTTCGAATTTAGGTGCAAGAGTTGCCGACAACCACAGCGCAGTTCACTTCATCGCACTCAACAAGGAAATACTTCCAAAAGTGGGGAGTGATGATCAGCAGCAGTTCACACTGCAATGGAAAAAGACTTCAGATCTTCACCTCAACTCAGCTAAGCAACAGCGCTGATTCTCCTTATGGATTCAACGGAAGGAATTCAGTTGGGAAGAGTTTTATTGGTCTCAAGATAATAAATAAACTTGATCGACGACAGGATAGGGCTCTTTACTTGCAAATGAAACGTGCAAACTGTCGACATTAACCACAAAGGGGGAACTGAAACGAAAATCACGTGCCGAAGACAAACTACGAGACGGTAAAGATACAGCAATTTTAAATTGTCGGTAGAGTTTTAAGTTACTCCGTCCTTCACTGGACATCAAAAAGAAATATACTCTGTTAGTTACAAGTTGGAATCTTCTTCCAAATATAGCGTTAGCGGATCGAGGTGTTTTTGACCATACAAAAAAACTGTTTTACAACAGCCAACTCGTTGTAAGGTGAAGCTGATTTGGCCTCATTCGGCCCATGCTCACTTATGGCTGTCCCGTATGGTTCAACGTGAGTGCAAGCTCGATGGAAAAGATTGGATTGTTTGAGAGGGATTATCTTAACCTCTATCGAACTCTAGAGTCCCAGTACAGAAAATTCTTATACAATAGCGCTAACCTCATAAGAATGTACAATTTGCTCGTGAAGTTGATTCAAGGTCATACTGCTAGAGTGATAATTTCGGTCAATAACTTGATCTCGGGGCTTACTACCCCCATCCCCAATACCACGAGAGGGCACGTCAAAACTGCTTCGTCCCCCCAGAAACATTCCTCCATTTCGATACTCACGGTCTGATATAAGATCGTGATCATCGCCAGATCAACTGTGGATAGGCGACTCAACAAGGACCGCTCCGTTGCACAACGAACTGAGGAAGGTTTCCTCCGGTTCAGTACTGCGGTATCAAGGCAGGATGGGAAGAAGTCGGTCCCTGTCTTGCAGCGGATTGGATATATGTCTATCAGTTTTAGGGTAGTTGTTAGGTAGTAAGCTGTAGATGTAAGTATGTACATGTAAATATTAAAAAAAGCAATGTTGTACATGTGTATACAGATGTGTATGTATAGTATTATATATAGATGTGCATATCTATGTGTATGGAGACTAGTTTTTATGTAAGTTAGTATATTTGTTTTTAAATTTTTTTTATCTTAATTTCTGAAAATTTAATATTATAATTCATTATATGCGTTTTTAAGTCGAAAGACATAGAACAAGATTAAGTTCAGCCTAGAGTGCCCGCTGAGGACCAGTCAGTAAGAAATAGTAATAATGCTCGTCCTACTAGCCTTAAACATTTGTGTCTAGTAATTAAGCTTATAACGAATTTTTGAAAATAAAAATTAATTATAATGAAAAAAATAGAGTTAGTGGACGAGCACTTCTAAGAACCTACTCCAATCGACTTATTGATAGGAGAGGAATCATTTTTCGAGTAACTGAATGTCTCAACCTCTCCCAAAAACCAGAACATTACCACAGACGTCAGCTGAGCTGTCACTAAAGATCCAAATTCAGCAACTTTCCTGTCAAATTAATTAATTAATGAACTTTACAGAAGATAAACAATCCTATCGAAGGCCAAGTCGCAGTCGCAGCAGATTGTCTAGTATAATATAATACAAATTGGCATCCGAATGCTAATAAGGAGTATTGTTGGATGACTGAAAAGCACGTTTGCCAATGTCTATTCTGATAGATAGTGGAGCTGACATTTTTGTGCTTCCTCCACTGTTTCCCCACTTTGCTTGTTGAAAATCAACTCAGGACTGCGGCGGGCTTATATCTGGACGTTCGCGATAGCGGATGTCTCAAGACCAACAGTTGGCACCCATTTTATCAAACATTTCGGGCTCTTGATAAATTTGAAGAAGAACCAGTTGATTGACAACAGCATCAAGTATGGTGGGCAGAGGTGGCTACTGAGAAGGAAGTAAGAATTAGGCAGTCACTTTAAAAGGGTATGAGTATATTACGGAATTTAACGCCGAGAATTCGATTTCTGGTAGGACAACTCATCGCATTGAAACTTTGGGCATACCAGTTTTTGCTTGTCCACGAAGGTTAGATGCTGATAAACTTCAGGCAGCACAGGAGGAGTTTCGCTATTTCATGAAACAAGGGATTTGTTAGCCTTCAAAATTCAACTGGTGATTGGAGGCCGTGTACGGATTACTGGGCATTAAACTCATCAACAAATCCCGATCGATACCCCATACTGTTCAAGGTGTAAGGCGTTTCGAACTTTTCACACGGTCGAAAGATGTTTTCAACGATCCATCTGCAAAGAGCATACCACAAAATCACAATCGAGTCATCGGATATCCCGAAGATGGCCATAACTACACCATTTGGCCTTTTCGAATTCCGATTTATGACATTCAGACTGCGTAACACTGCGCAAATTTCAAGCGACATATGCAAGATGTACATATAACATATATATGTATCGCATCACGCGGCAGATGCGAACACAAAGTTAATCTTCGCCAAGTGCAATTGAGATCTCACGGCCTTCTAATAAACGCATCTAAGTGCGTGTTGACGTGAGAGATGAGATTAAATTGTTGGGACACAAAACTACAAGTGAAAGAATTAAACCAGTTGAAAGGCAAAAGTTATCCAAGACTTCGAAAAGCCAACCAAAACCAAAGAGGTGAAAAGGTTTTTGGCAATGCTAAACTTTACCCGCGTTTTTTTATCTAGAACTTTCGAAATCGAGTCGACTTTCATCGTGTGGACCTTTGAGAAGGCATTCTAACGTTGCAAGGCAGTTCTGGCTAATGCCACATTATTGGCACATCCAGCGATTAATTCCCCTGACTAATCCCCCCTTTCACTCAGCTCTGACGCTTCGGGTATCGCAGTTAGAGCTGTGTTTCATCAGAAGCTTACAGACACTCAGGGGCGGTATAACTCATATCATTGGTAATATGGATTTGGATACTATAGCGGAGAACAGAATATGGACAAGCTATTTGAGCTATTTGCTTATTCCAACTCCTTAATAGTCAAACGCCTTACTGTTGCAGAATCCAAATCAACTGGTTATTGCGATGTGTCAACGAAACGAGCTCCTTGCACAACCTATCCCACCCCCGTACGAGAGGAACAGCAAAAATAATCAGGGAACACTACGTATGTCCTGGTTTGCAACACATACGGAGGGTCGATTTGAGCACATATATTGGATATCGTTGGTCCGTTATCGTCATCACAAAGTTATCGCTACCTACTTACATACTCCGACCGATTTTCCCGTTGGACAGAGGCCTTCCCTTTACCAGATATCACAGCCGAGACCGTCTCAAAAGCATTCGTATCTGGTTGGATATCCCGATTTGGCGTTCCACGACGGATAACAACAGACTTGCAGTTTGAAAGCATGATTTTCAAAGAACTAACACACGTTCTAGGAATACGCTGATTGAAGACAACTCCTTTTAATCAGCTGGCAAATGAAAACGGCCATCCGTTGTCATCAAACGTAGAATTGGTGTGAAGCTTTGCCTTCTGTGCTGTTGGGTTTGCGGTCAACATATAAGGACGATCATAAGTCAACCTGGGAACCAAGGAAGTAGATTCCAGCTCATCATCAGCTCCTGTGAGTTCAAACACGCAATTGCAACACCCAAAATCAGAAAAAGAGATGTCACCAAAGACATATGAAGAAGATCAACTACTCGATCAGGACGAAAATACCAAGTAGATACCAACTATTATTGAATTGCTTATTTTTAGAATTTATGTACAGTTTAGTTTTAATTGTCACATTCGTAAACTTGTTAACTAGGAGGGGAGTAGTATGGCGACATACAATATTAATCTCAAAACCTACATTATCTGCATATTTATCGATACCATGACTATCATGGAATTATTGCCTAGTACTTGTTCCACTACATTTTTTACAAAGTTACTTTTTGCCTAATACTTGTTCCACTACATTTTTTACAAAGTTACTTTTTGTAAGCGCTGCTGCAATAGACTCAATTGTCTACTTAACGTTTATTATAACTAATCATCTCCTCTATTCTAACATTAAAATTTAGTTAATAAATAAAAACGTGAAACACTTAATCTTTCCTTCACTCCGGACGGACAAACTTATTAAGGCGAAAAGTGCTATATGTGCTACCTGGAAAAGGTGTTTCTCAAATAATCTGGTTGATCATAGTGTTAAATATAAAGTCTTCGTTGGTGTTGCAGAATCGGTATTGATGTACGCAGCTCAATCTTGGGGACATACGCAATATGAGACTGTAGAACAACTTCTAAGATATTACATCAAACGAACCTTTGGTTTACCAAGAACGACGCCTAACTATATGGTAATAATAGAAACAGGAATATCGCCATTATTCGTCAAGACTCTGAAGCTGCATATTGATTATATATTGAAAGTTCTTGAGATGCCTGATGAAAGACTGCCAAAAATTGTCGCTATGAAAACCATACAAAAAAGAAATCTTTGGTTTAGGAAACTGGAAGAGCTTGCAGGTTACTGTGGGATGCAATTCCTTTTCACGACGACTAACCCCAGGTTATTAAAAGTTATGCTCTACGAACTTATCTCCAAAGTAGACGAACAATATAGAAAAGATTGTATTAATATGGCTACATCCTCCGTACATCGATCAACATACAGTTGCCTCAACCATAATTTATGTGAACGAAATTATTTCAATAACAGTAACAGTCAAGAACTCATATCTACCATTTTCAAGATGAGAGGAGAACTCGTTAATTTAAATTATATCCCACATCGTCCCGACTTGCCGATATACTGCAGTCTTTGCAACCTATCAGAGAGAGAAGATATTGTGCATTTTATTGGTAGATGTCCAATCCTTAAGGAATTGCGCAGATTTTATCTAGGCAGTGATATTAAATCGGTATCTGAGGTCAGAGACCTTTTAAATTGCGATTGTGATATAAAACTACCTTTAAACTATTATAAAAAGTCAATCAAATATAGAAAAAATATTATAAACGAAGAGTTTTGAAATTCATAAGCGAAAGCTACATATGTGTATACATCTATATTAACTTGTTATATGTACCTTATAATTATTCGATAACAAACTTATTTCTTTTTTTGATTATTATATTAATGTCAATCAGGCAGACGGCAAAAGCCATGCTCGTACGATTTATGTAAGAAAAACAAAACCACAATTTGTAATGATGAATAGGTACAATAAATCTATCTCTATCTCTATCTATCTATCTATCTATCCTTCACTCCGCTCAACAACAACAGGTTCCTATGCATTGGAAAATTAGTTCTGCGGGGATTATTTTATAGCAGGAGATGATTGCCTTGAAACTTGGTCAAAATACTGGACAATGTTACAAAAATTAAAGAAAGCTGGTCTAGAGATGTCAAAATATTACAGCAACCATCCCAATATTAAAACCTACTCTCTGTATTATTAGAATGTTGGTGGTATGAGAAGGAAATTAAAAGAAATTTTCATTCCTCTCTCTTTGGACATCAATATAACATTGGAGTTTTAACAGAGACATGGCTATACCTGCACATCTGTTCTGCAGAAACTTTTGATCAGTCATCAAGTTTACCGGAATGATCGCTGCAGATCCGGTGAGGAAAGAGGTAGTGGGGTTTTAATAGCTGTCTCATCTCGTGTACTCAGCCGGCAAATTATGTTGGTGCATCAAACAATTGATGTAGGGCAGATGTGTGTGTCTATTGGTTTTGTTAAAGACGTCCGGTATCAGACGCTTATTTTCGTCTCCTACGTACCACCAAAAAGTGTTGCCAATGTACAATATAGAATATATATAGAAACTATATACAAAGTTTATATCGAATTCTAGATTTAGTATTTTTAAATAATGAAGTTAACTTTTGTAAATATCAGAAGCCTTGAATGTGATTGATTCTAAAAAAAATCAGCACAAAGCCTTACTATTGGATTTTTAATTCTTCTGTTACGGAAATTTTAGTAATAACAATGCTAGTTTAACTTATAAATTCGCTAAGACCAATTTTGTTGCACTGAATGAATACGTAAATCAATTCCATTGGGATGACTTGTTGGATTCTCCCAATTTGAGAGGTAACTATGATATATTCATGAATCAAATTAATTCTGTTTTCGAGTCATTTGTCCCTAAAACGCGTCATAGAAATCGATTTAGAATTCCATGAACAAACAAAAGTTTAGTAAATCTAAGATATGTTAAAAGGAAAGAAGCATATTCAAACTATGTTTCAAATAAAACGAGTTTAAATCGTAATAAAACACTTGGTTATGAAATTCATGTAGAGATGAATGTAGCAGGATCTGTCCAAGTCAGGCTCTTAATAGCAAAGTCGTGAGTGGTAAATAGGGGTAAGGGGTCGTAGGGGTAAATCACGCACGAGAATTCTCCAGGCAACTCGATCCTCCGCCATCGTCTCTAACTAATCAGGAGGTATGCTCAAGCGTAACCAGGCGAGTTTTCGGACTTGGTCCAACCATGTCGTCTTGGGTCTGACAAGAGGTCGCCTACGTGATGGAACCGCATTCAAATACTGCCACGGAAGTCGTGATGATAGGGACATTAGAGCTACGTGACCAAACCACCAAAGCATACCCCTCTCCGTTCGCAGAAGCATCTGGTCAACGTTGAGGTCTTCGCACACTGCCGTGTTCCTCATTCTATCACGGCGAGTAATTCCCGCAACAGCAGTGGGTTTATAAGAAATCTGATCCAAATGTTTTTATTGGGATAGTACGTGATTCGTTTTTGCCATCGGATGAAGAATCAGCAACATCAAATGAGCGACCGAAAATCTGGAGAATTGGAACTTGCTCTGTAACCGACTTTTCACGCTGTCCAAATGGGATCATTTTACGACGAAATCAACTTATTAAAGTGCAACCCTAGTCAAAAAGGATCCATAAACTGGCTGAGTCTATTTCTTCAAGAGTCGAATAGTGGTTAAAACAAGCGGAGATATCTGAGCAGTGAATTATCATACCGGTAATAAGGCGCTAGTAGCTTTACTGAGACAAAGGTTTTTGGTGATAAATGCTAGAGAAGTCGCAGTGATGTCGCATTGAGCACGATAAGAAAATGTGTTCACTATGTTGGATACCGTCCAAATTTATTGAAACAAATTATGGGGGACTTACCTAATGAAAGATTGACTGCGTCTCGTCCTTTTTGGGGTTGTGGGTGATTTTCATCTTTCATTTATACGGCTGACAATGCAGAGGAGCTGACCAATGCGTTTGTCGAGATAGATGGAGTAATGAACTCTTGACCAATGATTCGCATGTCTTCTGATTCCAATGATCTCGACGCACTCACATCATCTCATCTTGTCATTGGAAATCCATACCAGAGACAGCAATCAGGTTCCAGAGATCAGTTATATCGAACGATGGCGTCGCATCGACGCTGTTATAATGCATTTTTGGAGACGAGTAAAATGCGTACTTCAATGAATAACAGAAAAGAACAAATTGGATAGCGTCTAGTTTCAGCATCAGCATCGGCGACGCTGTTAAAATGCATTTTTGGAGACGTGTAAACTGCGTACATGAATGAACAACAGGGAAGAAGAAAGTGGATAGCGTCTAGTCTCAGCATCAGCATCGGCGACTTGGTAGTCATACATGAAGGGAACGTACCACCACAAATATGGGTCATGGGAAGAGTAGTCGAAGTCATCCAAGGTACTGATGGAAGAGTAAGAGTTGCTGATGTACGTTACCACATCGTCTTGCAGCATTTGGTCAACTTGGGTTTTTATTTTCTGCTTGCTAATTTCTGCAAGGCGGTATGGGCGTGTATTTACAGGGCGTGTGTATGTTTTTATTCATGACGATCTCGTCCGTTACTGAGGACTTTAAAAGTAAATTTGATTTTGTGAAATTTGATTTCTGACGCCCGAATTGATGAGTGAATATGATTCCTTCGTCAATTGTTTTTTTATGAATTTTTGCTTGATAACGAATTTGATGATGTGATTTATTTTGATTCCAAATTTATTCAGTTGTTTGGTATATTTTCTCGATTTATAATTTGATTCATTTGTTGTTTTTGAGTTAATGAGTTAATTTTAAGGATGACAGTTATGAACGTGGATTGATATCTTGTACACGACTTCGATTGCCGGACGGGCCAGGTCGTTGGTAGTGTGATTAGAGTCTAAAATACAGCTTAAGTACTTGAAAGTACTGCTTATATATTTCAATAAAAATTACTTGTATTGGGTTCCAATAAAGTACCAATACCGTTGAATAGAATGGCTGTCGATTATGTGCGTGCAGAGCTTGGTTAAAACTCTTTGGTTGAACGGACAGAGGTGGCTCTCGTATTGCGAGTAACCTGGGCAAAGCGCGGTTCAATCCCCGAGTAAAAGTGTTCAATGTCCTTTCTCTGTAGGTATGCATCAACACGTTAAAGGCTTCTGCACCAATATTCATTCATGATATTTTCTTCAAGACCAGCGACAAATGTGAATACACCTGCTGATTGAACTCTTGAATTGATGATCTAGCTTGAAACAGAGAAGTCAAGTCTGCTAAAGTCTCGTTTATCTGTATAGTGCAGGTTTAGACATCGGTTGATACAGTCGCAGTGCAGTGGAGTATTGTAAGTTTCAGGAACGTGGTCCACGTGACAAATTATCATTTTTCGTATCACATTTATATACATTCTGATGATCCTTTCAACACTATGCCATGAACTGAATTTTCTTGATTGGCCGAAAATTTCGCGTAAGCGCAGTCGCAGTCCAGTGGAGTATTGTAAGTTTCAGGAACGTGGTCCACGTGACAAATTATGATTTTTCGTATCACATTTATATACATTCTGAGGATCCTTTCAACACTATGCCATGAACTGAATTTTCTTGATTGGCCGAAAATTTCGCGTAAGCTCCGAAGTCCCTCAGGTATGCTCAGCCATTTTTTTGATCAAATCCAAACTCATTATCGATTGCGTAATGCTTCTTCTCCCGATTCGCAGTTTTTACTCATGGCTGATAAAACCAGTGCTTGTAAAGCAGATTGTGTGACGGGGGAATCATTTTGAGGATATATGGCATTTGGAGGACACGAGCTATATTTGCTTTATACAAAATTTTATATAATTTTAATATGCAAATATATATAATCTCTCTCTAAAGAATACAATCTCAATTATAAAATCTATATTTTCTTGCAAAATGCAGCAGATTGGCTCTGTCTAAATAAATGACTTCTGGAATGTCATTGTAAATGAGCGTGGGAATTGAAAACGAGGCGGAATTATTTATGTTTTTACAAATGACAAAAAGTTTTTGCCTCAATTTCTGCTCATGAGAGAATTTCACACGTCTGATAATGGTAGTGCAGTCATTTCTGACCCGTTTAAGCTTATTCCCGTTTTCCGTTAACTCTATATATCCGAAAATGTATCTCTCTAATTCGTTAAAAGATAATTGCTATCCAAATTTGGACTTCCCAAAAACAATCGATTGGTTTGTTACGCCCATCGTACATCGATTGGCCCAGCAACAAATTTCTTCTTCTTCTTTGTTTGGCGCTACAGTCCGGGGTGGATCTGGGCCTCAACCAACAAGCCTCTCCAGCCAGCACGATCTTTCGCCAGCTGTCTCCAGTTGTGCACACCAAGTTGGTTGAGGTCCTTCTCCACTTGTGTGCGCCATCTTGTTCTAGGACGACCTCTTATGCGTTGTCCCAAAGGCTCGGAATCGAAGACTCTTCGGGCCGGAGCTGTGGTGTCAATCCGCTCTACGTGACCGAGCCATCTTAAGCGTTGGATCCGAAGACGCTTAACTAGTTGCATGCCGCTGTACAGCCCGTACAGTTCGTGGTTGAATCTCCTTCTCCAGACGCCATCAATACAAACAGGACCAAAAATCGCACGCGAACTTTTCTCTCAAAAAGACCAAGAGCTTCTTCATCCGCTTTCAATAGCGTCCATGTCTCTGCGCCATAGAGCAGGACGGGGATGATAAGGGTGTTATATAAAGTCAACTTGGTGTTTCGAGAGATGGCTCTGTTACTCAATTGCCTCTTGAGCCCAAAGAAACAGCGATTGGCAAGAGTAATTCTGCGCTTGATCTCGGTACTGGTGTTATTGTCCCTGTTTACTGCAGAGCAACAAATTTACACATCCCAAATCCCCTACGTCAGATGCCAGTCACTCTCAGGCATTTTATCTACCCGTCTGATGAAATCAAACGAGTGGGTGACCGCGGGATTTACGTAGTTTAATGTTTTGCACACACGTAATGCATGGATGGCGACTAGTTCAAACGTGGCACCGGATGGCACAGACCTTACCCGTGGGCGTGGAAAGTTATATACTAATATCGCGGCAACAATCGATTCATAAAATGCGAAAAGTCCTCAAAATACACAATAAACACTACAAAAAATATTAGTCATTTGAACATCAACCCAAGAAGTTTTATAACAGATTTTTTACGCTCAACTTTACATACTAAATGTTCATCCTTTCCCGTTGACATACTCGTATGTTATAATGTCTTTTTTGATAAGCGAACTATTAGGGAACTAAGTGGTATTTGCAGTATGTAGTGCATACTGTCGGTACAGTGAAAGCAGGCCTCTTTGTTGAAAACATAAGTATATCCGTAAATTTCCATTTGTTGAAAGACGATTTTCCGACACCAAGTGATGGTACTCTGTTTGAATTGAAAATGAATCTGTTTCAAATGATGATTGAATTTTATAAAAATATATAACTGTGTGTAAGATTCAGTATAGAATTACTGGTTGATCTTACGAATTAGTAGATTTCCCTAAAAAATGCCAAACCATTGCTGCTTTTCCAAATTCAATCTTAATACCAGCAAGGTCGGAAGGTATTAGACAAATTTCAATTAACAGCAGAGATGTGCTTTTTCTACGAAATACAAAAATTTATGAAAAAAAGCCCTAATAAATACAAGTTACAACACCAGCAATGCCAATATAATAACAGAAAACGTGTCGGATTATACGATTTTTAAAAACTTCGAAAAAGGACGCAGTCAAAAAGTTGTCTTCCCTCAATTCATAAAATCTGAATTGATTGATCTTGCAATTTTTTGCAATGAGTTTAGTGATGTGTTCGCTCTGGAAACTGAACGAATTTCGTGTTTTAATTTCTCCAAACAAAAGCTTCAAGTAAAAGACAAATATAGACAAGTAAATAAAAGGCTTATTGCTGATAAGTTTCTACTGTCAAGAATAGATGACATTCTGTATCAACTGTATGATGTATTTTTTCTTGCCTTGACTTGATCTCCCGTTTACAACAATACTTTTAAAAGCGTTAATTTTTGTAGATGGACGACCTAGTCGTATTTGGAGGCTCAGTGAGCCAATATGTGCTTATTTTGTAGTCATGAAGTGACATACTTAGGACACAATTATACACATAAAGGCATACTTCCAGCATCATCTTGATACAGTGTACTGTAAATACAGTGTGATCCGAAACTGTCCAACTACTCAAAATGCATGTGAAAATGCATTCTAATACCTCAAAAAGTGTTTGCTAAATTCGAATATTTTGTAATATCCCAACTTTCAGAAACAATTTTGCATAACCACTGATGCAGTAAACACACTGCTGGTCCTGTACTAAGTCAGGAGTATGAAGGACAACTTCTTGCCGTTGCATTTGCTGCAAGTCTTTAAAAAGAGTAAAACCACAAAGTCGACCTTAGGTAATAAATTTTTTTGTCTATTACAACCCCGTCTTCTAAACTGACACGAAAGAGAGACTTGGAGGAATATGACTTTGTATTAGGGGAAAGGAAAACTATGCGGTAAATGCTTTATTTCGAAAAGACTATTCTGAAAAAAGTAACGCTTACTAAGGCTATATTGGAAAGTATTGAGAGTTCAGTGCCAAAGAAAAATACAGCACGACATTCACTAATCGTTCTTCCGCCTTGCATTCGACAGGTGATAACCTTAAGAAATAAGTGCAGATCCAGGTGGAGCCGCACGAGAAATGAAATCTACCAGGGAGAATACAAAAAATTAATGTCCTAGTTAAATAAGCAATTAACAATTTCAGGAACCAGTTACGGAATGAAAGGCTTCAAGGCTTAGATAAAGGTAGAAAACCATTCTGGAATATAGCAAAAGTTATAAAGAAAAAACAAAACCACTTTCCTCCACTTGAATGTGGGAGCTCATACAGTGATGAAGCAGTAACACCTACAGAACTGAAAGCTATTATACGAAAACTGAAAACTCGGACATCCCCTGGTTTCGATGGTAGCAAAAATATCTGCCACAAAAATCTTCCTAACTCCGCTTTCAAGCAGCAACTGTCTAAAGTTGGGTTACTTTTCTAAAAATTGGGAGGCTGCAAAGGTAAGCCACCTAATTTACCTGGCAGTTATGGGCCAATTAGTCTGCTAGGCTCCATTGCCCCGAGAATGGGATTAAAAGCAAAATAATATCTTTCGTTGATGATGATGTAATCTAACCTCCAGAACATCGGTTTTAGAGATAGTCGGTGTCAATCTCCCAATGTACCTTATAAAGATCAGTCAATCGTTTCTTACACCAAGAAGTTTTAAGGTTATTATCAATAAGCCCCTTTCTGAAGAAAAACAAATTGACACAGGTGTTCCACAAGGCTCTGTCATTGCCCTAGTCCTCTTTAACATATATACCTCTAATCTGGCAAGATTTTCTAACTGTGATATCGCCTTATATGCTAACAAAACATGTATTTATTCATCTGATTCAATTGGTTTCAATGTTGAAACTAACTTGCAATCTGCTATACATACTTTTGAAGATTATTGTAATACCTGGGAAAATAATTTTAATTCTGCGAAGACTCAAGCTATTTCATTTACTCGTAAGAGAAAAGTTTGTTTACTTCCTGGCAAAAACCTTCGCGTTCAGATTGAGTGGAAGTCCAGTGTAGAGTATTTAGGTATCTAAATACTTGCTATTCGCAAGCATTTCGAATGTCATCGCAATGTTAAGGATGACAAGTTCCGTTTGAATCTTGTTGAACCAAGAATTCAGAGGCTAGCACTTTACTACTAGACCAAGAGCGTAGTCCCACTACACTGGAAATACGAACCAAAGACAGCATCTGCTTTGGCGGTTGCCTAAATTCAGTGCTAAGTGCGGAAGTGAAGCCCTTTTTAGTTTTGGACACAACTATGGAATAAAACAAGAAGCCTACAAGTGAAATCTGAACAATACTCCTTACCATTTCCCGTCTGGATAGCATTTATTTTACGTCCGGTTTATTTTTGGCGAGACTTTTATATGAGAAGAACATTTTAAATCATTTTATAGTTACATCGCTTTTGCTTTTAATAAGGTAAACTTCACACCAGAAATGAAGTATGATCGAGATTCCCAACGTCTACCTTACTTGCCACTTCAAATGTTTGACCACCATATATATCGTTTTCTAAAGCCAAATTGACCAATCAGAGAACGGCATTTACGTTATTTCGTGAATAACTATCAAAAAGCCTCTGAAATTCGTCGATGGACTAGGAGTCAATCAGCTGTGAAGTTCGGCATCTCTATCCTACTTTATTTGTACTTCACTCCAGCGCGAATTATTAAAAAACTATTCACATGAATAATTTGATGCAAATGTTATATTTAAACACAAATTCGGTACAGTACGTTATTGTAAGTGTTTTCGTTGTTTTTTAATATTTTTTTTTTTCATTTTAAGTAATTTTTTTTTCTGAAATTGTTCTGACTGCTAAACAGGTCGAGGTGCCATAGTAAACAATGCTAACCCATAGACAGAATACGGTCAAAATGTCTTACTTGAGTTCCTTGAAGAATTTGTTTATTTTTTTACATATGTTATAATACTATTAATTTTTTTTTTTTCGCAAAAAAGAATCCACACAGCAACATGGTCACACCAGAGATTGCCAGATTCTACGAAGAGCAATTATCTGAGAGACTCTATGATCAGCCTACGTCGTACACCAAAGCCAATGACATGTGGCCATCCCGGACAAGAAACCCGTAATATGATGACATACCAAAAGGCGCTGCAACGGAAAGAAAGAGAAGCGCAAGAGGATTACCGGACTAGAATACGGGAGTAGAAGAAGCTTCTACGCCTCTCGAAACCTCCTAGCTCAAGGATATCGAAGAGTCTAGGGACTGACAGAAAATAAGGGCCTTTTATAAAAAGCCAAAAGCATTTTTATTGGTTTTAGGAAAGGCACCCAGGCTCTTCGAAACTATGAGGGTAACCTTGTTACTGAACCGCAGGGAATAGTGGATGTGTTTTAGCAGCACTTCCAACAGCTGCTTAGCGGGACTGACCTGGAGATAGTGATAGGGAAGGCTCAGGCGACTTACCATCAGAGCTCTTCAAGGCCGTTGGCGATGATCTGATAGGGAGCATATAACAGATCATATGTAAAATTTGGGAAGATGAAAGCATGCCCGACGACTGGAATATCAGCTCCATATGCCCCATCCACAAAAAAGGCGATCCTAACTTTTGCAACAACTATAGATATCCCTGCATCCCTGCTCAACGTCGCCTACAAGATCCTGTCCAGCGTACTGTGTGATAGTCTAAATCCATTTTGCACCGCACTATTCGGCACGTAACAGTGCGACTGCTGGCCAGGTAAAAATACTATAGACCAAATATTTATACTAAGGCAAATCCTGGGGATACGACAGCATTCATCGCGCACAGTTCTCAATTTCAATGAGGATAAAAACAAATATATGCGGTCGACGAAAAAACATCACGATCGACAGCTACAATTTCGAGGTAGTTAAGAAGTTTCTTAACCTCGGGGCAAACAAGAACTCCACAAACGACAGCACTGTGGAGATCCGACGTAGAATCGCAGCTGGCAACCGGTGCTTCTTCGGTTTGTCGAAACAACTGGGCTCAAAACTTCTGACTCGAAGGACCAAAATCATGATCTACAAAACTCTCATTTTACCAGTCCTGCTCTATGCAGCCGAAAGCTGAACGCTAATCAAAACTGCAGAGCTGATTCTCGGTACATTCGAAGAAAAATTCTGTCGAATATATGGTCCCGTCTACGAGGAAGGTGAATGCAAGAGAAGACACAACCGCGAACTCTACGAAAATCCGTCGACTGCACTGGGTCGGCCACATCTAGCGAATGGATACCAACGCTTCGAATGTATACCAAAGCTATTTTCAGGAAGACCGAATCTTCAGAATAAAGACAAAGTAATCGGGAATGCAAGACAGCTTGGTCTTGATCACTGGCAGCAGCGTGCCCAGGACCATCACCGATAGAAGGCAACAATTTCTCAGGCTTAGACCCTACAAGGGTCCACGGCCTGCTAAGTAAGAATCTGTTCCTATGTAAAATAAATCTTTTACGCACTCACGTTGTAAAGTTTGACGCTTAAGGCAACAGTCAACAGCTTTATGTCGTGTTTATTGAATTTGCTACATCGCAATGGGAACTTTTTCATGCCACGTGCTGCATTAATTTGATCTGCCCGGTTCGAAGTGAAATTTGTTTGTTATTTTTGAAAATTCGTTATTGCTACCATAGCTCCAGATTCGCACTCCTTGAATTTGTGAAAAAGAAAAGGGAAAAAGGAATTTTGACTTTTAAGCCTTTCGGCGTCAGGCAAAGGCCTCTGGTAAACTGTGCAAAAGTATTTTGCTCACTAAGTCCTTGTGGATTTTGATATGCATTGAATCAAGCTTATCAAAGACATCAAAAAATTTATTCACATGCTCTAGTGCATCGTCACATTCATTTATCTTTTAAAGCGTTAGCTGTTTTAGTAAAGTGGCCTTTCTAGCTGAACCTGATGCCAAATATCCTGAGATATTTCACTCCTTAGCTTTCTTGTCCTTGCCAGGTTGTTAGAACCTTCTGCATCTTTACATCGTTTTCCACAGGTACCGGAGGTTTGGGTATTATACCAGTCCCACGTATAATTTTTAATAAGTAGCGCTTCTGCTTCCTGCATGTGTCATGTATCATAGTTATCTTTGGACAACATTTCACGCCTTAACGTATTAGTAGGATTTCTCACTGTTGAAGGTTAAAACCACGTGTATACTGTTTTTAAATAATGTTCAATATTATGGATCCATAACCTGTGTAGGTGATACGCAAATAGAGCCGAACAAACAAGGAGAAAAATCCACATACACTTTTAACAGATTACTTCCCAGAAAAAAAGCAGGGTTATATCAGAATGACAGATGAAAAAGATGAGAGATGAGATGATCAATATGTTAATGTTGGTATGAGTGTTTAGGAATTGTCGGTGATGTCCACATACACCATACAGAAGCTTTTCTATTTCCCATAGAAAGACGTGAAGCTGAAGGTGGCATTTGTTGTTCTCATTTAATGGGATACGATAAAAAGCTATTGCAAAAAATCTAAAGTTTCAAAAATAGGACTTGCATATATTTAAAGGGTTTTTCTTAATACTTTCTTCGTGAAATCTTTTTTCTTCCACACATTATTTACATGTAATATAAAAAATTGTAAACCTATATCAGTTTAGTCAATAAATAATATTCCTAATGTACTAACATATTGATTGGAATTTATCGCAAAATTAGGTAGGTATCTACCAACCTGAGTCCCTGTCTAATTTTATAGTGACTTTTGACTAAACTCCCTTAAACTGAACTTCTTACTGATAGGAAGGAAAGCGAAGGCAAAAAGCAATTATTTTGCTATTAGTAGCAACAATTGACCATCTTTTGTTTGTTGCTAATCCCACAATAATATGACATCCATTTTTCCCTCTGTGAGAAATTGTATTAGTATAAGTTGCAGCTGCAATTTTCCCTTAATACACCTTTAACTCTCTGATGAACGGTGGATGGAGCGTAAAGGGTCTGCCCAGGCCCATAAATATAAAATACGCATGTTTCAGGACAAAGGACGCGAGATGACGAGAGATGCACTAAATTAGTAGTTGCGTGTTAATCTACGTAGCTAGTATTTATGTAGCGGCCCCTGTGAATCGTCCCCAACGCAACTGAAACTCGCTGCCTGTGTTCGATTCACAAAAATATTTTTCACGGCTCCACCTCATTCGAGTTGTTTGTTGCTAATCCCACAATAATATGACATCCATCTGTCCCTCTGTGAGAAATTGTATTGTATAAGTTGCAGCTGCAATTTTCCCTTAATACCCCTTTAACCCTCTGATGAACGGTGGCATGGGGCGTAACGCGGTAAATGGAGCGTAAAGGGTCTGCCCAGGCCCATAAATATATAATACGCATGTTTCAGGACAAAGAACGCGAGATGACGAGAGATGCACTAAATTAGTAGTTGCGTGTTAATCTACGTAGCTAGTATTTATGTAGCGGCCCCTGTGAATCGTCCCCAACGCAACTGAAACTCGCTGCCTGTGTTCGATTCCGAAAAATATTTTTCACTTCTCCACCTCATTCGAGTTTTTAACAATGCTCAAAGAGTAATTAGTGTATAAAGCTTATCAAACTTGCCCGTTGAGTCGGCACAAAACTGAAGGTCCCTTCTACTCGTCAGGGACCAATAGCACGTACAATACGAGTGGTTGCTGAGAAGAAATGCCCTGGCTATCTACGGCTTGTAGCGCAACCCATATTATTATTAATAGTATTTATGTATGTTTGTATATAACAGGAGCATATTCGTAGCCTGGTGCAACTAGACTGGATGGGGGAATTGCGGTTATTGCTAATTTTTTTCTCTCGTTCAATATAAGACATCTTATTCACATTTTCATCTCTGACACGTGATCTGCATCGTCCAAGTCGTCACACAACAAAATTCGAATGAGTCGAATTCCGGACACATGATTTGTTTAATTTGCTTCTCAAGCCGCTCTCATTATTCCGAATCCAAAATTGATTAATTTATTTTACGGACCTTAATAATATCCTTACTGCCTTCTCTTTCCATTATACTGCAAATGAAAAACGCAAACAATTGACACAAGAGCCAACCACTATTCACAAGTGATAGCACAATATCTTCCAAAATAATCATAAAACACGTGAACTAAACATTTTATGAACCAATATTACTAATCTGCAATTTTTTTTATAGAAAACTAAATAACATTTAAAAAAATGTAATGTACCAGAAAGAAATCTAATATACAGTCGATGCTGTTTAATACAACTTCGCTTATGACGACCGGCTGCTTACTGCGACGTAAACACAACATTTTGTTTTGTTGGTTTGCATACAAATTGCTATAAACGTACATCCGTTTAGTGCAACTTCTCTTTGAGCGGCCTACCGTTTTGTACGACGTATTTCATCTAGAAATCGTTCGGTTAGAACGACTAATGGTTGTTGTTTTACAAACAAAGCAACATGTAAGGCGCTCTTTTTTTTTATTCTCTTATCAGTATTGATTTAGTTTCTTGTGAGTTATAGGTCATTGTGTATTTGAAAATAAGTGCAAAAAAAATGTTTCTCGGTTGAAGAATAAAATTATAAAGTACAGCGTTTGGAATTGGGAAATTGTGTAAGTCAATCGACAATATCTACAATCAAGAAGAATAAACATAAGATAGAACCTATATTTAATGTAAATGTTTTGAAACCTAAACAAATTGAAGAAGCAAATTATTTCGTAGAGAGTCGATGTCAGTCAATCAGAATGATGTGAGCGAATACAGTTTAGTAACAATGCAATTAAAAATTGCAGGCGAGACGGGTTTGTTTTACAAATTAACAAAAAATAAGACATTACAATTTAAATTTGAATAATGCCTAGGAGGAAATGTCCAAAAGAGGTTTACAGTGGTGGTTGAGTGGCACGTTTAAAAAAAAGCGGTGGATAATAGGTAAGGCCCAACGTCCAAGGTGTTTCAAACATGTACGGTCATTACCAGTTGATTATGAAATCAATCGCAAAGGGAAGGGCCTTTGCCCTGAAAATAATCGATTGCCTTAATACATCATTGTCACAGTCTCAACTGAAAGATATCAGCGATGTGATGTGATTGTGAGGAACGGGAGGAAATTTGTTCAAGTCCCAGTACGTTACGCTGAATGTGTTTGTGCATTCAAATTTGAATGACGACGATATGAAAAACATTGTCTCGTCTACACAACGCTGTATGTAGCTCTTACTATCGATCAAAATGTAATCAAATACAAACTAAGATTACAGACTAGATATGTATTTCAATACTTTGTTACTATTACTATTACCTTACTACTATTACTAACTTACTATTGTTTACAGCTATGAGTAAAATAAAAAAAAAATGTATCTGATTTAAAAGTTTGTTTAGTTTTGTTTGATATAGCTTGCAGATATATATTTGGAAGAATCAGAAACATACTAATAATTAACGAAAGTAAGTTAAACATTTCAGTGTGTTTTGTGCGTAGTCCGGTTAGTACGACCTAATGTCGCCGGTCCGTCGCAATATCCGGACTTGACAGTATGTATATAAAAAAAAATAATCACCAGACAATTTACTTTCGATATTCGCACTAAGAATCCCACGAATCAACTGTGGGTATACTCAGATCCATGTATGTACGAGTATGCATGATTCACGAAAGTTGTGTAGAACTAATTTTTGTCCACTGTAAATATATCGAGTACGTATTGTTTACAGTTCCATTGTGTTCACCTCAGTATCTTTGAGGATGTCATTGACTGTTTTGACAATTCTTTTGAAACAATTTCTACCACTTCCGAAAACTTTTCTTAAAAATATCGAAGAAATATAGAAATTAGGATCAACGCATTTATTGAAATTATTGAAATGTATTGTTTGCACGTGACGTATGTCACACGAACACAGAAGCAAACCTAGCTTTAAGATATGTCTATGGATTCAAACTCACTTACCTTTCAATAATTTCCTTTCTTCAGGCTTCAATTTACCTAACGAAAGGTACAAGGAATGTACATATATGGTCGAAGAAACACCCCAATGTCTTCCCTAGAGTGCTTTTATTGACTACTTGATAGATTTACCATCGTTATATTCATTAACAGTTCGTAATAGGATCACAGTTTCTCGGCTCAGGACGGGGGAGGACTTTATCATTAATTACGAATAAATATTTTTGTAGTGTCCTTTGTATTACAGCGGTCTCTTCAGTATTTCATGCAAATCCCCTTCAGTCATGCAACTGCCGATAATAATGGTAACAATATATTATAGACATCCACTCAGTCAGCGACAGATATCAAGAATTCGCCAAAATGAGGAAAAACACGAAACAACTCGCCACACCTGTGAAATGTTTTTTTAATTAACCAGTTTTTTTTTCACCACTACCAGCATCAAGGGTATAGTGTATGTTAGTGCAGAAGGGATGAGTTTGAGTTGATTTTATACACCAAGTGATGATGTCATAGTTGTCAATGAAGGATATTATAAACACACATTCACACTACTGTGTTCACAACTAAAGTAGCTTATGTTAAATTCACACGAACGTTCTTATTTTTTGTTGTCCTGAATTCATCACATCAGATGGTACACCAATGTGAAGAGGAATGAAAACCAGGTTTATTTAGGTTTTTCATTTCCTTTTTTAAAAATTTCTGAAAGAGAAAATGCGAATTCTCTTAAATTGTTGTATACGGAGACTCTTCCCCGGGCTCTTAGTGAATTTCGTAGACACACACCCTCATTGGAAAATATTTTTATTAAAATGGCATGTTTCATTCAAAATGGATTTTAAACGGAAATGTTTAGTTTTTATTACCAAATGATTTTTTGATTAATTTGTATTTATATTACTTTCTTTTTTCTTTAATACAGTTTAAAAAACACTTTATAGATATAAATTTGATATGTATGCAGCTATACGCTTGATTTTAATTGAGTTCTTAATCCTACTGATATGTATTTGATATGCGTTAGTTAAGTGTCTGTAACTACATTCCCCCAATTTCATAAACGATTCAACAACGTTTTTTTGCGATTAACTTAAGCTATTTAATTGTTTTATCGTCGGGTTCTAGAAACCAATTTAGATATTCCTTGTCTCCCCCGTCTACTTACAGGCCGTTGCAACGCTACTAACACTAAACTGTTACGTTTACTAAAAGTTCCAAACTCAATTTTTCTATTTACTTTTGGGAACTAGTATAATTGAAAACAAATATTCACAATCACATATCTTTATTTAGTGATTTTAAAATGTATCACATAATTCTGATTTCACAAAATGTTTAGAAGTCGAAGTGTCGTTTTCTCGGCTTTGCTACAGCTCGAGAGAGATGAAAAACTCTTTATGAATGTACTAAGAATATCTTTTCCCTCGTTTTAGAGTTAATATAAAACGAAAAAAGGGGAAGGAAAACCAGAAAATTAAAGTGAGACAGCTTATGCAAGGATGGATACAAAATGCATACACTAGTAGGCAGAAAGAGACGACAAAATGTTGATTGGTGGTATCAGGATATGGGGTGGATGACAAGCTATATAGTAGTAAATGTGGAAGATGGGCACATTCTATTTGCAGAGTTTCAAAAATATGTAGGCATATCTACAGAAAATGGGACAACACTTGCGCATTGGACAAGGTAACTGTAAATGTAAGCGGTTGGCTCTAGAACTTTTTAAGGTTGATAAGTATACTAATTTGTTAAAAATTCAAAGTAATTAATATCTGGGAACAAAACCTTATAAAAAATAATAAAAATTTCTCAAAACTGGAACAAAATGTACACAATTTTATCAATTTTCTTGCAAATCAGCTTGTACATTGACAATACTGTCATACGAAAAATGCTGCCAAATTACTATGCTTAGAACTTCCGATTGACCTTTAATGTCTGAAGTGGACAAACTTCTTTTTTGACGAATTATATAGTTTTTAATTATATAGTTTTTTCTCTGGATCTCTTTACATATAAAACCTTTCGGTTTCTGTTCGATTCAGAATTGATGTAAGCATTAGCATATTATTTTACAATATTTCCAAAAATGTATCCAAACTTTTTCTACTTTTTCGATTATTTATCAAATTTTGACCTAAATAATTTGACTTACCTTTTGATCAAAGAACGGGTTTCTGGCTTTCAAATTCAGAACTCTGCTCCACAAAGTTGTCGTTATTTTTAATTTGAAGCCATTTTATTCTAAAATTGGCCCTACATCACAAAGTAAATAAAGGCTTATTTCTGACCCTCTTCAAAATACTGTCTCTAATTTTTGCAGCCAATGTCGCCGTTCTCGAGAGTTTCTCTCAATCCAACATTATGGCGGTATGGCAAATATGATCCTTTTACATTCATTACGATTGTACTTTAATAATAATAATATGGGTGGCGCTACTGCCCGTAACGGCCCAGGGCCTAGTTCTCAGCAGATCGTCGTGTTGTCTTGTTTAGGTTAGGTTGGAGCATCTGACTACTTTTAGGGTAGCCACACAGAGGCCAAAAGTAGTCCCGTTGATCTGCGAACAATCTAGAGCTCTTAATAAAGCGAACCCACATGAGTTGGATGCTAAAATACTTTGCCATCTTGTTAAGAGATAGGCGGCAATTGTGGGACGTCTTGGAGTTAAATATCACTGCACTCAGAGATTTGATCGCTGCTGGCTGTCTGAACAGATGACAATATCTGTACCTAATATTATATTGTGCCATTACAGAGCTTCCTTTATCGCTATAGTCTCTGCCTGAAAGACTCTACAGTGAGAGGTTAGACGGAATGACAGTTCAAGATTCTCAGAGTAGACAGATCCTTAGAGCAGACTCCACTCCTTCGCCCATCTTCGATCCATCAATTCGCAGAGGACCGTCCAGCGTCTAGGTGAGAAGTTTTTCTCGAAGATGAGCTAAGGTATCGCAAATTCGGTGCTTCCTGATAGGTATTCAAATTTATTAAGGATGGTAGTGTATCTGAGCTGAGATCATTCCACATTCGCATCGATTTCAATCTTATCGCCGTGCTGGTATACCTGCCTGCAGAAGAGATCTATCGACGGGAGGTTGAAGACTCGCTATTGAAGACCCCATTTGTACCCTATAGCTTTTTCAACAACATAGAGCCGTAGCGAAGTTGAGGTCATGATGGCAACATCATCGGCATATGTAATGACCTAACACCCTGTCCTTTCATAGAAATTCATTCACTACTATGTTCCACAGGAGTTCCTCTTCTCGCCACCTTGTGGTGTCCCTTTACAGATCGTAGAATCACTAAGATTGGAGCCGATTTCTCTACTATTGAGAAGTTGGTGAATAAAAGTCACCAGGATCCCGAGCCGGTTAAGTGCTGAGGTAATTGCATGGTGTTTGACGTTATTAAAGGCTTTCTAATGTCACCAAAGGCAGTAAGGGTAAATTTTGAAGTCTCAGTCGTTGAGGGAGCAGCGATCACTTTTTTGTTTTTTTTTATGGGGGGGAGGTATATTTTTGAGTTGATAGGATCCTACGAGTTTCGGAAAAAGGAAGGTTAGGCTGTGTAGAGATCCGCAGTGCGCAGCTAAGGCTGATTAGCCCGGAGGGTCGCCAGGTGTCTCCGGCACACCGTTCGTGACTGAGCCAGTTTTTAGAGTGGGCCCCAAGTCAGTGTGATCATCAGCACGGTTCATATGAAACATATCCTGAGCACCGGATAAGCAATGAACAGGAAAGAGAAAGGATAAGGTAACAGGGGAAGAAGGTTATGGATGCAGCTTGGCTTCATGTCTCCTCATAGGGAATACTTCCCAAGAGTCACTGACCCTTACTACGCCCTCGCACCACAACAAGGTGTACAGCCTTGCAAAGGTAACCTAACCTTATTTGTTTTCATTGTTGTTTGAGATAGAATCATATCTATTTTTGTTTTTTTTTTTTTAATATTTGCATGTTTGCTTCGAACAGAAACATTGTTATTTCAATAAATATTAATTAATAAGCTTTAAAACTTGAAATATTTTAATCTTATTTCAAAATTTTTACTAAAATCTCAAACATTTATCATAATATTAACAATATAATTAGCATATATAGTTTAGGATGCAGTAAATATTTCAATTTTAAACACAGTCTTCAAAAAGTCAATACAGTAAAAATTGTACTGCTTATCACTCTATAACCAAACACTTCGTTTAAGGTAGACTGTCATTGTTTTCATAAAACGATGACAGTTTTGTTTAAGATGTTCAGTGGCTACTACAAGAATACAATTTGTAAACCTACTTTGTTGGAAGTTAATTCAGTTCATTCAGTCGCAGAATTTGGAAGCCAAAGTAATAGTTCTGTTATCGATGTTGGAATAATATAGAATGTAATTTTAAATAGGGTTGTAAAATTATCATATCATAAAGCTCTAAGCAAAGTAAAAACTTGTTCATCGGCCAGTTCTCTTCACGAAAATCTCGTCATCGTCCAGTCCCTCCTCATCCTTTTTTTAATTTGAATTAAAGTATATATTATATAGTGATACGAGAAAATTATCTCTAATTTTATTCTTCAAATTACCGCAAAAAAAATACTACAAACCGATAGAGTCGCGATTTCTTCAAAAATGCTAATGGATCACGAGTCCCGTAAACCCGCCGAATCCGCAGCCGGTGGCTCCGAAAATTCGCCTACGGATAACCAGCAACATATTACGCTTAAAGCTCTCTCGAAATGGTGTCTAGCATCGCGTGAAGAATAACACCATTTTGGCACGAAAGGCCAGAAATCTGATTCGCCCAAAGGGAGGATCAGTTTGAGTTATCAAAAATTCCAATTCAATCAATTTTACCAAAATTTAATTCTGTGATCAGTGCAATAGACCCTAAAGTGCTCTCTCAAGTTTCGAATGCAGTATTAATGCCGGCGAACAATGATAAATATGGCAATTTAAAAAAAGTCTTGATCACTTTGGTGATTCAGGGAACAAAAAAAAACAAAGAAACTCCTCTCAGAGACTACCGTCCAAGTTCTTTAACTAGTTCCGCAGTTCAAATCAACAGTGAGTTTCTTAAATCATTGTGGCTCCAGAGCTTCCAGCTCAGGTCCGAGCAATTCTCCAAGCATCAAACGAAGAGCTTACAAACTCGTTTGAATGACAAAGTCATAAAATTTGGGTACTTCAAAAATATCTTCGTGGTAAACTCACCATAGCAAATTCTTGGATTACATTATCGCTTGCACTACATTGTCATTGCAAAAACAGTTCGATCAACTTAGCTGCCAATTCAATGAGCTTTTGAAATCATCAAAACATAAACAAAAGTTTCGCAGCCGTAGTTATAGTCGCAACTTCAAATTTTTATTGTGTTCGCTCTGAGGAGAGGGATTCAGATGGTACCACAAACGCTATAGAGCAAACGCAAAAAATGATCGTCAATCCTGCTCCTTCAACGCCCCAAAAAACTAAGCAGTGTTGTGTTGGTTAGTGGCAACAAATGTGAACACCAGACCGACCAACACATTTACAGGGTAGTTATTCACGACAAATCTTCCAAACAGCACTTCCTTGTCGACAGTGAAGCCGACGTGTCTGCAATTCCTGCAACGTGCAGCGATTATTTTGCACCTTCCAACGGCAGTGAAATTCGCACTTTGGGTACAAAACGTTCAACAATCGATCTAGCTCTACTTCGAAATTTTCCTGGAACTTTATAGTGGCAGACATATAAAGGCCTATAATTGGGGAGGATTTCATAAAAAATTATCAACTGTTGATTGATCTGAGGCGTAACCAACTGATTGATTTGCGAACACAAATCAAGACAAAAACGGAGGCACTTCTCGATAACTCGGTAAGCGTTTCTAGTTTCAGCTCCAAAACTGCGTTGACAGTGACAACACATCATATCGAAACGAGAGGTCCTCCCGTTTTCGCTAGCCCACGCATGTTAGATACCGAGAAATTAGAAGCAGTGCAGGCAAAATTTCGATACCTTATTGAAAAAAGAATTTGTCGACCTTCCAAGAGCAACTGTGCAAGTCCGTTGCATAATAGTGGCAAATTAAAATTTATATCGGTTTTTACCTCACGCAACAAGTAACCAGGTAATACTTCAGTCTCATGAAGGGTAACAAAAATAACTATCATACGCCAATAATATGGGCGATTGAAGAAGATGTAGTTTTTCAACGATGCAAAGAAGACACACCTCTGTTCCTTTGTACAGGTGTTGCAAAACCGTTGGTGTTTTTCTCCAATAAATTAACCGATACGCAAAAGAGGTACAGCACTTACGACCGTGAGCTCTTAGCCATTCACCTAGGAGTGAAGTACTTTCGCCATCTGAGGACGGGTGTTCATCATCCATCCTGACCAAGAACAGATTGTCCAAGAACCGATATGCACTTACGTAAAAGGTGGACAAATCATCGCCAAGGCAAATACTGCAGATGGATTACTTAGCCCAATTCAACACAGACATCCGACACTTTTCCCGAGTATCAGAACTTGCCACACATCAGTTTGAGCGGGGTAGCTGGAACACGGAGACCATCGCATCCGAGCAAATAATGAAGACATTAAGAAACTTATTGATCCAGGGAAATCTCATTCACGCTCGCTAACCGTCAAGCTGCTTACTCTTCCGGACATCAAATCACGAATATATTGTCGACGAATATATTGACGCTTATCAATCGAATTTGTGCCAAGATCTTTGCGACGAGCCGTAATGAATCCCTTGCATGGATTGTCACATCCAGGGATCAAAGCGACCATTGAGTTGATTTCTGAACGATTGCTGAATTCGTCAAACGGTTACATCCTGTCAGCAGAATAAAATTCAGATACACAATCGAACACTCACCAACTGTACGAATTGAAAATATCAACATAGATATCGTTTTCCATTAACATTGATATCCACCATTACAAGGATATCGATATCTGTTAACACGCATCGGTCTATTCCCTCGGTGGCCCGAAGCCTATACGCTAGGAGACATCACTGATTGTCTTGAAACTGTAGTTAGGGGATTCATTTTCTGAAGGTTTTCGAGGTTTGGAATACCGCTAAGGATTTCGACGGACATGGGAAGACAGTTTGAAAGTACCATCTTCAGAGAACTGACTCGCCTGTTTGGCATCAAGCATCATAGGTCAACACCCTACCACCCTCAAGCCAATGGGATGATCGAGAGGTGACATCGTGCTCTGAAAACGTGTATATGTTGCCACAGTTCAGAAGATTGGGTTGATATTTTGCAGTCCGTCCTACAGGGCTTGTGTTCGACGTTCAAGGCCGTCATCAACTCAACGCCTGCAGAGATGCTTTACGGCAACATTGCGTCTATAGGGAGATTTGTGACAAGTATTTCAAACTGAAGCTACCGTTCGGTGAAGATTTCAATCGATCGCTTGAATACAGCATTCCTACATTGTGAAAACGAAAGTAGTGTGGCGACACATTATACCAGGCAACACTACCTTATGATTAAAAAAAAAAAATCGTTCAGTTTTTGTAACGCTCTAAGCAAAATAAAAACTTGTTCATCAATGCAGGTACATATCAGATGTTTCAAGGCAGTAGTGAATCATTTGCACGAGTTGAACGCTAAGTTTTACCAAGATCTACTGGTTATACTCCCTCTCGATTTCTTGTCGGAAGAATACAAGGATATTCAGGCAGAGTTCGAAGTACAACCCTGCTTCCCAGTATTAGATACCTTCTATTCATTCAGATCACAGATTTCAATGAAATGTGGGAAAAGGGTCCCATGGAAAAATTACAGATCAGGGGAGCGCTCGCAAAAAAAGCAATATGTGGATCACAGCAAACCGGAAAAAGGTAGAATGTTAAACTTGATCAAACACTGCGAAAGTATATACTATGCAGTGCCTGAGAGGAATACAATGATAACAACTGCGTACGAGGATCATCGGATCATCACATCTCTACCTCCATCATCTCTGCATTGGCATCGCTAAAATAAACTAAACGTGTCAATGAATCTCATCCCATCCCACAATGAAATATTCCAGTGAGAAGAAAATCGTTCGACATTTAGTTCTTAGTTTCCTCTCATTCAATAAAGTTCTCCCGTAAGTGGAGTATAAGAATTCATCCTCAGTTTTATTTTGTCAACCTAAAACATATAATTGGCGCAGTCAGTAGGATAGCCAGTATCCGTTCGTTGTTTCTAGTAATTTAGAAACAGTACTATAATACTATTAATAGTACTATAATACTATTTCAAAGAAAAATTTCCAAAAGGGATTTTTAGAATTGTTTGCTCTCAACTTAATATTCATCAAGAAAGTTTTGTTTTAAGTCGAAGTAAAATAATATGCAAGAAGCATATGAATTACTAACAACATATTTAGACAGAGACTCAATCCCACATTACACAGAATTTTTAAGTACTACAAACAGTAACAGAAGTTACAATAACGTTGAAATTAGGAATATCAACAGTAATAGAAGTGAAAACAGAAGTCATAACAACAATAACTATAATAACAACAATTCAAATAGTAATAATAATGGCTACAGTAACAATAGGGAATATAATAATCACATCAGTAACAGAAATTACAATAATATAATCAGAATAATAGGAACAATAGGAACTATAATCAGAATAATAATTCAGAAAGGAACTCGAGAAATGCTACCAATGTTTCGAATAACAACGAAAATAAACTAAACCATAAATACCTCAACATAAATAGTAACTCTAATGACAATCAGACTAGTGACATACATTTTCAGGTGCAGGCCTCAGAGGTCCTCTTCCAATAATAGATCTCACGATAGAGAATGAAACAATACCTATTTAATTCACTTCTATTGACAGCAGTTGCTTAAAAACATTCGAAAGAATTAAATTAGATCAGCCTTTAGAGATAAACAGTTTAAGGTCAAAATATACTCTATCCTTTGAACGTTATTCTCAATATAGGAGAAGGCTTTCTGAAGGCTTTTAATGAAGCTATCTTATTCAATTATGCCAATCCTCGGGAAATTAATTATTCAGAAAAATTATGACGATTTGAACAAAGAAGAAATAAATTCTTTAAAAAATTAATATATACTCGTATATAATAATACTGATTTATTTCATAAGGAATAGCACAACCATAGATAGCATACCTCATACTCATATTCTCGAAAATATATTGATTTACAAAAATACATGAGAATGAAATAGAACATCAAATACAAAAAGATTGATAAGTCTAAAACAAATAAATGGCGAATAGTAATTGACTATCTCAAATTTAACGAAAAAACTCTTGACGACACATTTCCTCTACCTAACATCGAATCAGTTTTTGATAAACTCGGGAAAGCTCATTTCCTTACAACTCTAGTCCTAGCTAAAGGTTTCCATCCAATAATGGTCAATGAGGATGACCAACACAAAACCGCATTTGGACTCTTCAAGGTCATTATGAGTTTATACGAATACCGCTCGGGTTGAAGATTGTCGGCTACCTGCCATAGGATAACGAATGAAATCCTTAGAAAGCATATAAATAAGATTTATGTGGTATATACTGACGACATACTTATTTTCGCTACCTCATTGCAAGAAATGGATGTAAATATAAAATCAATTTTTCAAAATTTAAGAAAACATAACCTTAAGATACAAATTGACAAATGTAAATTCTTTTCAAAAAACACTGAATAAAGGAATTAAGCCAAGCCCAAGTAAAATAGAAACTATACAAAAATTCGGAAAATCCTTCTTTGGAATAACTGGAAATTCATAGAGAATTATTCCAATATAGCCCCACCATTGACGGAGTTTCTGAAAAAAGGTAAAAAGATTAATAAAAATAATCAATATTATATAAATGCTTTTGAGAATTTTAAATACTTGATTATTAGTAATCCGGTATTACGATATCCTGACCAAGAAACGTTGTATTCTCACTACTGATGCTTCAGATAAAACTATCGGATCTGCGTTATCACAAAATAATCATCCCATCTCATTTCCATCAAGTTATTAGAATCAGAAAGTATCAATGGATAAGTTATCAAAGTTGAAAGTTAAATTAGGCAGTCAAAATAATGTTCTAAATAAAGGCAAGGGTAAACGACATCGGAAAATACATCCTACACGGATAAAAAACAGAAAAAAATATTTTAAAGGACCCAATAAAACATTTGAGAAAGAGAAAGATACAAAACTGTCTGTTCTTTCTTTATTCCTGCCTATTATAAATAAATTGCCATCGGAACTTTTTCCCTTAATGGGAATTCCGCTATTGTGAACAATGTTCGAAATGGAAAAGGAAATGGAAAAAACCTTCCTTATAAGAGACGAGACAAAAAAATCCATAGTAAACAAACATGCAACAATTCCACCTAAAATGCACGTTTTTACAGTGCACGCTTATCTACTAGTTTAGCTCGCCCTGGACATTACACATGTTGGGATATTCTTCTTCAAATGTTAGTAAAAACACCCACTAAATTGTTCGAATGCACTTTTTGAATTTACTCATTTCACAAGGCTATAGGATTTGTTGTTAGTGTATTATAAATGCAACTTGAAAGTTATACCAATAACTCAAATCCAAGGCAAACTTAAAGGATACATGTTCTTGACCCAAATTTAGATCCAATGGCTTATCCATTACTTTTTCCTTACGGAGATCAAAGTTGGCGAATAAATATTCCATTAAACTATCAGGCATGAGCCCTTTCAAACATTCACAGATATAAGTGTTTCTCAAATGCAGTTTTACACCTATCGGCTCTCAGTTAGAAGTGAATTTACCCCATTCCTGAATGCTTTTAATGTAGCACAACAAAACAAAAATTTTTTTTTTTTGACGCATATGTAAAGACTGGAGCTATTCGCATAAATTATATCGGACAAAATCAGTCAATATTAAGGACAGAAATGTGCAAAGGACTTATGGGTCATTTTAATTCCAGAGGGGAGATTGCAGGTGTTATTCCAGGACTTCCTTTAATTTTGTTTTCTAGCTTTCAGGGTAGTCCAAGGAATATGGCACAAAATTACCAAGATGCCATGGCCAATGTTAGAAAATCTGGTAAACCGGACTTTTTTGTCACAATGACATGCAATACCAAATGGAACGAAATTGTTGACAACCTTGACCCCTGGAAAACTTTTGAGAATCGACCTGATTTAGTTGCCAGAGTTTTCAATATAAAACTAAAAGCACTGCTTAACGAAATATCTTCAAATCATGTTCTTGGTGTACCAGTTGCTAAAGTTCATGTGGTTGAATTTAAAAAAATAAGTTTGCCACATGCTCATATAGCTTTGATTTTAAAATCAGAGCATAAACCTCACGACAACTCTCTATCGATAGGTTAGTTTTAGCTGAAATGATAAATGATATTGAGAAATATCCAAGATTGCATGAAATCGTTATAAACATATGGTTTTGGACCATGTGGAACCATAATTTGAATTCTCCCTGTATGGTCCAAGGAAAATGTACTAACAAGTTTCCAAAAGATTTTCTAAACGAAACAAAACCCAATTCTGAAGTTTTTCCAAAAAGAAGAAACGTTTGAAGAACTGCAACTGATAATGGAAGCGTTATAGAAAATCGGTGGATTGTTCCATATAATCCATTTCAAATAGAATTGCCACAGCAATGTCGAGGTATGTGCTTCAATTATAAGCGTAAATTATTTGTTTAAGTATGTTTACAAAGGTCATGATTGTGCAAATATACAAGTCCAAGAACAAAACACCTTGCAACACAGTGAAATTAAGACTTTCCTTGATTCAAGATACGTAAGTGCACCTAAAGCTACATGGAGACTGTTTTGTTTTCACATGCATCAGCAATCACAAACCGTTCAACGATCATTCACATTCAATCTTCATAATATAAGAGAAGGAGTTGAAAATGCTACTCCTCAAATACAACTTTGACGGCATGGTTTAAATTAAACCAAGAAAATATTAATGCCAGACAGTGCTTATACACTGAGAAGCCTGAACACTTTGTGTGTGTAAAATGGAGCGGTACTTTTAAAATGCGCCAAAGAGGCACAGAAAGAGTTATTGGTAAAAATTCTAAAAAAATAAAAAAATTCTGACGTTAATACGATCAATGAACGAATCTTAAATATACTTGATGGAGTAACACAAACTTATTTAAGTTCCGACTTTTTGGATGTTTCGTTTACAAAGGGCCAGAAAAATTGCCCAATGGAATTTTTAAATAGTTTTAATCCTTCTGGAATGCTACCCAATAAATTAGATTTGAAGATTGGAGGACACACAAAAAGAGGTCTCTGTAATGTTCACGTCTTATTGTAAAAGACTTTGAGACAAACATAATAATAGCAGAAGTACTGGCAGGATCTACAGAGGTATATATTCCCTCATAAATGCACCAGTTTTAAACATAGTAAGATTTGTTTAGTAAAAATTACTTAATTTCATTGATTACATAGATGCGTTTGAAATTCCTCCTGTCACGGCAGGCTTTTCTACTAGTAAGTATAAATGAGAAGTGCATACTACGTATACTACTGTTACACCGTTACATCTACTTTGTAATACATGTATAGTAATTATGTTAAGCAACAGTTTGTCTTTCAGTAAAGATATCTGACTTGAACTCTTGAAAATAACGGTGTTCCAAACCAGCCGACAAGTCAAGTAACGGTACCGGTAAGGTCTGAAGTCTGAACTCCAAGTGAGACCTGTCTTTGCAGTGTTACCACTTAACCTTAAAAACACCAAACTACCAGCAACGTAGAAACAATGGCTTAGTCTCTTCAAAAGTAATCTACCTGGAAACCTGGAGACAATATTACATTGGAGAACGTCATTTCTTTATCACGGAGTATGGAACTTAACAATGAACATGTACGACAATTACAAGCCCAGCACGCCGCACTTAGCACCTACATTGGTGCGCTGCAAAGTCACCAGAATTCGTCAACGGAGCCCTACAGTCATTGTCGTCAAAGTCAGCTACACAAGCCAGTCCGACAACATCATATACCCACGTCATCATCTTTTTCAAGTCAATTCAAGTCGTCAAGCAACCGCCAAAACCCTTCCCGCTATCCACAACATAGTCAATTAACTGTCTCTCAAAAATTCACATCAGCAGTTTTCACAGCCCTCTTTATCTAACGGTAATTCCATTTGCAAAAATTGTGGACAGGTCCACAAAAACATTTGCCCTGCTTTGGAGTAACTTGCTACAACGTAGAGGTAACAATCATATTTTCGAAAATGGGTCCGAATAATCTTCAAGTTCGCAACATTGAATTCGAGCCTAATTTTTCTGCCACACAGTCAGAATTATCAACATTATTCATGAGTGTTCTAAAAAACGGAAAGCTTGCGACGTTTGAATACCAACATAGACTGGATTCTCTGGACTCTGTTTCCTGTGACCGGTACAGTGAGAAGTGAAGAACTTGCAAATTGGTTGTACAAGCAGCTAAAAAGCAGTTTTGAAAGGAGTTCGGCGAGAAGTTGGAAAGCGACCATAGATCTGCGAAAAATCGTTCTGGCGAGGCAGGAATTTCATCATCATCGAAGGAGTTAAATCCAAAGATTTTGTGTTGCTTTCCAGTGAAGTTTTGTTTAGTGTCTCAACCCTAAATACGCTGTCTTGGTGTTAGCCCCAAAAAGTCTTTCTTTGGTTGAGCCCCCACTTATGTTGGATTAAACAGCTGCCTTACCATTGGTGGGATAGCAATTCACAGAGGAAAAAAACTGCCTGGGTATTACACTTATTCTGATTTATTTAGTAAATTTCGACTATATTTATAAATGTAAATTGCTTAATTGTACCAAAAATACTGCATGCTTCTGCCATCGATCGTGGAAACGTGAAAATAAGTGCAACGTCTACAAATTATTCGATTTTTTGTGTGTCGCACTTTTGTGGAAATAAAGTGTTTGAAGTGTTGATTTAGCACCCTTAATCCGAACACTGCTGCTACAGTTTGTGTATATAGACTGAATGGCCCTCAGAACTTCTACCGACTTAAAAGATATATCCCCCTGTAGCTGGAGCAATCTCTTTTGCCCCCCTTCTTGAAAAGTGGGAGAATCAACCCAGTTTGCTCATCGCCAGGTGTCTCACCACATTCTCAGGCCACTTTAATGATACGCGAGAGCCATAAAACTCCCTCTTAACTCCTTGCCATAAGCATTAATGGCCGGATTTCATCCAATCGCCAAAATGACTTTTTCCACCATTGGACAATTTTCCGCCCCACTCAAGACTACGGTGCTGCCATCCTCAGTGCCCTGTTCGGAATTAAGCAGCTCCGAAAAGTGCTCGCTCCATCTGCGTAAGATGTTCGCTTCATTGGAAAGCAACATACCGTGCTTGGATTTGACTCCTTCAATGATGTGGATTTTTTTCTCTGAGTCCTTGAATAGTTGACAGAACACTTTGTTTGCAGATCTATCGCAGCCAATTTACACGATCTTTGCGCATGAGTTTCCGCCTTGGCAGGAGAGGTACTTTACCAGTGAGGTATAACGTACACCACGTGGACAGCTCAGCCCATCTCATCACACGTACGACAAAGAGATATATCAACGACTTCAGTTGAAGACTCTGACGGTACCATTTGTATTTATGGATGAATTGTTGAATATTCAGGAAAGTCGCTTACTCTAGATTTGATTCAAGCACCTGCACTAAACTCGCCTTTAGCGTATGGCGTGACAGGGTAGGCAAAACCTGTCAAAAGGCATGAAACCCCCTTATTTATGACAAATACCTGCAGAAACTCATAAATCGGCCAAAATTGGTACAAAAAGAGAATGCATGAAATCAGAAATCAAAAACATAGAATCGATGTTTTAAACTGGGGAAAATTTTTTGCCTATCTAGGACAACAAAAAATGGACACGAAGTCCCAGAAACTATATATATAAAATAATGATATAAATAGTCATTAAAGAAATCATGCGAAATGCATCAATTGGAACCTTTACTTGAATTTATATAGGTTCCAGTCAATTGAAGCTACAGAAGGTTCACACCGAAAGGATGTCAACAAGCAGAAGCCATATCAACCAAGGGCAGTGCAATGGTCATCACCATTTCAATACATGTAAACAGTATATAGACAAGGATAAATAACTAAACGACCTTGTAAGGGAACGCAGGTTATGTCAAAACTGTTTACGCCTAGGGCACATGGCCATACAATGAACTCAAAGGGGCGCTGCTTTAGTTGTCACGAAAAACATCACTCAGCTCTACATAAAGAAGTAGTTCCAAAACCCAAAAATTATATCTCAAGCCAATCAACTGCTACTGGGATACAATCACACAATTGTATAACCGACAGAATGACCTTTGGTTACAACGATAATAAAAATCAAGGGATTAAGGAACAACCGTCAGAGTATTATGGCTCCGAGGCAACTTTTGTTACGGAAGATTTAATAAACTACAGCTTCATAAAATCAAGGTAGATTCAACAGTGACCGGACTTGGCTCGCACGAAGTAGCAACCATCAAATATTATTATTTAAATATTAATATTAACGCAAATCCGAGTATCTGTACAACAACATATGTACTCAAACATGTGACTCGAACACGCCCCCACACTCAACTCACTCCGAGTAATTGGGAACATTTGCAGAATGTAATGCTTGCAGATCTAACATATCATATTCTAAACAAAATTGATATGAAACTAGGAGCAGAAGTCCTGCGGAAATACTTGAAGAACTATTTATAAAGGGAAAACAAGGTAAACCGATACTATATTTGGATGGATCATATCCAGTTGTACCATAGTAAAAAAATCCGGAAAAAATGTCGGCTACTTACCAAGTCACGCTGGACACTTTTGGAAATTTTGGGAATCCGAAGGAATATAAACGATGACAAACGACAACAAAGTTCACTGCACATCTGATAAAACTTGCGAAGAATTTCTTAAGGAAAATACAACTAGAAACGAAGAAGGTCGTTAATTGGTCCGAATCCCTTTTGAAGTGCAACCGGAGCAAATATTAGAAAACAATAACTCAAGAAAAAGGGTCGTCGCAAGGTTACTGCATATGGAGAGAGTATTTCTAAAAGATATAAAACTATCCGATGAATAACGCAACTTCATGAGCGAATATTTTCAACCATCCTGGTACAGCTCGTAGAGTTCGCGGTTGTATCTTCCCATCCATTCACCTTCCTCGCAAACGGGACCATATATCCAACAGAAATTTTCTAACAAGAATCAGCTCTGCAGTTTTGCTTAGCGTCCAGTTTTCGTCCAGATTATGATTTTGGTTCTTCGAGTCAGGAGTTTTGAGCACAGTTGTTTCGATAAACCGAAGTAGTCCGCATTGACCTTGAGACTAGTTTGTTTCGCCTGTTCTTCAATTATCATAAAAGCCTCTTCTACGGCACGCGCGACGATGTCAACAGTTGGACCGACTTGTAGAAAATAGTCCCATCCGTGTTTACAACTGACCGCCGCACTATATTTTCCAGTTCCAGATTGAAGAAATCACACAACAGCGCATCTCCTTGCCAAAAAGAGCAGGTTGCAAACGGCTCGGATATCCTTGAGCCGTACTGCACAGTGTGTTAGTGTGGCGCGACACAGCCGGTCAGTTTTCACGGGATCCCGACTTCGGTCATTGCACCGAATACCGCCATGAATGCTGTCGTATGCGGCTTTAAAATTGATGAAAAGACGGTGCGTGTCGATTTGAGACTCTCCAGGACTTGCCTTAGTGTGAATAATTGGTCTATAGTTGTTTAGCCGAGCTGGCAGTCGCACTAGTACGTGCCGATTATGTGCAAAACGGCTTTAGACGTTCACACAGTACGCTGGACAGGATCTTGTAGGCCACATTGAGCAGGGATACACATCCATAGTTGCAAGAGGCAGGATCGTGTTTTTTGTGGAACTGGTATTCCAATCGTCGGGCATGCTTTCAACTTCCCAAATTCTACATATGATCTGGTGCATGCTCCCTACCAGAACATCGCCAACGGCCTTGAAGAGCTCTGTTGGTAAGCCATATGAGCCTGCGACTTTGTTGTTCTTTAAAGCCTTTTAATGGCTGTGCCGTCTTCTTCAAAGCTAGGCGGGAGGACTGATTTCTTGATTGCCTATCACTCTCTCCCGGTCAAGCAAGCTAAGCATCTTTTGGAAGTGCTGCATAAACACATCCACTATTCTCTGCGGTTCAGTAACAAGGTAACCCTCGCAGTTTCGAAGAGCCTGGGTGCATTTCCTAAAGCCAGTAACAAGGCTTTTGATTTTTTTTTTCATAAAAGGCCCGAATTTTCTGTCTGTCCCTAGACTCTTCGATATCCTTGAGCTGGGAGGTTGCGAGAGACCATTTCTTCAGGCGTAAAAGCCTCTCTTCTCCCGTCTTCTATCTGGTAGTAAGGTAGTTTTCGCTACCTCTTTGATGGCCGAGCAGCAATGCAACCACATCTCGTTGGCGTTGGTGCTCGACGTAGGCATATCGGAGATACTCTCACATAATTGCTCTTGTGCAGCTCTCTGATATTGGACAGTAGAGCTCTGAATCTTGCTGCTTCGAGGAAATGGTCAGAGTCGGACGCATACCTTGCGTCAATAAGCACATGGTCGATTTGGTTGGCGGTTCGACCGTGCGGAGATCGCCAGGTTGCTGTGTGGATTATTTTGCGAAGGAACCTCGTGCTGCTTATGACCATATTACATCTTCAGCCTTCTCGGTAGGGGAGTGTGTCCATATAAGGCTGAATTTGTATAATCTGCATTGGATGCGGATCACAGCTAGATCACTCATCGGTTGAAAGTCTACGAATTCTTTAGGAAATAAATAAAAATGGTTCATACTAATTACCACATCAAGAAAACCGAACAGTACTACCACTAAATTAAGATTAGTGTTCAACGCTTCAGCAACATCTTCAAAAGAGAACAGTTTAATCTGACAATGCATACAGGACCTAAAATTCAGAATGATCTGACATCGATTCTTATCCGTTTGCGGAAACATAAGGTTGCGTTTACCGCTGACATAGAAAAAATTTATCGACAGATTTTGGTCGATCACCATGATCGAAAAAATCAACAAATCTTGTGGAGGATCTCACCAAATGAAGCCATCTCGGGGTATGAAGTAAGTGGAATAGCAATATAAATAGGTTACTGGGGAGAGAAGTTGAGTCAGTCAATGCCTTTAAGTTCGAAAAGGAAGAACACGTTAAATCATTGGGCTTATACTAGTGTCCGGCTAAGGACTACTTCTCATTTAAAGTACAACCATATGAATTAAACATAATCTGGACGAAACGACTAGTATAATCAGAAATTGCTCCAATATTCGATCCATTAGGATGGCTTCCTTGAAAGAGGTCTCTCTGTGGTGGACGGGTCCATCAAGATTGCAATTAATGATTCGCTTAAGAATCAAACAATTTTTTTGTGAAAATAAATGACGGTGCACTTATTTTCACGTTCCCGTGATCGATGGCAATCGTAATACAATAGGTATCACGATATAACGAGCGACCAATCCGTGCATAAAGAATTCTTGTACACCTAAGCACTTTACCTGTATAAATAGAATCGAAATTTACTCAGTAAATCAGAATAAGTACAACACTCAGGCAAATTTGCTTCTTCTCTGAATAGCAAAGAAGATGACTTAACCTCTGTTGGTTTGAATAGCCACCACTACTGGTGGGGAGTAGTGGTGAAAATTAATTGAAAATAATTTTCAGAATGCCTGTTCAACGCACTCTACTTGTAAATGGAGTAGTATTGAAGCAGCTGGAGAACTTTAACTATCTCGTGGTCTTTTTCACGAGTGTTGGAAGGAGTAAGGCTGAGATTTTCTCTGGGATTGGTCAAGCTGGTTAATTTTTGAAACAGATTGGTAGATCTGTAAGTTGTCAAAGAAAAAGTTAGCGGTTTTCAACTCAGTATTTATTCCAACTCTCACATATGGTAATGAAATTCGAGTAATGGCAGAAAGAATAAGATCGCAAATGCAAGCTGCTGAGATGAGATTTCTTCGTGCTGTTGTAGGAATTACTCGCCGGGATAAGATGAGAAACACAGCAATGCGCGAGGAAGTCAATATTGAACAGTTTGGTCACGTGACACGAATGTCCTCGTCATCAAGACGCAGTAACCTTGAAAACACTCTTGGTTACACATTTCCCTGGCTGCGATGGATAATCACACCAGTCGATGGATTATCACCATGCTCAGTACCAGAAATTGAGTTTTATACTACCAGCTAACAGACGGGAGTGTAAAAGATTATATTCTATCTCAGTTCAAAAATCAATTAAAGTAATTAATTGAAACTTTAAAATATCCAAAAGTGAATAAAATTTAAAGCAAACTAGCTGCTTTTAATATTTCATCTTTATAACTTTCTTTATTTCGCACATAAAATTGATTATTATAGTATTAGTATTGCACATGTTACATAAAGAGATTTGGTATGTACTACCTTGCTACTTAGAAACAGTTTTAGCTTTTAGAAAAACAGGTTAATGAAACTTAAAGACAAATGGAAAAATCTTGCAAAAGTGCAAACAAAAACCTCGTAACAAAAGAGAAAAAAAAGGAAACACATTAAAAAATAGAGATGTGTGTCTTTGAACACTTACAAAGTATCAATAAGCAAATAGAATTAAATAAATGAATGTGTAGATACACAAATAAATAAATAAATAACTACTTTGATAAGCAAATTTATATAAACATTAGTATATAAATATAATATATAAATAACAAAATTAATAAATTATAAATAAATGAGTAAATATATATGTATAGATAAATAAATAAATAAATAACACATCAACTAATTACTATATTAATAACATTTATACGGCAAGATTGTCTATGAGAGGATTATCCGCAAGAGCACAACGAATATTAAAGTTGTTTATAAGCTTCTCAATGCGTTCGTTAATGAGTTCAACACCCGCCCTTGTATGCAGTTCGTTCGTAGAAAAATGCCATGGTAAGTTGAAGATCATTTTTAAGATTTTGTTCTGAGCAACTTGAAGTCTTTTTAAATGACATTTGGCCATACCACCCCAAATCGGGCAGCCGTAAGTTAACATAGGCTGAAGATAACTTTAAATATAATAATTTTATTTCCTGTTTATTAATGGGTACAATAAAGTGGTCGCAATCTTTATTTTCTTTAAGGTCTGCATGACATGGCAACTAAAGGTAAGTTTCGAATCCAAGTATATTCCAAGATATTTTGCAGACAAATTCCAATTTTTCTGTGTACCAACAAATGGGATTTGGATTCTGAGGAAGAAAACAAGATTTTTCTTTCAGCTGAAAAAGACTGCTTGAGTTTTCTAAGAATTAATTTTTATTTGCCACATGTTATATATAAATAACTGTGTATTATCTCACTTGCATTTAACAGTATCCTCTCAATGATGAGCATACTCATGCGATTTGTACATCACAGTATCGTCAGCAAACAGTGCCAATTGGTAATTAGGTAAATATGGGAGTCAGATGTGTATATATTATATAGAATTGGAGCGCGAACTGAGCCTTGAGGAACACCCATGGAAACGTTATTGGGTCTTGACGAAGATGTATTAACGTGGACTCGAAAACAACGACTATTTTTTAAAAAAAAAACTTTGGACTGTCTTGACTACGTATACGGGGTAGTTAAGACATAGCATTTTGTAAATAAGACAGTTATACCAGACTGTATCGAAGGCCTCATCCACATCAAGTAGAATCATACCAGTACATTTGCCTATTAATCGATTAGATCTGATATGATTACATATCCTAAGACATTGATGGGAAGTATTATGGGATTGTCTGAAACCGAACTGAGTATTAGGAAATATTGAATTTTCAATTGTAAATTCTAGAATTAGTTTTTTCAGAACCTTTTCTAAAATTTTACTAACACTGCTTAGCAGACTAATAGGCTGCTGGAGTAGCCTATATTGCATCTGTCAACTCAATAGCTTTTGTAAATCGCGTTTGATAAGTTTGCGCTGTTACTTTTAAGGCCAGTTTCAGTTACTAGACCGATATCAATAACATTCCTGTTATTAAGAAAATTCAGGAATTCGAGTCTTTTGCTGTTTAAACTTCAAGCATTCCAGTTAATTATTTTTAAATTTGTGTTAATTAAAATTATTGTACAGGTACTTAGTAGCTAAATGTGAAATAACTTTAAATTCTTCAAATTTAGAAGTACATTTTGCTAAATCAGAAATTAGGTCCATAACTAATTCATTAATTTCCTCGAAAGAAAAAAGATTATTATCGTTGTTGCCGCTGCCGTTGGAGATGTTGCGGTCGATCGACGCCACTGAGGAAGCCGCGTTTTTGAGGAAGCTGCCGAGTCAGAATCTTCATGTTACCAGTTACATCGTGAGTGTTGTGACGAGGTCGAGGAGGAAAGTCCAACATAGAGTTTTTCCTTATTTCCAAGTACCTAGTTCTGGAAGAGCATACCTCATCGTTGGATTTATGATCGCCACTGCAATTAGCGCATTATAGTATATGAATTTACACATACCTTTGTATTGTGAGAGCCGGCACAAATGCCGCAATAGGTTTTAACGTGGCAATTCTTTTCGCCGTGGCCAAACATTTGATAATTATGACATTGAGTAAGTTTACCTTTCATTCTTCGTTGGAAACTCCAGCTAATTTGCATACAAAATAATGATATGTTTTTCATAAGTCCATTTGATTTTATGGAACCATTTTCAAAAGACACGATGTAAATGGTATCATTATAGTGAGCGTATTTTTTTTTACTGTTTTTCAGCTTTGAGTGTATTGGTTTCTCTAAACCAAACAGAGCAACTTTAAATAATTGTACACTCTTTAGATCGTGAGAAAAGTATTGGAAATTTCTTTGTTTAAAAGAGTATAGCATTGGGTTTATAATTCGAGTGTTTCACAAGCAATTTTTATTCCAATTGATAAATTTATTAACTTGTATTGATAACCTTAACGACAGGGGTATAGTGCTCGAGTTGTTGAAAGCTCGGGCGAGACAGCTGTTAATATTTTAAATGAACTTCCGTAAGTCCAATCATTACAAGATCATAACGAATAGCGTAAGAAAAACGTAAGAAGCTCGCATCTAACCCCAAACGTCAAACTATTCCAAGAACAAAAACAGGAAAAGCTTCAGTCTCGCGAATTGTTAAAACAAGAAATACATCAATCGCAGCAACAAATAGATCAATCAATGGGTCAATCGCTGGGCAGTGTGCGTAAAATTCTGGAAGAACAAAAACAACAAATGGATTAATCGCTTCAACCACTGATGTACGACGGAGCAACAGCCTTCAACATATTTAGGCTGCAGCTCGAAACATCCGCCGCCAGAGTACACCTGATCGATGAAGACAAAGCGGCGGCTTTAGTGGTTTCAGTGAAGGGTTCCAGATGATTCCAGAGGATCTCCAGATTGATTACAACGCAATCATGGGCTCGCTACAGCGCAAGTATGGAAGTGAACACCACAGTCTTCAAGATGGAGTTGAGCAGAAAACAACGCAACAGTGAGTTGCTCCAGGAATTTGATGCAGAGATAGAGCGAGATCATCGTAAACGCCAAAACGGATGCGTTCGTAGATGTATTAAGAGATCTGGAGACGAATCGTACGACTTTTATCACAAAGGATAACCTTCCAAGAAATGATTGCTACTGCTCTGTTCTATGACGCACCGGGGTTGGCGTGCACGTCGTGTTCCAGAGCTCGCAGAGTTGATGTGGAGACGGAAGCTACTCGACAAATATTTAATGGCCTTTATTTTGTTCGAGGAAATGGGACACAGGGCACACGATTGTTGGGAGCATCGGAAACGATCCAAGTCTCCACCACCAAGACAAATTCAAGGACTAAAGTCGGATTCAAAGAGAGTTTATGATGGCTGTAGGGCATCGTTAAACTAAAATTAGTCAGTTTGGAGGGTCATAAGGTGGCTCTCACAACGGATTGCCCCACAATCTTTGTGTCTCAGCTAAGAAGAAACACGAACAGTCTCACTGACGATGGCATCGTTGGAGGCAGATGGTTAACGATAACATTGGACACGGCAGCATCACAATCGATCCTAAGGTAGGATCTTGTGGAAAAGTTGTAGCCGTAGTACGGGATAGACGGCTAAGAGCAATTACGGGTGATGATGCGAAAGAACTTGGGAAATTAACCGAGACAATCACAATAGGCGGTACGACAGTTGAGAACGAGTTCCTAGTGGCAGATATATTTCACCAGTTGGTTCTTGCTTTACTTGGTACCTGAGATAGCTTTAAATGTCGGGGAGAGCAAGTCTACGAGAGCATAGAACATGGAGCCAAACCGACACAAGAAGCAAGGGAACAAATAGCAAGGGAAAGTGCTGCAAGGGCAGGGCATACTGCGCTGAGGTTACATCGCTTTTTCGAAAGTAAAGAGAGTGCATCAACAGGAAACTTGATTGGGGTCCCAGGAAAGAGTGTATATGAGAGTGCAGAGGGAAATCACAAGGCATTAAGTGGAAGACATCTGGGCATCACAAGGGATAGGGAACAGAGGTTCCATGGGGTTGGATGCCAGCAGTGAGTGGTATAAGGGATCCAGGCAAGTAATATCTACGTAAAGGGACAACAATCCAAACGCCATAGGAAGATGACGCAGCTCAAGGTTGGAGCACCAGTTGAAAGGGGCGCAAGGATGTAGAGACAGGCAAGAAGAGGCCATCGTTTCAGGAAGAAGGTGTGAGCCATCTTTAGCGAAAAGTAAAAGGGCGTGAGCAGCTTCGAACTGATGATGTGAAATCACGGAGTGACGTTAGTGAGATTTCTGGAGGTATTAGCGTTGCTTCACCACCCGCAACGGAGTAGAGTACTTCCACAAAGGTTGCAAACACATTGGGATCGTCCCCCACCGTACAGGTAGGACTTGTGAATCTCGTTCGGGGGGAAAAAGCTTATCCTATTGGGAAAATGGATCCTAATTCCGAAATATACGTATTTCAGTATTAAGGCCAGGTCAGTATTCTCGTCAGGTACTAAGTATTGTATTATCCCGATATGTTTAAAAAAAAAATATTCTAACAGGAGCAGAGAATATGAGTCACGCATTTAAAATGGATGTAAGTAACTTAGGAAGCTCAGTTATAGACTCTATGGAAACAACTCAGTAAAAAAAATGGGAATTGAAAATCAGCTTAGGCGTCTCTGTGGCTCAATTAGAAGAGCTTTTCAAAAACATACTGAATCCAGCAGCAGTAAATCCGGGTAAATTAAAGGGCTGGTGAAGTAACAGCAGAAGCAATAAAGTATCAGGGACAGATTGTATACTACTAGAATTTTTTAAATGTGCAAATAACGGTCTGATTGGACGTCTCACAAAAGAATACAACCGCAATTTTGATACAGGAGCCATTCCAAACAGTTTCAAGTAGTCTGTGATTTTCCCCACCCATAAGAAAGGTGACTGCAACATAGCAGAAAATAACTGTGGGATTTCATTTCTAAGCTCTTCGTTTAAAATAGTTATGTCTGTTCTCGCTAAAATTGTTCAAGTTTGGACATCACAAAATAGCTAGCTGTCTGATTTTCAATTTTTTTCGATCTATTGCAATTACTCAACAGTGGACCAAATCTTCAACAGTTGCACAGAAATATATAATATTCAAGAAAAAAATGTATGCGTTTTTCGTGGTGGCATTCGACGCTGTAGACAGAAGTGCACTCGTTTACAAAATATTCAATTATGGTATTTCCAGAAAATTTGGAGCTCTGCTCGAAAGGATAAAAATAAAAATATGTATTCAGCAGTTTGGGACGGAAAACAATTGTCGGATTTTTTGATGGGATTGAAACAGGGATACAACTTAAGCCCATTAGAATTCATGATGTTTACTGATGACATAACAGAGGTTCTTTGTGGGGTGAAACAATTAACCGAACACCAATCAAAATCCTGATCCAGATGATTAAGATTTTGTGTAATCTACGTGGGAGGACACGTTTCACTTCCTGGGATGGTACCGGATTTTAGGCGAGTTTAGCCGTCTTTTATTTTTTAAGCGAAGTCTGGAGGAGTCTGAAATATTGACGATTCAAAATAGTGTGGATTGGAAAAAACTGCACTCCTATTGTCAAAAAGCTTCAAAATACAGAAGGGCAATAGTCGAAGCTTTCTTTTAAATATATACAAATCAACAGCATAGTCAAACTAGGGCAGACGGCTTTTAGCCATTTTTTAACTTTAAAAATTATAAACCCATTTTTGTTAAGGAATAATAGCTAATGAATAAATATTATCTATCTATCTATCAATACCAGAAATATACAGGCCACGCTAGGGAGTTTTATAATATCCAAAACAGCCAGCAGAGGCATGCATAGGGAGTACAGGTGCCCTAAGGACAACTCCTTTGAATGCCTTGACAGTCATGCGCCAGTTATTGCCTCTAGACGCCCACATACATAGCATTACTAAAGGGTGATTTTTTTGCTATTATCTCCTTGGCAACACTGGTTTAAACAGCTGACGCACGTTTCGTGTTTTGTTTCACTATCAAACATCTTCAGTTTGGTCTATAATTTAACCATGAATCGTCTTACAAACAAACAACGCTTGCAAATTATTGAATTTTATTATCAAAATGCGTGCTCTGTTAAGAAAGTTTATCGCGCGCTTCTTCCATTTTATGGTCAGCACATTTTTGGCTCAATGGGTACGTAAATAAGCAGAATTGTCAATTTTGGAGTGAATATCAGCCAGAAGCATTGCAAGAGCTAGCAATGCATCCAGAAAAAGTCACAGTTTAGTGCGGTTTATGGGCTGGTGGCATCATTGGACCGTACTTCTTCAAAGATGATGCGAATCGTAACGTAACTGTGAATGGTGAGCGCTACCGTGAGATGATATCCAACTTTTTTTGCCCAAAATGCAAGAGCTTGACTTGCATGACATGTGGTTTCAACAAGACGGTGCAACATGCCACACAGCACCCGCAACAATGGACTTATAGAGAGGCGAGTTCGGTGAACATTTTATTTCACATTCGGGACCGGTCAATTGGCCGCCTAGATCGTGCGATTTAACGCCTTTAGACAATTTTTTGTGGGGCTATGTTAAAGCTCATGTCTATACAGACAAGTCCGCTTCAATTGAAGACAACATTGAATTGGAAGACAACATTGAAGCGTTTATTCGTGAGATACCGGCCGAAATTTTGGAAAGAGTTTGCCAAAATTGGACTAAGCGGATGGACCATTTGAGGCGCAGTCAAGGTCAACATGTGCATGAAATAATCTTCAAACATTAAATTATATGGACCGTACTATCGATTCAAAGAAAGATTTCATGCATTTTTCTGAATTTTATGTGTTTTTTTTTTTTTTTTTTTTTAAAACTTTCCTATAGCTTTTAAAAAATCCCTCTTTACATATAGTGCTGTTAGAATCAAGGAATCGAAGCTATGGACCTCAAAAGCATATAGTCACAGCTGTATCCTCGGTATCGAAAATTAGGACCAAATTAGATAGACTCCATACCAACTTATTATGATTTTAAAAAGCACTTTGATGTAGTACTTCCAAGAAGAGAGTACTGGGATAGTGAGCACGTCATCTCGGACGTGTGAATCTACATAGGCGCTAATATCTTCCTGGCAGAAATCTTCTCGAATAAGGAAGATCATCTATATCTCATATCATCTATATTTTCATATTCCGGATCTCAGGCACAGAAAAATACCAGGTAATGAAATAGCCAAGCGGGGTTCCATACCCGACAGCTCGTATGCCATAGAGGTGCATATACCATTAAGGCTAGCCAACGCTAAGATCGATTCATACTTCCGGAAAATTCCTGATCTGAGGTGGTCTCATCTAAAAACGTACGTATACAGTACACGGACTAAGGAAATGTCTTCCTTTTCACGCGTTGGTTTTCTTTTGCACGGATAGGTATCCCTGGATTGATCTGATATAGAAACTCATATTAGTTTTAGAAGCATTTCGTAAAGGAGGTCTTACGGTATAACTTCGAAAGCGTGAATTCCTAAAACAAAAAACAGAGTCTATTATTTGGGTTTTGTAATCTCTGATATCGAACCTAGACTAAGAAAATTGCGAGCTGTTGAAGATTTTCCAAGGTCAAAGAACATGCACGAAGTAAAACGTTTCCTGGGGTTGACCGGAATCTTTCGAAGTTCAGTGATTGCAGTTCCCCTTTATAAATTGTTGAAGGCACAATCAACGTTTGAGTGGAATGATGAAGCAGAAAAGTCGTTTGTCGATCTCAAAAATGCAATTTAGAAGAAATTAATACTTCATATGCTTGATTCAGAAAAATCCAAAAATCTCTTTAGTCTGTTGTAAAGGTTTACCGGCTGTGGTGTTCCAACGAGGTGAAGACGGTAAAATACATCGTCAATACTCGAGCAAACTTGAATTGTTGGCAATTACCTGGGCTACGAAAAGATTAAGAGCTCTGTTGATCCATATAAAATTCATTATTGTGACGAATTGTCAAGCCTTGATTTTTCTTAATGTTCAGAAGACACGAAATCCGGAGGAATGTATGAGTACATGGCGTATGGAAAAAGAGTAGCCAAAAATTCAAACAAATCTAAAAATTTAATTAACAATTGTCTTCCATATTATGTACATACGCATAAGCATGTGCACATGTACATCATCATCATCTTCTGACCCGCATGATCCACTAATGCGGTGGATCACGGAACTCGATCCTCCGCCATTGACTCTAACTCGTCAGGAGTTATGCCCAAGCGTCCTCAATGTTGAGTTCCTCTCGCACTGCCGTGTTTCTCACCCTATCCCGGCGAGTGATTCCCACAACAGCACGGAGAAATCTCACCTCAGCAGCTTGTATTCGCGATCTTATTCTTTCTGTCATCACCCAAATTGCATGACCATAGGTGAGAGTTGGAACAAATATTGAGTTGAAAACCGCTAACTTGGCTCTGACACCAAGATCGGGCTTCCTGATTCCAGATCTATCAAGCTGTTTCAAAATTGACCCACCTTGGCCAATTCTACAGGAAATCTCAGCATTACTCCGTCTATCACTCCATCACGTGGAAAGGACCCCGCTATACTTAAGCTTCTCCACCTGCTTCAATGGGACTGCGTTCTGGAGATGAACATAACCTCCGATTTGTCCATTGACCTTCATTCCAACATCAGCACATACGGCCACAAGCCTACCGAGTGCGCGCTGGAGTTCCGCCTAGGAAGATATGAGGATAACCAAGTCATATGCAAAACTAAGATGATTTACCCTCAACTCTCCCAATGTGAAACATTCCTCGCCAAGTATCATTCTTAGAGTGAAAAGCTGGTCAGTTGTACTTCTACCAGGACGAAAGCTGCACTGTTCATTACCCGTCCTGGACTCGACCATAGCTCTAGAACGCGCCTCCAATACCTTAGCGTAGACTTTTCTGGGGAGACTTAAAAAAGATGTACCCCTGTAGATGGAGCAATCTCTTTTGTCCCCCTTCTTGAAATGTGGGACAATCACCCCTGCTTGCTAATCGCCAGGTGTCTCACCACATTCCCAGGCCACTTTAATGACACAAGAGAGCCGTAAAGCTCCCTCTTTACTCATTGCCTTGAGCATTTCTGGCCGAATTTCATCCACACCGGCGGATTTGCCAACTTTTAGCGATTCAATCGCCAAAATGACTTCATCCACCGTTGGACTATTCTCCGTCCCACTCAAGACTACGGGTCTGCCATCCTCAGTGCCTTGTTCGGGATTGAGCAGCTCCGAAAAGAGCCCGCTCCGTCTGGGTAAGATGTCCACCTCATTGGAAAGCCACACACCATCTTTGGATTTGTGTCCTTCGATGATGTTGAATTTCCTTCCTCTGTTTCGGCGAATGGTTTCCCAGAACACGTTTTTCGCAGGTCTATGGTCGCTTTCCAACTTCTCGCCGAACTCCTTCTAAGACTGCTTTTAAGATGCTCCCACAGCCAAATTGCACGTTCTTCGCGCCTCAGTGCACCGGTCACTACATCCAGTCTCTGTACGTCTTCTTCTTATCTCTGATGGCTTTTGAACTCCGGGCGTTTTAGACCACACAGTTCTTTTCTCACCATCAGCCGCCACTCCAAGCCGCTTCACTCCACAAACATCCCGCAGTTGACAGTTCAGACCCTCTCATTACACGAACATCACAAACCGTCCGTTTCACACAAGATGGTACCACAACGAGATCTATCAATGACTTCTGTTGAAGACTCTGACTGTGCCATGTGCATTTATGTATGCCTTTGTGTGGAAAGGAGGTGTTCATTATAGACTTACTATTTGCACAGTAAAAGTCCAACAACTTCTCTCCGTTCGCATTCTGGTAAGGATCACCGTTTCTCCCAATCACACTCCCCCATGTCGTTACACCCACATCCACGTGAGCATTGAAATCACCCATCAGGATATGGGAATCCACTTTCGCTACCTTTTCTAGAGCAGCATTAGCTTCATCCAGGAAAGCCGCGTATTCTGATTCTAGATTTGGTACATACACCTGCACTAGAGCCAAGGTTGACCTTTCAAGCTTGATTTTTAAGATCGCGACTCTCCCTCCACTCCAATAACCCGTCTGCAAACCTGGGTCTTGTGAGTATCCCCACTCCCGTACTCATGTACATACCTTCTGCAATTCCTCTTGAAGATTCACGCCTTTTTCTGTCAGAAGCGAATTCGTTCTCTTTACCAAATGCATTAAAATATAAGCCTTAACTCTTATTAAATTGTTGAAATTCTAAAAAATTTTTTTTTTTCAATTTAATTTATTTCCCTTGCTATTCTACTTTACCCTGCCACAGAGGATGCCTGCGTTTAAGGTGGCACACTCAGATGGAGAAGGATCGTGTATGCGTCACTGAGAGGCTTGTTGTTTAAGGTCCAGGTGCACCCTGACTTGTACGCCAGATAAGGAAGTGTAGCAGACCAGTAAGCAGCAGCCGCTGTAAATACTAAAAATTTAGAGTGTCCTTTTATATTAATAAAACGCATTACATTTTGGGATTACAACGAGGAAACCTACATTGGTGACCCCGACTTAAAAAACAACAACATTAACATCTTTTTCAGACAAAAACAATAACAATTTTTCAAATTTATACATGTCTACAACAAGAGAAAGTGCGGCAAATAATAGTGATGGTCAAAAACCTACAACAGCCATAACTGCTACATCCGCAACTACTTCATTAGCGGAATCTCAAGTTAGTGCAATCAACATCTTGAGACTTCCGCCATTCATGCCATCAGATCCAGAGCTGTGGTTTGCGCAAATTGACAACACACAACACTCTGCGCCAAGTGTTCGACATCGCAAAAAATCCACCGGACACAGGCAAGTATGAGAAGTTAAAAAAATAATTAATTACTCGTATTGGTGTTTCCAAGGAACGTCAGCTCATCAAGCTTCTCACTGGTTTGGAACTAGCAGATAAGAAGCCATCACAACTTCTTCGAGAGATGCGAGATCTGTCCGCAAACAACATATCGGACGACGGTCTGCTAACCTTATGGCTACAACAACTGCCAAACAACATAAGGTCGATATTAACAGTTCGACCTTATATATAACTTCTTATATCCTTATATATAACATCTGCAATTTAGCAGAAGTCGCCGATAAGATAGTGGACAACTCTCCAATCAAGTCTTACGAAGTGATGGCAACCGTAGTTTCCAGATCTACAAGCGCTAAGGTAAATTCACCGTTGGAAGCAAGAATCGCTGCCTTCGCTTCTCGTAAGACTCAACGAGTTGAACGTCAGCAGAGCAACCACCAATTCCAGAGGTCGAAGTAGTAGTAGACACTGTAGGCAGTCCACACTTAGTCAACAAAATAAAATTTGCTACTACCACACGCGTTTCGGATCAATATCCAAGAAATGCCAATAGCTCTGTGAATTTCAACAGGAAAACTCCAAGAGCAGCCGTCAGTAGATGGAACTGACGGTGTCGCAGAAAATGAATGCATCAGCGAAAAACTATTATTCATTTCTGATCAACGATCCAGCATGCAGTTTCTAATAAAAATAATAACTTCAATAAAAAATAAACATCAATCAAGTCCAGATGAATTTCAACTGTTCGCTGCAAACAACACCCCAATCACAACCTATGGTACCAAACGTCTAGAAGCTGACTTAGGACTTCGAAGATCCTTTGTTTGGAACTTCACAGTTGCAGACATCAAATCGGCTATTATTGGATCAGACTTCCTGGCACACTATGGTTTGATAGTTGACCTAAAGAGAAAGCAGATACTGGACTCCACAACAACCCTTAAACGTTCAGGTAATTTGCAAACAACTGATATCATACAATTTCTATATTATGCAGCCAAACAAAAGCATATTTGGTAGTTTGTAAATTTGTAGATATAACCAAACCTAGTGTATTCAAAGTGCCAAAAAACAGCCAGGTATGTCATCGCATCGTAACAGACTGCCAACCGGTAGCAGAAAAGCAACGACAGTACAGCGGTGAAAAGTTAGCGCGATCAAGGAGGATTTCAATTCACTTCTAGAACAAGAAATTGTCCGTCCTTCAAACAGCCCGTGGTCTAGCCCTATCCATGTCGTTAAGAAGAAAACTGGTGGATGGCGACCTGCGGTGACTACAGGAAATTAAATTCACACACACAACCGGATCGATATCAACGAAAAACTCCACACCAAAAAAGATTTCACCCGATTCACCCCCTGGCCAGAAGCAGTTCCTATGAAAGACATGTCCGTAGAAACAGTCGCAAACAGTTTTTACTACAGATTGATTTCCAGATTTGGCACACCGAAAACAATAACAACAGACAAAGGACCACAATTTGAGTCTGCTTTATTTTCATCCTTGTCAAACATTATCGGAGCACAAAGAATTAGAACGACACCGTATCATCCTGCAGCGAACGGGATGGTGGAGAGCTGACATCGTTCTCTCAAAGCAGCTCTCATGTGCAACCACCACTCTTCCTGGAATAAAATTTTGCCAGCAGTTCTCTTGGGCCTTCGCACTTGCTACAAAGATAACCTTGGTGCATCCGCAGCCGTAATGTTATACGGAACACAGCCAAGACTTCCGAGTGAGTTTTTCCTCAACAAAGACGAACCATCGGATCCGCATACATTTCTCAAACATCTGCGCGAGCACATACACCAAGTCCGACCAATTCCTGCGAGTCATCATTCTGCAAAGAAAAACATCTTCATATACCAGGATATGTACACATGTTCACACGTTTTCCTCAGATCCGACCACGTCAAGAAGCCGTTGGAAACTCCATACACTGGACCATTCAAGATGCTGAAACGAACCGACCGAGTTTTTACAATAGATATCAGAGGCACACCAACAAATATTTCCATAGAACGATTGAAACCAGGCTTCGATTTGACATAAAATGGTACTGAAATGGTTAATACGAGTACAGTGGAATCGACAACGCGACGTAAGTGAAACTTCACGGATTACACTCCAGAATCCCACGTTGCGCCAAAGTGTGGGGCGGAGGGTGGGGAAAAATGCCATACGATTCCATCTGCTGCTAGATCTGCGGCAATTCGGGCTTGTGACAAAGCCAGTCTCTGCAACACCGAAAGACAGCGACAAGCCCCGTGATCGCAATGGGTGTTGCTGCACTTTCCACGACGAGCGATGAACCTTCACAAGGCGGTCGCTGACCAGCTCCAGATGGATGGCTCTTGTTGACTTACAGATATAAAACGCGTTGTATGCATTTGCTCTTTTAGGGTTCCGTGTTTTCGACAGTTTGATGATGACTGGTTTCTTACCGTTGCATAAAGAAAGGAGGTGGCGGCTACCTAAATTCCGAAACTGTATAGAAAACTGTATGGACAAGGTTTCGGAATGTCAGTTACGACGAGAGAAGAAATCAACTGATTACGACAGAGGATAATTGGGTGTTGAGTTTCATTGGATAGATGGACATTTTTAAGACGACAGCCAACTCGAAGAATTCCAAGTACACTGATGTCGCTTTTAAAGTCAATACCTTGAGCCAGTTTAATGATGGCGTTTTTTTGCCTCGTTGAGCTCCTGGACAGATACAGCATTGGTCATTCGATCGAGTCTACGTCGCTTGTACCGCCAATTATCACGAAACCGAGGACAAGTGGCAACTACGAGATATAAACGTGCCCATGACGAAAACTTCCGAAAAAGCAAATCGAAGGATTCGAGGTCTATACCGTCCGGAGTCTAGCAATACTCGGCAGGTAATAATGTTTTCCACAGAGTCCCGAATTGACGCGAATTGTTGGTAGAATGGTTTGTTTCTTACGAAACGAGTCGAGAGAGAGAGATTGTTGATAATTGGTGATGGTTTTGGGCGAGAAGTCGAATTCGATGATGGTTGAAACGAGGCTGGTAGCATCGAAGAATTGGAGTTTTGCACAGGTTGCACAGAACTCGGCTTGGTTGTATTCAATTCCTCGGAATGGACTAGAGTATGATGACATGATTTGCAAAGGCGGCATCGATATGTTTACCGGCGGTTGCACGACGAATGTCCATTTCGTAAGCAGTTAAAACAAACCGATTCTGTTTTAACATATTGACGACGAGATTGCGTATCTAACGATATGAATGATTTTTACACTTCAGACACTGATTGGTGTTACCGGTTTTGGTTACGTGCTCACGGAGAGAACTTGACGACAATGCCGGGCGCTACAAAGTTGGACGCGCATTGAGTTGACAAGATTCGAAGACGTTGCATCTAGTTTGAAGGAACTTAATGAGTTCGTCAATGGTAGTATGATCACACGAAACGATATGCTCTGCCCAAGCTTGGCTAGTTTCAGGGTCGAGTTTGTTAGTGAGCAAATATATCAGCCATGGATCACGAGATGTTTTCTTTAACGTCTTTGAGGGCGCACTTATCACTTATCACTTATCTTTCTTAGCACACGTACATTGGTAGAAGTTATTGAAGGGAAATAAAAGTACGCTTGAATGAAAGATTTAGCAATAACTTGAGGCCGATTGTATCGCGCTTCTAAGCGATCTCATGCCTCAGTATAGTTCGCATCAATAACCGGTATTTGCTTAATAATATTGGCTGCCTCATCTCGAAAGAAGGACCGAAGGTATTGAAACATCTGAGTCGGCTTCATGCTTGTGTTATGGCCGACTGACCCGAGGTATAGATAGCGAAAGGACGACCAATCCTTAAAATCGCCCGCAAAAGGAAGAATTGTAATGTTCAGGAGACTTATGTTGGAAGACGTGTTGGACGAACAATTCAACCGCTCCTTTAGGGTCACTTGTTCATTTGTGATTTGCTGCAAAATAGATTACTTCGCATCCCCTACAACTGGTGCTGGTTCTGGTTTGCGAGCTTTAACTGCGCAGGATAATCCCGAATGTGCATAAAAATATTTCGATTCATATTCCACGAACTCCCGTTGAATCTCTTCGAGAGACGCATCTTCTTCCATAAATCCCAATAACGCATCATCCCGAAATGTGTTCCACGTGTTTCGGCTTAGTGAGATACTAGTAGAACTCAAGTGCTCAAGTGCATAAAGTGTCGCTGAAAACTGTAACACCGAGTAGCTTCGTGGTAGAGTGATCGCGGGTGAGTCAGTGGTGCCGGGTTCAAATCCCGAAGAAACATTGAGATCTTTTTTTTCAAATAAAATTAAAAAAGACATTAAGTGAAAAAAAAAATAGTATGGAGTCAGCTGAGCGACCCGAGCTCCATAAATCGGGTGATGTTGTACCGGTGGCTGGGACATCAGACCACCAGTCAACACAAGAGGGGAGGAAGAAAAGGAGGAAGAAGCTCCAGCAACAACCGAGCCTGTCGAAGCGCCGCTCCAGTGTCGGATCAGGCGACACCAAAACGGCCGTAAAAACCACAAAAAAAACAGCAGCAACAATAACAACTGCAGCAGCCACATCAGCCGTATTGTACGACGACGTACAATACGAGTCCACAGAAGGCGAGGGGAGATTCTCCTACAGCGGAAGAGAGAACCCCTTCTATGCTCTGACGTCATCCGAATCGGATGACGAAGAAGAACAAGACCGGGAGCAGCTGGTGAAGAGCCAGAGAGAGAGGGAGGAGCTGGACGCCCACATCAAAGCCCTCCAAATCAAATTAAGGGCCAGGAAAGCGGCCAAAGAGGCTGCACAACAACAGCAGCAGCAACAACAGCAACAACAAAAACAGCAACAACAGCAAGAGCAACAACAACAGCAGACTAAACAGCAGCAACAAGTGCAGTCCCTACAGTTGCCAAAGGGACAACGTTCGACAGCTCTCAAGAAACAACAGCAGCCACAGCAGCATCAGCAACAGCAACAAAAACAACAGCAACAGAAGCAGCCGCAGCAGAAGCAGACGAAGCAGCAACAACAGCATCAGCAACCAGCCCAGAAGGAGAGATGCCCGCCGATTAACGTGTTCGGACTGGATACGAACGACGCTGATAAACTATGTAAGTTGGCCACTAAAAATTCATATTACATAAAATATAAAGGGCCCTTAAGATTGTCTGTCCACTGCTCATCAGTGGCAGACTACCACGTCATTAAAGAAAGGATAGCGGTGGCGGACGCCGAGTTTTTCTCGTATACTCCAAAAGGGGAAAAGGTGCAGACCATGCTCCTTAAGGGCGTGGATCCTGACACTGATCCCAAGGAGATCCTCGCTAAACTGCGCCAAGCGCAGAGAGACGATATCCAGTTTGTCGGGGTTAAGCCCTTCTACACTGCGGTATCGAAAAGGGAGAACAGGAAACTTCCGTTCTTCCTAATCCAGGTCACCCCAGACACGAAAATAGACAGCCTAAAACGTATCAATCGTTTAGGCTCCATTTCTGTCAAATGGGAGACACTAAAAAAGACAAGACACACACTCCAATGTGCTCGTTGTCAAAGGTATGGGCATGCCGCGGCGAACTGTAACATGCAGTCTCGCTGCGTCAAATGCGCAGGTACCCACATTAGAGGGGAATGCCCTTTGGGGACGGACAAAGTCGAAGACAGGAGCAAGCTGAAATGTGTACTCTGTAAGACCAGCGGGCACCCTGCAAACTATCGGGGATGCCCTAAGGTCCAAGAGATTAGAAAAAGCATAGAGGCCAAAAGGAAAGAAAAAATGGTAGAAGCGAGGCCAGTGCCACGTGCTCCAGCTACCACTGTTACACCGGCAGTTTCCTATGCCCAAATGGCATCAGGTAGGCGACCGGTACAACAGACAGCGCCGAAGGTGGCTGCGGTCCCAGTGGCCAGGCAACCTGAAGCCGACTTGGATCTGAAGACGGTCCTGCTCTCCATCCAGGGGCAGATCGCTCAGCTACAAACACAGTTCCTAGAGCAAGCAGCGCGAGTAGACCTCATCTACTCTACGCTGTTCGCCGAGCCAAACGCCACATCGGTATGATGGCTGCGCAGGCAGCCCGTAACCTTAAAATTCTAGCAGTGAATGTGAATTCACTGATCAAAACCGAACGTAAAATGAACTTCGGTAACCTTCTGCAAATCCACAATCCAGACGTGTTGATGGTCAGCGAAACTAAGCTGAACCAAACGCGCAATCTCTGGTACAAGAATTACCACATAATTCGAAGAGACCGGCCCCAATCCTTGCAAGGGGGCGGGGTTGCTCTTCTAATCAAAAAAGGCCTATGTCATAAGGTCCTGTATAGCAATGAAGTGCGAAGATTTCAAGTGCTAGAAACGTGTATTGCACGCATTCCGCTACAGGGTGGAAAGCGGTTATATGTGATCGCGATCTACGCAGCTGACAATAGTACCCTCAATCGGAACTTTATTTCAGAGCTCGATACTCTATTCACGAGCCTTCGACTTAGCGCGGCCGAAAACTATTATATCATTGCCGGGGATTTGAACGCCAAACATAGGGAATGGGGCAATAGAGTGCATAATGACAGGGGAACCCCACTGTATAACTGGTTGGCAGAGCACAATATTGAGTTCAAGCTAGATTTGCTTGCAACCGATAGGCCATCGTATCCCAGAAGCGGGTCCTATCTGGATTTGTTGCTGATAGACAGACGACTGACTGTACTAGACGTGGAAAGACGCACGCGGAACTGTTTAACTGCGGTTGAGTACGAGAGTGATCACTGCGGGCTCTTGGCGGCTATTCAGCTCCCGAACGAGGTGGAAGAACTGGAGGAGTATGTCCAGAGGCACCCTTATAATTATAATAAGGCCCGCTGGTCACGCTTCGCCAGGACTTTATCCACAGAACTACGTTCGAGTGGGATCAATCCTCCTACAAACAGAAACCTAACGAACGAAGAGGTTGACAGGTACCTCATTCAAATGGACGACGTAATTAAACGAACCATGGAGAAAACTATTCCGAAGGTAGTACAAATCGATGACAGCGATGTTTATCGAAATGCTACCATCGATGCACTCCACGTGCACAAAAGTAGACTGCTATCAAGACTTAAGCTCTTGTACAGGCGGTTTACAGATCCACAAAACTCGGAAGTAAGGGCACTGAAGTCGGAGATCAAGAACCTCCAACAATTAATACGAATAAACTACAGCTTAGCTATAAGCTTGCACTGGGGCAATAAAATCCGGGCTGTACGATCTAACAACCCGGGAATGTTCCCGCAAGTAAATAAAATTTTTAGAAGGAAAGATCAAAACGACATCCAGGCTGTTAGACTTCCCAGGACGACAAACAACGAACATTTACTGACATCAATTAGCATCGATCCAGATGGGGCAGTGCTAGACAATGACTTCTTCGTGGTTGAAGATCCCCAGGAGAAGGTGGCAGCTATTGGTGCTGTTTTCCAGCAAGTGTACACGGTCAACGAAGTAAGTAGGCAATGGGAATCGATGGAATACCGAATATTGTGCTTCGTCAATTTCCCCCCGATATAGTACAGATTTACACAACACTGTTTAACAATATGCTAAGTAATGCATATTACCCAAAGCACTGGAAAACAGCTGTTGTGCAACCGATCCCTAAACGGGACAAAGACAAATCTATTCCAACAAATCTCCGTTCGATCAGTCTTCTTCCGTGCATAAGCAAGGTTTTCGAAAAGATAGTCATTCGAGTTCTGAAACAATGGGTAGAGGAAAATAAAATCATACCGGACAACCAATTCGGATTTAGGGCGGGGCATGAAACCACACATGCCGCGTCCAAACTGGTGTCCGACATTCAATGGAATAAAGGCAAAAAACAATGCACGGGTGCCTGCCTGATTGACTTGGAGAAAGCGTTCGACACCGTTTGGTTGGAGGGCCTCTTCCTCAAGCTGGTCAGGCTTGGTATAAGTAAACCATTACTATACATAATCTATGACATGATAATAGGTAGAAAGTTCGTCGTAAAAAGTGGCGACGTAACTTCTACCACGGTCTTTGACATTAAAAATGGTCTGCAACAGGGGGCTATTGGGTCGCCGATCTTGTTCTCAATATTCACTGCAGAACTTATAGGTTCCATGCCGCACTTAATTGCGTACGCCGACGACCTAGTAGCGTACAGATCAGGTCCGAAGGTCGAGGTAATAAATAGCCTGTTGCAGCGTGACTTCGAAAAAATTCAGCGATTTTGCGACGACTGGAAGTTGGTTATCAACTTCTTGAAGTGTGAAACTATCCTTTTCAGGACCCCGCTGTACACGGCTTCGCGGGATACTCGCCTAAACTGGCGCAAGTTCGGCATAGTTGACCCGCAAGGACAGCCGTTAGCTGTGAAAAGTGTAGTAAGATATCTTGGCATTTGGCTGGATCAATATCTGTATTTTGACAAACATATAGATATTGCTCTGACGAAAGCCAGAAAGGCCTTTGCTGCGGCAAGGAGGTTATTTTTCAGTAGCCAACTTGATACCAGGGTGAAGGTAATCTGCTACATGGCTCTTATCAGGCCAATCATGGCGTACGGTTGTCCATTGTGGTTCAACGTGAGTCCTTCCCAGATGGAAAAGATGAGGCTGTTCGAGAGACAGTGTCTTCGGACCTGTCTCCGGTTGTATCGTACACCCGAGTCTGAGTACAAGAAGTACTATCCTAACGAAGTCCTGTACAACGAGGCAAACGTGAACAGGATAGATAATTTTATTATTAAACTGATCAGAAGGCACATTGCACGAGCTATGACTTCTTCCAACAGTCTGATCTTCGGGGCTTACTACCCCAATATTACGCACCATGAAAGGGTGCGCCTTAACGGCTTTATTCCGCCCGAAGCATTCCTCTATTTAGACACGATTGGCCTAATACAGGATACAGACGGATGCCCTGTTATCTTCCATGTCGTACGCCGAACAGTGGACAGGCGACTCCAATACGAACCGGATGTCGCTCGCACCCACGAGGATCTTCTTCGGTTCAGTCGAGCGATCCCCGCTCGAGATAGAAAGCAGTCTGCCAAAGATAGGCAATTTTACTGGTGGTTACACCAAAACCAGTCTCCGCCACCGCTGGCCTTTTTAGACGACCCGGTAGTTGACCTTGGTGGCCAGCTTACATAGGTTTAAGATAGATAATAAGAAAAAAAAAAAAAAAAAAAAACAAAAAACCCAAAAAAAAGGTACACCACGGCGTATAAATTATATATGTTAAGCATATACATAACATATACGCCCTGGTGCACGCGTCCGTACTGTTACGGACATAATTAAGATAGTCCTAAGTTTCAGGTTAGGGTAAGTTAGTATAAGGTAGGTTAAGTAGTTAAATTTAAGTTTAGCCAAGTTTTTTTATAAGTTTTCTTGGCACATAATAAATTAATCAAGTTTGTCAAGAAAGACTAAAAAAAAAAAAACAAGTAGATTAAGCCGAAAGGCACATTTATAATTTTAGATTAGATTAGCTTAGAGTACCCGCATAGGGTCAGTAGGTTAGTATTAAGAACAATTCATGAATTGTTAAGTTAGTTAAGCTAGTTTTAAGTTCTTTTGTCTAGCATGTAAGTTACTTTTAATACAATAAAAACAAAATTACAAAAAAAAAAAAAAAAAAATCATTTAACCGAATTAACCGCACATCTACCTGTTGGATAGCCGAATTTTCATCAAGGGCCTCGACGTAATTGAATGTTCGAGTAATCTGTCCTTTAACAGTCGACCGCCTTGATTTCACTAAATCCATATTTTTTTTATACTATCACAATCACTAAAATCCGGCTCGAAGGACCAAAAATGTCCTTCACAGGAAAGATTATCGACTTAAAAATAAATTCAAAATACAAAGAAGATGGAATAATGCTCGAGGCGCCAAAGAAAGACAAATATGTGTTAAATAAAAGAACCCAAGATCTACTCGTTATAAATTATTGTACTTATCTCTTTGCGTGTCCAAATCCAAGTGAAAAAGAAAGAACTCACAGCAGTGACTATCTACGAAAAGGATAGCCATACAAAATTACATCGGTGATATGCACGTTCTATGCACAGATAGTATAGCATGAGGGCGTGTGCAATGACTCACAGCATAGTTTTAATACATTGAGTATGAAATGTTATTTTACAAATAAAGGAATGAATAAATAATAATGATCAATTAATAAGAAGTTAAGTAATGGACAATGACTATTAAATCAATGAATCCGCAACAATATCTCTATAACAGTACGCAGCTCTATTTGTAGTAGAAATGAAGTATTATAGAAATGGCGAACTTCCATCGACGAGTAGATTTCAAGTAAGCTGTTAATTTTCAATTGTGATGTGATTTTTTAACGATAGGAACGATAAGAACGAAACAAAATTTTGGTTTCAGTAAAAGGGACAAGAACTAGTAGTGGCGAATCATGACTGTTGAACTGAATTGACTGAATTGAACAGCTTAGGACAACAGATTCGAACATCCCGTCTACACAACCAATTACAACGGGGAGTCCAGTCATCTAAAAAAAAATTCCCTATGGGAAATAATTTCGACAACACCTTTGACAACTTCCTTTGGCTAAAAATCGTAGAGCAGTAGCTAATTTTAAAATTATAAAACCCTTCACTTCATCCAAGACGGAACAAAATGCCTATCTATTTAGAGGAAATAGCTAATAAATCTGTAAACCCAAAACAAGTTTGCCAATTCTAAAGGGTTAGACCTATAACGGACTTGCTTTCGTATACTCGCAACATCAACAATATCAACCTCATACTTGTCATCAAAAATTAATTCAAAAAAACTTTCCATTTTTCCGTTTTAAAATGTTTTATTTATTAAATTTTTAACCAAATCATGTTTGTTCACTTTCATCTGCTTATAACGAAATGTCATTGTCATTAATTTTGCTTATATATTTATTCTTAGTTCTTTAAATTTGTTTTCATCTGTTTACTTAATTCACCAAATACATGCACATAATTGTGGTGATTTAAAATGTGTGTTGTCTGAATTTTTCACTTTCAGTGCATCGGTATAAGTAATTTTCGACTTACGTCAAAACTGTCAGAACCAATTAGCGACTTAAATGAAGATATTCATGTATGCGTTGCGGGAAAATTTCCCTTCCTAACGGATACTTCTGTAAAACAGTATATCTCAATTATTTTAATTAAACCTTAAGTTATAATCTAGTATTGATACGTTAAGCAGAAATGAGTCTACATAAGACTAATTAAATTGTCCACAAATACAGGTTTGATCACTGAATTGTGACGAATTAAGCACAACAGTTCACTATTCACGATATACACGAATTTATTTTGTAAACACTGGTTAGTCTTATGCTTTCTTTTCTTTCTTTTAACATTCCTTTTATTGTGGCACAAAATCTTATGCTTTATTACACTTTAACGACGACTATTATTTAACTACAAAACTCTTTGCTGTCTTTCAGGCTGAACTGATTAACACTTTGAACACTGTAAAATCTTGAACTTGAACTTAACAAATTCTTCAACTAAACTGACTCGCATCGACTACAGTGCCGATATTTATACTCCCATTATTGGTTCTAGATCCTACTGACGCCACGAGTCTATTGAATTTCTACACTGACGGTTATGTACATGATTCCTTGTAACTATCCGTGTCTAGGTGGCCATATTCATTCTTGCAGTATGTACAACAATTTCGAGAATACTCTTCGGAGTTGAAAAGAGATTCTCCTTGAGAATAGATGGCGTTTTTTGTGTTGGTTGGTGCTCTAATTATCTCATCTTTTACATGTCATACAACCTAAACTTGTTCGTCCCGAACAAGATTCAAAATTCCACCCTTGTACGGTGCAAGTCGATGTAGATGGAGGACTTTCATTTTTGCTCTGCTGCTGGTTTTCCACTGTATCCGCTAGACCACATCACAGCATTTGTTCGCCCCAGTCTCGTTGATTCTTATCAACCACCTTCCTCAGGTGCTCCTCAAGTGTCCGGTTGAATCTTTCCACCATACCATCTGACTGTGGGTGCAACGGTGTTGTCCTTGTCTTGTGTATGCCTAAAGTCCGACACAGTTCCTTGAAGACGACTTCGCCACTGAGCCCATTATGCTTTGGCGACAGGACTTTCGCTGGCCATTTACTCCCATGTCGGTCTAATTCCACGTTCTATGGAGTTTCGTTCAGGCTTAGATAGGATCTTACTGAAATAGCAATCACCTTTTCCTCGCCATCGATTACTTGGCTGAGGACACAGAAACAGAATACCTCTTGGAATACCTCTTCCAGATTTCTCCGATGGTCGTTGAAATCCTTACCCATGACAATGATGTCGTCGAGGTATACCAGGCAGGTCTTCCAGTGTAATCTTCTAAGTACATGCTCCATTAGCCGTTCAAATGTAGCTTTGGCATTGCACAGTCCAAATGGCGTTACAAGAAATTGCCAGAAACCGTCCCCAGTACTAAAAGCTGGCTTCTTCCGATCGTTTTTGTCGAATAGCCACTTTGGAGGTCCAACGTAGAGAACCACTTTGCTCCCGACAACGTGTCCTGGGTATCCCTTATTCTTGGCAGAGGGTAACTGTCTTTCTTTGTTACCTCGTTCAGCTTCCTGTAGTGCACACAGAAGCGCGTGTTGTCATTCTTCTTCTTGACTAATACAACTGGTTAGCTCCAGGACTTGTCGATGGCTCAATTACGTTGTTCTGTTGCATCTTCTCCACTAGCTAGTGCTTGTCGCATCGGCCGCGGATCTCCTGTGTCGATTCGATGTTTGACTATGCTTGTTCTGCCCTCATTTCTCGAACTCGACGCAAATATAAAGCTATATTTTGCCGGCAGCTCTTTCACCTTTTGCATCTGTTGCGATGACAGGTTTTTCTTACATTCTATCTTCACTATCTTCGCTTGTTCTTGACAATATCCCATTATTTGGCCTTCCTTGATTCTCTGCGTTTCTTTTCCCAGGTTGAGGACACTTACCGGTAACAACTTTTTATCTTTGGCTTCAATGAGGGTTCTTCCGATGACAATGTTCTCAATTGGTGTTTTGTCTCTGGCTTCAACTATCCACAACTCAGAATAGTATCTTAGAATTCTTGTACCATAGAATTCTCCGCTCACGTTCCAAAGTAATGCCGGTTCTAATCATAAGGTCCGCTCCCAGAATCAACTCGTCAACTATATCCGCCACTAAGAACTCGTGCTCAAATGTCGTTCCACCTATTGTGATGATATAGGTCAATTTCCCAAGTATGGGTCCGTATCCAACGTCACCGTTTACCGTCTGCCTGGGTGCCATTTGCCCCTCCAAACTTACTCTTTTTAGTTTTACGGCGGCATACTGCCGCTGTTCTCCCCTGTGGGGTCCGGCTGTCATCGCTTGATGTTTCGTGCAGGTGACTGAGACCTGGAACGTTTCCGACGCTCCCTACAATAACGTGCCATGTGTCCACTTCTATTGCAGTTACAGACCATTGAATGTGTCTCGAGAAGATTCTAGCTCCACATCTACTCTGCGGGTTTTAGAATAAGACACACACCACAATCCCACTGCCTCGTAGGACAGAGCAGTAGCAACAGTGTGAAGGTTATTTTTGGTGACGACAGAGTTGTACACTTCGTCCAGAGCCCTTACACCATCAACAAGTGCATCCATTTTAACGTTTTCGATTAGTTTTATCGTTGACCCGGAGTACGCCAAATGTGCTAATCGCTCAATCTCTACAGCAAACTCCTGTTGCATTGTTTTTTGCTCTTCAATCCTGAAGACTTGCATGCAGTGTTCACTACCATAATTGCGTTGTAGTCCATCTAGAGATCTTCTGGAATCGATTGGAGCACGTCTGTAGCACCGCCCTTTCTTCTAGAGCCTTCTTGATCTTATCCTTCAAGGAATGCTGCACATTTATCAATGATTGTTGCATCTGCGATTGATCCATTTGTTGCTTTTTTGCTTCCAACGATTGCTGCATTTGTTCCTGCGATGGCTGCTATTTTGCAGCGATTTGTTGTTTCTGCACAGTATATATTTTGACGTGAATATTATAACGCGTATAAGATAAGATAATCAGGACACCAACGCCATATATACGCAATTAGAAGAACGAAATACTCCCAACAAGAGTATTCCCGAAATTCGCCACCTGTACACTGATAGAATACAAAGAATCATGTATATAAGCGTCAGCTGGGAAATTCCATATACTCGTTGCGACAGTATGATCTAAAACAAACACTGGGAGAATAAATATCGGCACGATGGTCGATGCGAGTCAATTCAGTTGAAGAACTAATAAAGTTCAGTTTGGGATTTTATAGTGTTCAAAGTGTTAATCAGTTCAGCCTGAAGGGCAGCAAAGAATTTTGCATTAAAGTAATAGTGATTTATAAAGTGTAATAGAGCATAAGAGTAAACCAGTGTTTGCTAAATATATTCTTGTATATCGTAAATAGTGAACTTTTGTGTTTCATTCGTCACAATCCACTGATCGAATTTGTGGATAATTTAATTAATCTTACGTAGACTCATTTCGATAAACGTAACATTTTAGTGCCAGAAGTGGGATTGTAACAAAATAATGGTGAAGTTTATTAATCTGAAAGTTGAACAGCTTATGAAAGAGCTGGCGCAGCGAAGTCTTTCGACAGTCGGAGGAAAGGCTGAACTGCATCAACGGCTGCGTGACGCTTTCCAGAAGGATGGAAAAGATCCAGAAACACACGAATTTGAATATGAAGTTACGGAAAAATCTGAAAGCACGGCCCCGGTTGATTTGATGCAGGTAATGGCCATGATGCAAAATGTGTTCTATGAACAAATGCATCAAAAGGATCAATCGTTGGGCAGTGTGCGTGCATCGCTGGAGGAGCAGAAACAACAAATGCAGCAGTCGCAGGAACAAATGCAACAATCGTTGAAAGACCAAAAGCAACAAAGGAATCAATCGCTTGGATATATGCAACAATCACTGATAAATGTGCAGCAATCCTTAGAGGACAAGATCAAGAAGGCTCTAAAAGAAAAACAAAACCGCTTAGACAAGAGGCCTCTGGAGGTAACTAGTGAAGTAAAAGTTCTAGACAAGAATGTTCACCACCTCGACATCAAAGTTGTAAGTCTAGAGACTTCAATGGACGGTTTAGAAACAACGGTGGACGTAATAAAGTAGGAGAGGGAACCAGTGTTTAACAACGTCGCAATAAGTATGGAAGTGAACACCGCATGGCAGTCTTCAAGATGGAGATGAAGAGCAGGAAACAACGCAACGGTGAGGCACTCCAGGAATTTGCGGCAGAGATTGAGCGATTGACACATTTGGCGTACGCCGGCTCAACATCGAAAACGCCAAAACGGATGCGTTTGTGGACGGTATAAGGGATCTCGAGACAAAGCGAACAACGTTGTCGTCGCTAAAGAGAACCTTCCAGGAAACGATTGCTTCCGCTCTTTCCTACGATGCAGCGGGATTGGCGTGTGTGACTTATTCTAGAGCTCGTAGAATAGGTCCGGATGCTACTACAAACATTTACGGGCCGCTGCTTCATCTGCGGGGAATAGGACACAGGGCAAGCGATTGTTGGAATCATCGGAAACGTTCCGGGTCCCCCCGATGAGAGGTAATGACTGCTGTAGGCCGTCGTGAGCATAAGCTGGCTCTCATAACGGATTACCCCATAATGTTTGTGTCCCGTCTAGGAAGGAACACGAACAGTCTCACTGTCGATGGCATCGTTAGGAGCAGACGGTTAACGGTAACATTGGACACGGGATCATCACATTCCATCATAAGGAAGAATCTGGTGGTAGAAGTGGAGCCGTTGTACGGGATACGACTACGAACTGGTACGGGTGATGATGCGGAAGTACTTGGGAAGTTAACCGAGAAAATCACAATAGGCGGTGCATTTCACAATAGGATAGTTAAGCCTTGTGTTCTCTCTTAGTGGTAGATAAAGTTGATGAATTGATTCTAGGAGCGGACCGGCATTTCTTTGGACCGTGAGCTGAGATTTCTAAGGTACACAAATTCTGAGATACCTTCGAATGGCTGGGAGGTCAAGTCTTTGAAGATGAATCAAACTGGGGCAGCAAGGCACGGTAGGATTCTGCTGAAATCAGAGAACGACTTTTGGTCAGATTATTGTGGGATCAGCACCTCGTGGGAAGTGGAAGCCGAAGACCTAACACCAGGTATAAACTAAAGCATTGAAAGAAACTTCATAGAAGGCGATGAGGGAGAGTCCCTACCAGAGAAGCAGTGCTCACTGGAACAGATCCGAAGGGAGCAGGAGCAGAGAAACCATCCGGAACTGTCGAAAACTATCGAGTGATGAAAAAATGAAGCCAAACTTAGTCAGAAGGAAAAGACAAGGGAAAGTACTGTCGCCAAATCATACTGGGCTGAGAAGCAGAGTCCGTTTCGTTGGCTGCATCACTTCCGGTAAAGCAAAGAGAATGACGCAACAGGAAACTCGAATCGGGTCGCAGGGAAAAGCGTGTATGAGAGTGTAGAGGAAAACTACAGAGGACATCTGGACATCACAAGGAGAGTTGGAAAAGCGGAACAGGGGTTTCATCCGGTTGAATGCCAGCTGTCAGGAGAGATCCAGGTAAGTGAAAACTGCGTAAAGGAACTACATTCAAGAGCTCATGGAAAGATGCTAGTGTTGAGTAGGACACGTGTTTGCAATGAGTTTCTATGAGGTACTCCTTTCAAAAGGGAATTGGCACAATGTCTCACATTATCTGGCGTTTAACATTTGACACATAAGATTGACTTCCCTTCGTCACTAGGAGAGTTGAAAGCGTTGTCACAAAATATGTGAGTGAATGATTGAAACATTTAAATAATTTCGGATTTTTTTTATTTTCACGATAAAAGAAGCGATTCGGAAGGCGATTGATAGCTAAGAAGAAGCCATCATTTCTGGAAGAACGTCTGGGCCATTTACATCGGAAAATAGGAGAGCGTGTAAAGCTGTAAGTGTAAAGCTTCGAAGCAATAATATGAAAGCACGGAGTGACGTCGAAAAGAGTTTTGGATGTTTTGAAGATCGGCAGATGGTGTTACTTCACAAGCCGGAGTAAATGTCTTCCACGGAGGCTGGGATCGTCCCCCACATCCAGGAATTGTGGATATTGTTTGGGGCGAACATGTCTAGGTGGTGGGTAGTGAGAAGTGAATATTATAACGCGTATAAGACGGGATGATCATGGGCTCTAAGCTTTTGGCTAAACGATATCTATATGCAATAACTCCGAAAATCATTCCGAAGGGTATTCCCGAAGTGTTTGTTGTACAAACTGCTAGAATGAAGTTATATATATGTCGGCATTTAAACATAGATGGAGAATTGTGTACATAATCGAGAGCGGGAAAATTCCATAGCCATCTGGCGGCTGTATGTATATTAAATATAATATATTAATATTTAAACTCTCTGAATCATTCAAAATCAGGTGCGGCATCCCTGATAATCCTCTTATAAGCGAGCTCTTTACCTAATTTTACGTAATGGAATGTTTCGTTTACTCTTGCAATGTATGTATGAATATACTATAATTAAAACGTAATGTTAGTATCATAACATGCTTTATATATATTTATATAAATATATTGTATTTAATGTATTCATAGTGTTATTTATTTATTTTTATTTATTTGTTTATTTATTTATTTATTTTATATTAGTTTTTGTTTTTTTTTCTCTTTGTATCAGGTTTTTATTTTTCGTAGTTTCCTCAATATATATATGTATCTCGTCAAGAAAAAGCACTTTAACATGTTAAAATACTCTTTTTCAGTAGTAAGCTTATATTATGTTAATCATATCTCTGTGTAAATAATATAAATTGTGCTATAACTAATTGTAATTTGAAACGAAATAAAGATATCTCTCTATCTATCTATCTAATCGGTTCAGCCTGAAAGGCAGCAAAGAGTTTTGTGTTATTTCGGGTGCAATAAAATATTTATAAGAAGTAGTGGGATTTCGCCATACATTTCCTGCATTCCAGAATGTTGCATTCCAGCAAAATGTTGAATTTCCTACCTGTGATTCACTCAGCGCCAAGACAGCTGGTTCATAGCGAAATAGGTTTCCATACGCAACAAAGAAATTCTCTCTAAGCGCGCGCACATTGTTCACTTCAACGCTAAAACTTCACATAAAATACAGAACGCAGATATCAAATAACCAACTCCGACTGCGAGTGGTAAGGCAGAGTTGAGATTTCAGATTAGCTTACCAACAACAACAAAAAGTCCGTACGTCCTGATAAAATCAAACGAGAGCTGCGACCGAGAATGCGCAGCAGTGGCTTTTGATGGAAATTGTCGAGAAGGAGCGGAACGAACTCACTAGTCACCGAATCACTTCACTTAAATTGGTCTAATGTTTATATCAGTTGTCCATGTAACAACCGAATTCCAATAGAACGAAGATTTTCATTTTGAAAAAATTAAGTTTTCAACCAACCGGGTAACCCGCGAGCCAACATAATTTTATTTGATATGGTTACAGGCGAAATATTCAAATGATGGTGGCACTCTGCCCTACCGAGGTAATCGTTCGGAATGCATACTCCGTCGTACAATTCTCTGCTATAAATTGCTTGCGGAGATAGATTTGACGTTTGGCTGACACGAATGCTTATCAAAAAATTAAATTGAATGCGTGGCAACGCAGAATTCGGTACATATTGTCGGAAAAATATTCCGATTAACTGTTCGGAATTTTACTTCAAAGAAAAATCCTCGGATTCGGAATCGGAAAAGTTTCCATTCCAAACGCTTTCCTAGATATTAAAGAATAGTTTTCGGTTTTAATCCAAACTTATTTGACACAGCTACTCCCCGTTTCTGCCGCTGTTGATAATGTGATTGAATTGGGCAAAGGTAGCACAGTCGGCTGCCATACTTAAAGCTGAAATGGATAAGATAAGGGAGCAATTGGTCACAGCAACTTTGATCTCAGTTCAAGGAGAACAGAAAGCAGAGTCCGCAGAGGCGAAGAGTTTGGATAGCGATAGCCTAGAGGACATTCCACAAATTAGTTGCAGCCATGCACAAATGGTAAGTTCATCTGCTTCTCACTCTACGCCTCTAACAATTTTGTCTGTAAATCCGGTTAGTTTTGAAACAAAAGAAAGCCACCACAGTGCACAAGACAGGGAATGGTACCAGTCCGTTATGGCAAACTTATTGACCATTTTGAATCTAGCCAGGTCCACGAGTTAACATTATTTCGATTCTGGTTTTAGGTCAACTACTTTGGAAGGCAGATACAATAGCAGGGAAAATGTTGCACGTCTGAAGAATATTTTGACAGGAGTAGCTCATTACCTTGATAGTATCGGTACTCAAGAGAAGCAGAGGGTCTTCTGGAGTCACTCCGCGCGACTTATGGCAGACCAGACGTTTTAATCCATGATCTCACTTCAAATCTATTAAAGTTCCGCTGTAACGTGGAATGGTTTCGTTGCTCATATTGAATCAATGAACCTGAGCAAGGAGCTTCATGAAAACTATGTTTTAATAGACATTTGAATCAAGTTGGTTCCGCAGCTATATCAGGACTGGAAAAATCACAAGTCCAAAAAGCCCTCTGGTAGGGAGCATGCACCAGATCAGCTGTAGAATTTGGGAAGGCGAAAGAATGCCAGTTGCAAGGAATGATATTCGAAAACTGGAATATCAGCTCCATGTGCCGCACTAATCTTTACATACCAATGCACTGCATTCATCGCAACAGGCTATTGGATGCGATGCCCGAATTCGGGATCCCGGAAAAACTGATCCGGTTGTGTCGCATGCAAAAATTACGTGCGGCGAAATTACGTGTTTCGTCTTCCCTAAACCACATTCCTGGAGCGAGGTAAAGGGAAAAGTCACCAATAATTTTTGAAATTATCTGCACAGGAGCTTACGCGACAATAGGGATCGCGAAAACCAAAGGAGTACTTATCCGAAAAAAAAACAAGAAACTATGTCAGTTCCAAACTCATAATAAGAGACCACCAGTAGGAGCTAAGAATGACCGTCAGAAAATGCAGCCAGACAGACTAGCACATAATAACATACAAACATTCAATAATATTCTAAACAGATCATCTAACGATGATAATACTAATTACAAACACACAAATAACATATAAATTAACCACAAAAAGAAGAAGCAAAAAGAAGAAGCTGTGTGAGTGCCGTGGTCGGGTCCGAGCGAGAGGCGCGTACGTTCAGTATAGTATGTAGGGAATGTCTGGTAAGTTTGGTATGTTTCGTATGCGTGAATTATAATTCGAGTGAATCCGTTTGGATTAAAAAGTAAACTTTACTCACTGTGCTGTACCAATAGACTGCTTGGTTGCTAAATTTTAATATTAGACCTAACTTCTGCTGAGGTGACTTCATGAACCTGCAGATCGGAAGTTGTCAAGACGCTGACACATCCGTTCCATGAATTCACCTTTGCAATTACAATGTTTGCACTAATTCTTATGGTTTCTAGGTGCACACGTGTCCCCGCTGCAGTTGCACCGGGTGGCTTATGCACTGTTTTTGGGTATATGATGGTTGTTGTTGTTGTGCTGACGTTGGGATGGTAACACCTCCCCCCCTAGGAATGAGCGAGGGCTGAAGAAGCTGAATAGCTGCTGCGGCTCGAATGATTGGGATTTTCCCTGTGTTAATTCTTTTTTGATGAATGTAGATTAATAGGATGAGAAAAGTTAATATTATAAATTAAGTTGAGATTAAGTTTTCCGTTCTTCGTTGCTTGTTCAATATTCATACTGTTTCGTTGTTTTTAATTGATACTCCTTTAATGTTTTTGGATTTTGGGTAGGTACTGTATAGTCCAAGTTGATAGGAGAATATGAGGCTGGGAATAAGTGTACTTCGTCTCAGTATGTGCTTGGGTTGCTATCGTACGTTACTCCGTTGATTATAATTTTGCAATTTATGTTTATTTTTTTATGTATTAATCTAGCAGCGCGGAACCATTGATTACTTATATGGGATTGCCGAATGAGGTTACAATTCTGTTGTCCGGAACGTTAATCAGGAGGATATAGTTCAGCTCTAGTTGAGTTATGTCTTTTATTTCCCCAACTCCGGTTACAGCGAAATTTGCTGGTTTGCTGCTAAGGATATTTCCGATACATTTTGATTCATTTCTTGGTTGCTGATGTGCTGGTATTTTACAAATAAAAAATTTCGGATTTCTTGTAGTTCGTCGCGGTTTAGTAACATTTGGTTGTTCAAAGTAATTCAAAAATTTGTTTGACCGTTAAGGTCTTGTTAGTTACGAAGTGCCTTGAGTTTGAATTCTGATAGTTTACTGATGGTCTCAATGTTGGATAGTAAGTGAAGCGTCTTGTCTATTCCGTTAATAGTCATTTTGTAGGCGCTTATGTTGACTATGTGCATACGATTTTGATGGTTTTCTCCGCATCTGGCTGTGCCTAATTTCAAGTGGAGCATGCCTTGCGACTTCGAGATCATAAATTTCGAGTTTTTGACTATGAATAAGGATGTTCCCGTTGCGTGAAAGTGAAAGTGAAATATTGTATTCTGTATTACGTA